>OY757552.1:11171690-11307274 GCA_963584105.1 Alviniconcha strummeri
CAACCTGTAACAGCTTGTTGTTGGTTGAAGTGTCGCTTAATTACGTCCACAGAAACCGTAGGTTTATTAAGGACGACCACCTCGACTTTCACACAGCTCTGAGATCTGTCATCTGGTTGCAGATACATTTTTTTTCTTTCTTTCTCAGGTAAATAAGTAAGTAACTGGTGTTTTACATCCATTCAACCGGATCCAAATACATAAAAGTTTCGAAAGAACGTTATTTATTTGGACAAAAACACAATCTGCTTTTTTTGTTGTTGACAAAATCCAAATAAACAGCGTTCTTTTGAACCTTTTATGTGTTTGGATCTTGTTTTAGAACGCTACCAGTCATTCTGGTTTCATTTTTATTTTCTTTATTTTTTTAATGTTTACCCAGTCAACCAGTTCAGCCCATATCAGGGCGATCTTTCTCAAGAGCCGCCAGTAAACTGACAGACATCGAACACTGTTGGAATTCTGCTGTCAACGCGATAGTCGATTCAGAGAAAACAAACCGTGATGTTAGGTAATAGACTACGAGATGGCGCCATTTCTGTCATGAAAAAGAGGACTAGAATGGCGCCTGTGGGTCATAAACTGTAGATTCCAGCACATTCAAATGCCACGCCACGGTATTTTGGGCGTCGCAGATACACAGGAGTAGTCCTAACTCCACGAGTAATTTTAAAGTGATTATATATTACACTGCAGCTCTGCAAGGAAGTGAACGTGTTGTTTTCCTTTGGAAGGCGGAGGAAGAGTGAGGGAGAGATGGGAAAAGCGGGGTGGGGGTAGGGGGGTGGGGGTGGGGGGCGTGTATTAGATCGACGGTCCTAGAGGATGTGGACGCGGTCGTGAGATCAGGACACTGCTTTGGCAAACTGTGTGTGATCAGCTTGGACGAACTGTGCGCAATCTTCACAGAATTCTTCTTCATTTTTTAGTTAAAGTCGTGTTTTGTTGTTGTTGTGGTTTTCTTTGTTTGTTGTTGTTTTCTCACATACGTGATATTGGACTAGTCTTAAGATTACCACGATAACAACATAATTATGTCAATAAATTACATCAAATGGCATGTTTGTTTTAACTATAAATCTTAAATCACACGTTTGAAGATATACACATGTTTTCACTCGCCTAGACAGACATATACATGTATGAAATTATTCGCACCCATGCACATATTTATTTTCAGCTGATATGTCTCTCATACACGCAAATACACATTCACGCGCACATACGTACACCCTAAATGATGTATACTCGCACGATAATCCTTAACAAAAGGTCGGAAGCACAAGATATATTTTGTTGTAAAACAATAATTCCAAACTTATATTTTTTTCCGCTTTCTGCGTATTATATGTTAAAATGCGAGGTTGCTTTTGAAGGTGATGTCCACAGTGAGCGATGGACGTGGCCACTCCAGCAGTTTCTCCAAGCAGATCAGCGTGTGGAGCAAGTGCTCTGTGTCCTGTTTGCATTACCTCCTTTCAAAGTACTTTCTTCCTGCACAAAGCATTTGGACTGCATACAACGACCAGGCTTAAGAAAATTAGGCTAATTCTAAAAAGAACTTGTTTTCTTTAAGCCTTTTCTTTTCCCCCTCTCTCTCTCATCTCTCATCTCCAAGGGGGAAGAAAAAGAGGAGAGAAAAAAGCAAGAAAAAAAGAAAAAGAAAAAAAAAAAAGAAAAAAAAAAAAAGGGGGGGGGGGGGGGTCAGTGACGATGAGCAGAATCGGATGTACAAATCAACGTAAAGTGTCAAAGCTCTTTTGTGCTTAATCTCCAGAGACGCCATGACGCATGTTGGGTCATTTCCTGCTGAAGGAAAATAGGTCGTTTCAAAAATAAATAAATTATATGACGTAAAATCAACCGGTTATCTGAAAGCAAAACTGTGTAAGTTGTTATTTTGAGCTCTTGTATCCGCTTGACGTTACAGAAAGCTAAAAGAGGCAAATTGTTTTTCGTCAGAAATTGTAATCTATTGATGAAAGTAATAATTTATAAAAGTGAAATCTGTGTTCTCGTTTTTGCTGAGGTTTAGGCTGTCTGGTGAAGATAAACTCAAACCCTCAATTCGCATCTGTTTGCAGCCGTTTTATTTTACTGTTCTTCTAGCTATAGATCAGTCCTTGACTCGCATTTCTGTTTTGCTTGCATGCACCTATTAAAGCCACATAAAAGGTTTAGTGTTGTTATTGTTTTGCAGCTGTAATACAAATTACAAGGAGCGGGGGTAGCTCAGTGGTTAGAGAGCTGGACTCTTGAATGAAAGGTCACGGGTTCGAATCCCTGCAGGAACGGAGGCATAATTTTCTTCTCCAGGGTCAATTTTCTGTGCTGACTCTTATTTCGGAATCCGTTCCATCACAGTAGCATGTAAAAGATTTCAGTCATTCTGCTAAAAGTGCAGGTGGCAGGTTACAGCTAAACACGCATGCCCACGACGTATGTGGCTTTGCATGAAGTGACATGGAGCATAGTTGTATGACCAACACAAAACGCGCCGATACAGTAGCTGTTTCATGTGGCACCAGTGCCACTTCGGTGAATATTCAAAAACGCGCTATAAAAAGCTAGTCATTCATGCGGAATCAAATGCGAGTGCAGAGAGTCTGCTCGAGAGCGGAGAACAGAGCTGTATAAAACCGATCAACAACAACAAATGTCAGGATTTTAGAGAGCGCCAAACCCACAGTGTTCCATGGCCGGGCTTTACGTTTAGATATAATATATACCTCTGCTGTCTGAATACGCAAGCATCCTGAGTTCCAAGTCAACTTGCGTGCTTAAGATGATGCATGACAAGTGAGTTCAGCAGTAGCAAAGCTTCAAATCATTAGTTTACAAGTGCGGTAAGTGCTCAGGAGATGTGTGAAAGTCGAGATGGCTGTCCTGGGTTCCCCGTCCGTACGATCTCCGTGGACAGAAAGCAACACTTAACTTGAAGAAGATGATGATGATGAAGGCTGTGGAATTAGAGATCAGGAGCTGTGTGAAGGTGGAGGTGGCCGTCCTGTGCTCCCCGTCCCTAATAGTCCGTACGTCTGTGGACGTAAAGCAACATTGAAAGGGAGCTTCAGAGCTCAGAAGCTGTGTGAAAGTCGAGGTAGCCGTTCTGGGCTCCCCGTCCCTAATAGTCACTACGGACGTAAAGCAACATTGAAACGGAGCTTCAGAGCTCAGGAGCTGTGTGAAAGTCGAGGTAGACGTCCTGGGCGTCCTGTACCTAATAGTCTGTACGTTTTTTGTGGATGTAGCAGTGACACTGAACTTGAACTTGCAGTAAGAGCTGCAAGAACCGGAGTATTCATATTAGCTATTAAAGTTGCCATTAAATTGCAAACGCCAGCATTTTCGTTCCATCTGGCTCTGTCTCTGACTCTGTCTGCCTGTCTCTCACTCTCTCGCTCGCTTTTTGTGTGGTTTCCTTCACTTTAAATTGTTATTGTCGACCTTTTTGCTTAATTCTGTCGATTTTTGCCAATGATTTTTGTTTTTTTGTTTTTTTGTTTTGCTGTTGGTGCTTTATTTATTTGTTTGTTGTTAAACAGTGTCATTTATTTGAAGCCGTTCGTTTTTATGTCAGTTGCACGCTGGACAAAAGTAAGAAATTTCACAAACTGAGTTTTCCCCCGGTACTGACGGAGGCGGTTTGCTGGCTAATTGTCAGTAGCTGCACGCGTCAAAATCCCATTGGGCCGTGTCTGCCAGTTCTGGGGATGTGCACAGCCTGTTGTCTCTTTCAGAACTTCTTCTTCTGAGCTACTCCTGGGAATACATCTTTTCTTTTCCTTCTCGATGACAGTTTTGCGCTGTCCCTCATTCGCTCCCATATACTTACGAAGAGACAAACTAATAAGGAGAAGAAACTATACATACACACGAAAGACTTTCAGACACGCACGCACACACACACACTCGCGTCGGACGAGGG
Source organism: Alviniconcha strummeri (assembly GCA_963584105.1). Taxonomy (NCBI): domain Eukaryota; kingdom Metazoa; phylum Mollusca; class Gastropoda; family Provannidae; genus Alviniconcha; species Alviniconcha strummeri. The sequence continues at coordinate 11,175,619 of OY757552.1, forward strand.
GATAGGCACGGCTGTGAAAAACAGTTTAAAAATAATTATTGAACAGGTGCGTCTTGAGAGTGACGTTAAAAAAGGAGGCAGAATCAGAGTGGCGGAGAATTTGAGGCAAACAGATCGGACAGGGAGCAAACAGGACCAAGGACATGACCACACACACGGAGCTTGCAGGCAGAAGAGGAGGACTTTAGGCGCCTCGTTCAGTCATGATGGACGTAGCACTTCGAGGGAATGAAAGGACACACTGTGCTAACTACTTGGAAAAGCAAACACATTAAAGAAATTAAGGCTTCGAAAATGCTCAGAGAGATTCAGTTGCTGCTCGTGAACCAACGTAAAACAGTATCGAGTTTGATTAGAAAAGACGCTAATGTCACCCAGGGGAGTGCATGGTACTGTAGCCGGAAAGTTGTACTTAAACTGAGGTGTAAACTGTCTTCTGCGCACTCCTCATCCTGTCCCATTGTTTTAGTCTTCCCGTTTCGTTTAACGTCATTTCCTCTCTTCTTTTGTCTCCAGTCTTCTCCAAACTTTGTCCAGGACTAGTTCAACTCGAACAACTACTCATCCACCTTACACGTCTCAGTTTCTCAGTCCCCGCCCTGTAATCTTTGTGTAAACATTTAGACCCCGGCCCCCCCCCCCCCCCCCCCCCATTGTGGGTGAACTGACTATGGTCTGTAGAAGGCAGCCTATTACTAATTTTGTTTTTATCTGCGTGAATGGAATGCTGAATCTTGTGGTATTTATTATTGATCACTTTCATGTATTTGATATGTAACATTCGTTGCTGTCAGTGTCTGCCATCATGACTTTGTTATAAGTCTTTTTTTTAATTGATATTTTTAAGCACGCTAGTCTAATAGACAACCCAGTACCAACTGCCTTTTGCCCAGTTTCTTTTAAAATGTTTCTGTCACACATTTGGGCCCTGTTTCTGAGAGTTAGAATGAACCTAGTATCTTAACCCCTTCACTGCCATGGTGCCATTTGAAAACGACCAGTGAAAGTGCAAAATTTGAAACCATTAACTGTTTCTGTTTTTTTCACACTGTTGTGTGAAAGGATTTTCATTGAAACATATAGCCTTAGAAGTAGATGTTATAGGACCAGAAAATATACTGTTCACAGGCACATCCGTGCATCTTTCAGCCCAGACATTTTACAGGCTGGGGCTGTGAAGGGGTTAATATTAAAGGGCATGTACTCTGATTTTACTTTGCAAGTAAAAGTACAAAAACAATAGCAGTAGAAAATCAATAAAACATGTCAACGCTTTTCTGAGCTGTCTTTGTGTGAGGACTGTTTGAACATTATATTACCTTTCTGTTATTGATGTAGGGCATAGAACTAGAAGTAGTAGCATGAAACAGAAGCCATTATTCTGTGCCAGTGCTCATATATGGAAGTAAATGTAGTGCTCAGTCACCAACATCAGTAAAATCAGGGCTTCCCATTTTCACCCTCTTCAAAAAATTCTAACGGGTATCCATTTAAATTTTTTTTTTTTTTTTTAGGTTTGTTAGGGCTCCCCGTTTTCATGTGCATACTTTAACAGGAATGAGGTAATCAAAATTGGAATTGAAGAGATTGTGCACAGGTAAACACAAAGGCTGCACCAAGTTCTTGAAGTTTGGAGTAAAGAGTTGTTACAGAAATCTCAACTTTCTCCAGAGATTTCTGCACATCAACTTGTCACTGCTTTGCTGACCACTATAACATCTGCTTTTTTATTTTCTTGTTGGTGCTGAATGTTTTTCATAAGCTTAATTGTTGGAGCATGACCCGATCACTTGTTGGCAAAAATGGAGATCACTGCACCTTTGTTCAACTCATGGTCAAAAAATGGATCTCGCAACTCCACAGTGATCTACACTTCAATCTTGTGACAATTGCTGCTTTGTTTACTTCCTTCACTGATGTTGTTTGTCTTTGGTATAGTGGTGGAACAGGCTCAGTTTTGTTTGAGGTTGTTCCAAAAGAAAGAAAAAACATCGGTAAAGGAAGCAAAATTAAGAAGTAATTGTTTCAAGAACCGTAATTGCAATCAATTCTTTGGCTGACAGATTTTTATCATAGATCACTGTGGAACTGTGAGATCCATTTTCTGACTGAGCAGTGAAAAAAGAATGGGGGGGGGGGGGGGGACATAATCTCCACCTTTGCCCACTTCGGTACCACAAACACAGCAGTTCATTGTTGGCTGTCCCTTTTGTAGCCATACATTCCTAAAACCCTGTGAACTACAAGTCTAGCCTTGCCTTGTTGAGTTTGCTGCTCATGGTTGAGTTAACGGCATCGGCTGACTGTTTAGATTGCTTTCTGTTTGATGGACAAATTGGCAATGCCTTTTTAGCACCATTGTGATAAACACACACACACACTGTTCATATTTACTTACAGCTTGCATGATTGGGTAAAGTGAAAGGCAACAGCCAGTCAACATTGAGAAGACATTTTAGTCAGATTCAGAATGACACTGAGTGTGACCTCGCTGTTTGTTGCAGTGCAGTTTCAACAATGTTTTGTACTACATTGTCAGCATTAGATTGTGTTTCAGTGGTCATTGTCACCTGCTAGTGCTACACATAGTTTTACAGAGTATTTTCACTCCCTAATATGAATTTTAAGGAGTAAATTGCATACGCAGAACTTAAGTCTGAAGGGTACATTTTAGGGCCTTGTGTGTGAATATGCACAGATTGGTGTTTTTCGGGAACCATGAGTAAAATGGACCCTTCAGTGGTACACATTTAGCAGGGCGCTTGATAGATTTAAATCTTGTTAGTGGCAAAATGCAATTCATCAGCCCACAAGGAAAAAGTCTGATTCAGTGCTCATGACGTGTCACTAATACAGTAATAGAAAGGTCACCTCAAAACAGTTACAATTGCACAGAACAACATGCTCTGGTATTTTGCAAGAGAATACCCACATCTATATATTATATATGGCAGTTTTTTTGTTTGTTTGTTTTTTACTTGTTTTTAAAAAAAGGAGATGTGTGTGTGTGGAGATAATTTGCTGAATGAGAAACACTAATAAATCACAAGCATAGAGAACCTACTAAAAGAGCGGAACTGTTCTTTGGACAGTTGTGACCTAACAGAAGGAACTTTCAGCATTTGAAGTACCCCACTGCATGAGGTGGAAATTAGTGTAGTAAATACATGCACATGAGAGTAAAAAATACACTTAACCAATTCCACAGTGTGACTGTGAGGTATTTAACCTGGTTTTGGGCTGGCCCAGAGTAACTGCTGCAGCTAAGCATTCCCAGTGGCAGAGGGCACATTTGTCCGTAAGTGCATTAGAGAAGCTGGGGCAGCCGCTGAAGCTGGTACCTTGATGCAGGAGGCATAATAAGACCTACCAAACAATCAATATACTTTCCACACAAGGCTGCTCTACACCTGGGAGCTGCCAGTTAAAAGTGATTATGGGCAGTGCAACACAATCAGAACAGTTTTAGCTGTCTGTTCGACTCTTCGGAGCACAGAAAATTGCCTCTCTTGCTAATCACTGGTTATGTAAAACGTTCAGTAAACATTGTGTCAGCTTCTTCTTCTTTTTTTTTATCATAACCTTTACTTAAAATTACTATATGTGTTTGACCCCTTGATTTGTCAGTATATTGGTCTAAAAGTTTGTGCAGTGGGATGGAAGAAGAAGAAAGCTTTGGTTAAGACATTTTATACCAGAGAGTCTGTTAGTGCTGTCAAAACTGTTTCATATAACACAGACAAAATGGGATTGACAGAAAAATTTGGAAGCAGACCATCACTCATTCACTGTGACAGGTCAGACAGGAATCAGTGCTTGAAAACAAAAATAAAATAGTTGATCTTTTCACTGCACATAGTAATTGTACTTTTTTGTAGAGCACAGAGGTTTTTGTACTCTTGAACCTGACCTCCAGTCTGACCTATTGTATGTGAGAGACACCTTGCAGGACTCTGTGCAGGCTGCATATCCATGCCAGGATTTGCATTAAACTCCAAGGGTACATGATAAAAATAATAATAACATTTAAAAAACCCACTTAGCAGCAATATTCTCACTCAAAGACATTTTCATATTACTGCCCAGTAACAAGGATGTCACTTTGATGGGACTTATGTACCTTGCATTGACTCGCATGCCAGGTGATAGTTACTGGAGACAGTTTAGGTCTCTTTTGTTGTGTCCTGTGTGATATTATATGTGTGAAATCTTTTGAATGCTATTAACCCCTTTGTTGATTGGCCAGTAACATTATCCCATTCAAACCTTTATCTGCTGTCATTGTTGATCCAATATTCCTGACACGATGCCACAAGAAAAAATATATACTTAGAATCTGAGAAAGGTAACTTGGAGCTGGACTTTTATGAAAAATGAGAGTCTCAGCTGAGTCTGTGTAATGACCAGTGTTTAGGCCACTGAGTGGGCTGGCTTTCTGCTTGCCTAACTTCTTGGAAACTGTAAATCACAGTGGTGTAAATAAGAAAAAGGCAGATGACTAGTATTAATGAAAATAACAAAATGGAAAAGGACAGAGAGAATGTACTCACCAGCAACTTTAATGAGCGAAGACAATGGTCATCAGAACTGTGCATTTAAACATTTTTGACAAAGTACAGTTGACTGTTTCCTTTGGGTGAAGCAATGAAGACATACCCTATGAACTGATTACAAATACCTGACTATGCAGTATACTAGTACTAATACAGTAATAGTAATAATACACTGCATTTTCAGGTATAATCAATTCACAGGGTTAGAAGTTTCCTGACTTAGTGACCCACTGACTGGTTTAATATGATTGCATGGTAATACATGTGTGTGTGTATATTATATATAGATGGGTGTTACATCTTGCAGACTAAATCCCAGAGTTAAATGCCAGCAGCTTGTGTACAGTTTGTTTCCAGTTTATAACATGCTCTCATGTAACTGTACGAGATGTTTTTCTTCTGTTGTTCTAATTTAAACACACCAGCAGGAAGCTGGCCAACTCCATCCTCTTCTTGCTTTCCTTCTTCCTCTTCTCTGTTCTTTCTTGCTGGCTTCTTTGACTTTGTGAAAAGAAAACACTATCAGAATGCTCAGCTGATACTCTACAGCTGTCAGTGTCATAACTCACCAGGATTAGTATTTTAAACACTTCAGTTTTGAAATACTAATCCGGATTGATGACATTCACAGCATTTATGACATGAATGACAACTGTGATTTTACAACACTCGTTAAAAAAAATTAAACCTGGTGAGCCAAGCAGACATTTTCCCAAATCACTTCCTTGGGCAGTGTTTATGATCTCTCACAAGGAGGAAGTTCTGCTGCTGGATCAATAACCACATTCTGCTGCTTCCAGTATTTAGCATTGTGTTCTTGTTTATCTGGCAGCAGTGAGAAACCATTGTGGAGCTGTCAAACAGAACCCTTAGTAACAAGCAAAACACGATTCAGCTGTGGAGATAATGTTTTCACAGAATGTGGATGGAACTGTTACACTTAACAGAGTCTTCCCCAGTGTACTTTGCTCAACAGATTGGCTTTCCATTATTTTAATCTTACACCACAGTACCCTCTGCCCATTTACCAGTAATGTGGTGTCAGTTTTCTGCCCATTTACCAGTAAGGGGTATCCATTTTCCAAGGTTTGTGGTGCAAGTTGATAACATTGAGAAATAACCCTGCTGATGCTTCTATGCTGCCAGTAGTAAAGAGACAGGAAAAGGATGCAAAGTTTGAGTATATCTTTTATTTTTCATTGTATCTATTTTATTTTTATTTTTTTGTAAATGATTGTTTCAAACAAGAAAATAAGGTTATGGTACTCCACTGGGCAGCTTTAATTGTTAGTAGATTTTTTTTCTGTCTCTTCTTTTCCCACTCTCTGTTCTCACTTGCTTTGTCTTCATTTCTCTTTGTCTCTCCTTGCGTTTATGTCTGTCTTCCTCTTCTGTCTCGATTCTCTCTTTAGTATATAATAGTAATGCTAATAATATCACTCCTAGTGTCTTTTTCTCTCTCTTTCTCACAGGCACATGCATGAACAGGCACACACAGGATTTTTTTTTCTTTTTTCTTGAAATGTTTGTTTGCTCATTAGCAGTGAGTGCTGGGATTTTTCTTTCTTTCTGGTCAGCAATTAACCTTTGATCTGTGCTCTGTATGTTTTTGGTCATTAGAAGCAATAGAAGTGGGACTGGGACTTTCATCAATAAATATAGACCTGTGGTATACTTTCGTTCGTTTGCTTTTGTGTTTTTGCCATTTGCTCATTAGCAGTGGGCCTAGCACTATGATCCATGCTGTTTAGTTCAGTTTTTGCTTGTTACTGTTGGCAATGGGACAGGGTCTGTGACTATATGAGTCTTATCAATGTAGGTTGGGTGTGTGTGCTTATTGCACAGTGTTAGTAATTGAACTTATTACTAAGACATGGTGGAGCCAGATGTGAACACTCACTCACAGCTACAGGCAGGTAGCATGCAAAAGTGATCTTCAAAAACAGGTGGTTTTCTGTTGGTTCACTTGTTGCGGGGAAAAAATCACCTGGTAATTGGGTTCACTCAGTAGCAGCTTCTGCATTTGTACTGCTGTGGAACCCTTCTTGATAGTTTTAAGACCACCCTAAAAATCAAGAAAAGGTGGTCTTTAGGTTAAGAGAAGGATATTCATGTCTAACATAAAACTCTGACTCTGAGTGGAATGATTTCAGAAATGGTCTTTCAAGAGTTATTGTTTTGTGGACCCAAGTTTCTTTATTGGCATAAACAAAAGTCACAAGACCATAGTGGTACATAGTTGCAAAGAGCAGAATCACAATACATGCTTCATGACAGCCATAATGAATCAGTATTATCAGGGCAAACAAAATACCCGCAAATCAGAATGTCACTTGTATTTGAGGAGGACAGGGGGGAAAATGAAGATAAGTAAATCTTAGAAGGCAGAAATTAAAACAGAAGCAAGTAGAGCATGCGAGGGTGACTCCTAGGATAAAAATAAAAGAGGAAACCTTTTGATAACTCTTTGTTCTCAGTACAGAGGACCTTAATAATTTGTTCCTCCACAGCACCCCATCAAGAAGGAGGAAAAAATCAGTGTTTTGAATTACTATCAGAATCAAATATGACTCTTAGTTGTGTGTTTTATTTGATGTTATGTAACTAAACACTGACATCTGAGTTGATGAAAATGGTAACACTAACAGTGGCAGGAGGAGCAAACTAGTTGCAGTGCATGGGATTTGGAGAGTTGTGTGGATGGCCCTTGCTATTTCAGTATGAGGGCATGCAATAGTGACCAATACTGATCTGCATATGGGAGGCTGGTGGTGGACAAAGACACATATTCTATTTCTGTCATCTGCAGCTTGCACTGATTAATAGTTGTGAGATGAAACATCTCCAATTGTCAGTTCATTTCAGCATAGGTTGGAATTGGATTAAGGTGTATGCATTAATAGCACCGGGGCATGCATTCATGTGGCCAAGGCAACCCCCTCCCCCCCGCAAGGGAGTAAAGTGTTGCAGTGCCACAACAGGGGAAGAGACACACTGGCTGTCCTGCCTTTCATTACAGAAGGAATGGACTATCACAGTGCAGACCTTTCCACGCTGATCAACATTTTAATCCCAGGGTGGGATGAGTTCACTGACATTAATTGTTCAGGCTGTCAGCTGTGTTAGACTGTTACCATGGAAAGGTGTTTGTTGCTCAGTTCTAAAGCATGTGCTTAGTACACTGGTTGTGTGTCCAGAGGTACTGTGCTGTTAGACTTAGAAATGGAAAGTTAAACTGATTGGTGGGTCTTTTAGACTCTGAAAGGACCATAATTATTGTCCTGTGTAATGCTAGCAGCCAGTCTATTTCTGTAGGTATTGTGCTGTAAGTGTAAGTTAGAGATGGGAAGTTAACTGCTACAGTGCTAGGTGGGTGTTGTAGAGAATGGACCATACTGTTTAACTGGGGAGTATATAATCATATACTTGGACTGTAGAGAGATACTGTATTACAAGTTAGAAATGGGAAGTTTATACAATTTGGTGGATGTTCTACAGAAAGAACCATAATACTGTGTAACACTGAGTCTACTTTCAAAAAGAAAATTTAGTTGTCTGACTTCTGTTTTGAAAAATCGTTCACAAATAACTTCATAAAACAGCAAATAGTAAGAAATAATAGGTATGATTTTATATATTGTTAATTGTACAGTTTTATTTACAATGGTGCCATCTCATTCACAGTAAGTGACCAGGTAATTAAAGTTAAGCATCTGCATCAGTATCGCTTCAGCAGTGGAATTAACAATGAAATGACATGCAACTTTAGATCAGTTTTATACATTTTGTTGGAATTCTCGTTTATTTCTCAGAATTCTCGAAAACTCGTTTATTTAAAAAAAAAATCCCCTTCATATTATTTTTTTCATGTGACATGGAAACTCATTAGATTGAATTTACGCCGTGAACTGATGCAGGATGAGTTGTTCATGTTCAGCTGATTGACAAAACTGTGCTGTGGCAGATGTTTTTAAACCATGTCTATTACAGTGATAAATCAAGAATAAAAGCTTATGGGGTAACTTTTTTTGTTAGCATTGACTTATCAAAAGCTGTTGATTCTCCCAGAAAAGGCAGTAAATCAATGCAAATGTCATGTAACATTTTAGGGGGGAAATTTAGCCACAGATACCTGAATTACAGTACATCACCGTGGAAAAGATGGAGACTGTCACTGGTGTCTGACTCGTGATATTGATAAGTTTACCCAAAATGTACTTTTATATTTTCTAGAAAAGAATGACTACACTGCCACTGGTGCACAGATAAACCTTGTTGAATATTTGTGTTTTCATACAGCTCACATGGGACTTACTGTTACCTCTAAAAAATATTTTTAAAATCTGTTTCAGAATACCTGTGTCCACCTGAGGCCAACATTTATGGCATTGACTTCACACGCTTCAGGCTTCGTGACATGGAAACCCAGACAGTGTTATTTGAAGTAGCCAAACCACCCCCTTCAGGTGTGTATGTCACTGTGCACAGTGTTTGGATGTGTGTGTGGTGTGACCACACTTGTACAGCCAAGATCATTGGTTTAAAAAAAAAAGAGTTACTTTGTTACCAGTGCCCCAAAATGTTTTTGAAAAGTGAAACAAGTAGCTTCTTCTTCCTTATCCTTTTGTGCTATAGACTAATACTTGAGGGTTCTGGGCTGTCAACCAGCAGCAGCTTCAGCCAATCAGAATGTTACAATAAATGAATAATTTCAGAGGAGTGGCTTGCAGGGTTTTCCTCATAAGCTATGAAAGACTGGTTGATTCTGAACAGTAATGGTGCGTGTTTGTTGATGACAAGATATGTATAATATAATGGCTGCAGCCAGATGCAGAAACCTATATTCTGTCATTTATTTGAAGGCTTGAATCAGATTCAAGTACTTGGGGCTCATCTTGATATGAGGTGCTTGACAAGTGTTGAAAAACAAAAACAAAAAAACTCAACATGCAATACACAAGTCCACACTGTACCACATGGTAATCAAATTGAAAGCTTACGAGGAAGGAACTGGGGCTTAGAGCTAAGTGCAGCACCATCTATTCAGAGGGCCCAACTGCTAGATAAAACATTGGTTGGTTGCATGTGTGATTTGAAAGGGTATGTCACATTTTGTACACCACCTTTTCAGTTTTCGTTCTGATGTGACTGTGTGGTTGACAGGGTGTTAAAATCCATGTATGGACTCAGTTTTAAATAAAGCCCTGATATTACTGTTGTACTCCACAGCTGATGGTGAAGAGTTGGAACAAGAGATGGAGGACTCTGACCCCAACGCAGGTCGTTTTGTGCGGTACCAGTTCACTCCTCAGTTCCTCAAGTTGAAGACAGTGGGCGCCACGTACGTTTTGTTCTTTTCATCCCTGCTGGGGTATCTATTTCATGTCAATGAATGCAATTCCATGTTGCTGTTTGTATATTATTTATTAATATATATATCTTTTCCCTATGTGATTTATATTGGTAGGAAGACAAGGGTACTCCAGTTCCATTAACAACATCATGGCCTTTTCTTAACTTTTGATGTCAAATGCTGTGTTAATCAACTGACTGTAAAAGGGTGCCCCCTTATTAGGCCAGTACAGTTAGAGGGTCTAAGTGCATCTTCCTTCAAAGGGTCTTTTTCTAACCATGATGTTTTGTTTACTGCTGAATATTCTGTTACTTTTTTTTTTTAAAGAAGGCATGTGACTGACTTGAAGCTTTGTGTGTGTGTGTGCATTACATTGTGTGTTTGTCTCACTGTTTGGTGTGTGAGATTGTCTGTGTGTGTTTTCAGCTTTGTCAGTTTGTGATTGAAGCACACTGAGGGATGGGGTGGTGATTCCATAATAGACTAGCTTTAGAAAAACAACATGTTTTTTTTTATGTCATTTGTTCCTTGCTTGCCATTTTGAAGTATGTTTGACATGCATGTTTTTCTGCAGGGTGGAGTTCGTGGTGGGTGAGAAGGAGGTCAACAAGTTCCGCATGATTGAGAAGCACTATTTTGGTGACCGCTTGCTGAAATGCTTTGACTTCGAATTTGGTTTCTGCATTCCTCACAGTCGCAACACAGTTGAGCATATATATGAATTCCCCAGCTTATCCCCTGAAGAAAGTGAGTAGTTTGTTCATTTGTTATTATTTATTTATTTATCACAATTTTGTATGGTAAATCTTTTGTGAGATTCATCCTATATAAAAAAAAAAAAAAAATGGTTGACTTGGCATTAAGAACTTGTTATCTATATATCTATCTATCCATCCCTTTTGAGAAGTTTGGGCTCTTGCATAGGTACATCTGCAGCAGCAATAACAGCACTATAGTGTATGTAATGTTTTGGTGGTATTTTTGTGATGTAGTGGGATAGGTAATATCTGTTCCAGATTTACCTTTTTAAATGGCTCAAATGCTATCTTATTTTCTGCTCACAGTCCAAGACATGGTTGACAGACCATACGAGACACGCTCCGACAGTTTCTACTTTGTGGAGGACAAACTGATTATGCACAACAAGGCGGACTACGCATACAATGGAGGATCCTAGTCCCTTCCTGCCTCACATGAGTTGTACACAGTACAACCGCCCACAGATGTCGCCACCCAGCCTCAGTGACTGTCACATGTCTGTCTTGACCAAGACACACACAAAAAGCTTTGCTGTTGGTCCCTGTCTTTTTGCCAGAGTTCTACAGCAAAATCTCTCTCAGTGATTCAGGGGTTGGAAAAAAAAGAAAGAAAGCTAATGATTAGTTTATTTTAAGTGCTCACTGAACATTGTGAGTCATCATATGCATTGCCAAAAAGAAAACAGGTTCATGATTTGCGGTTGTTAATTGAAGGAGTTTGATTAGGTAATTATGGTGTTTAATTTTTTTTCTTTCATTTTTTTCTTTGAAAAGGATTTTCATCTGAAGTTTGTGTATGGAACTGAAAGACTCGGAGGTAACAGCTCAGTAGCTTGACTTCTATGGCTACATAAGATTATCTTTCCTTCCATCAGTCTCCCTCCCCCCCCCCCCCCTTCCAAAATGCTTCTTTTGACATCTCCAGTGAAGCGTTGGTAGGAGATTGCTGAGAACTGGTGGCAAAGGCCATTCTGTTGCCCTGGCTGTACAGTGGATACGTTTGATTGGGGTTGTCAGTTTACTTTTTAACTTCCCTGGAGCCCAACTACATCTGCAGGGAACTGGCTTTGGTCACTGTCATTTCTGGGAACAAAGTGGAGTGTAATATAGAAGCACTCTGTGACCACGCCCCTCCAAGTCAGGACTGGATTTTTGTTTGTTTGCATTCATTGTATATGGAGAACTGAGGCGTAAGTTGTGATGGTCTCTGCAGGTCACATCTAAAGCGTGCTGTGACATTTCACTTTGGGGCATTTAATTGCTGGCATTTGACTGGGATCATTTGGCTTTATGTTGACGGTTTATTCAGGACAGTGGGGGAGAGAGAGGCTGAGATATCTCACGCTACACTGTCACCACCAGAATGATTCTGCATTAAGATGGGTGGCTGTGTGAGCCATTTTATTATTTCATTAATTCTTGAGGGCAGAGTCCCAAGACAGTGTCCATGAACCACAGTTTTTGAAGGGAAAAAGAGCTGAAGCAGACATGAACCAACAGCTTGCCCTCTTTCCAGCCTAGCACCTCATTGCTAGGCCAAAACCATCTCACCTGTTAGACTTGGCTGCATACTGTACTAAACCATTGCAATGCTTTACTGCTACAATACTAGTGCAATATCTAGAACCCCCCGACCCCCCAGCCAACCATGTTTGTGTCTTCCCTCAAGACAATTCTCCTGGCTGCACTATGCTGGCAACACACTTTCATCTTCCAGCCAAACATTAATATTTTTAATTTCATGCCAGATTAGTTTGGGATTATTGACAGTGTTAGGAGCTTGGTGCAGTACGGAGTGAGAGAGCGTACATAAATGTTTCGACAACATCAAAAAATTACTTGCTGTTTACATGTTTGATAAAAAGTTCACACATCTGGCCCCAAAGCCAGTACTGGAAGGGTATTGTTGGTACTGCCATGGTGGTAAAATGATGCGTCAGTGAACAGTTTACATATTTGGCTAAAAAGCCATTTCTTGGAGTGTATGGTTAAATTTCTTGATAATGCCATAGCAGTGAAATGTCAGCAGTTAAATGCCCCAAAGCAAATTGTCTGCAGGAAAATATCAACCTTCCGACTGTAAATGCTCTGTCTTGCAGTTAACATCTTCAGCCCTTCAGATCTCCAGGACTGAGGGGAATGTATTCTTGGATCCCATTTTAAATAGGTCAGATATACCACTGGCCAACTGAATGGGAGAAACCATTTTCTGATGTGTGGGGGCATTATATGGCTGTCATGTATAAGTTTTACATACAAATTATGCTATCTTCCCTAGTCAGTTAGTGATTGGGTTTTAGAACAGTGACAAACCACATGCAAAAGCGGGTGTTGATTCATGGCTGTTCTGACGTTTGGTCATATTTTGTGCTGACTTTACTCTGGTTTTGTCCAAAACATATCAACCTCTTGCTCTACTGTCTTATGCCAGGTGCAATGTCAGATCCTTTTCTTAGTGCGTTTGATTTCTTAACTATCAAGCTTGGGGGTGAAAACTCTTTCAGATTCACAGATTTTAACATTTACAGCAGTTGTGTCGACGTGGGGGGAATCGGTTGCAGGTCTAATTCACTGGTGTTTGTTTTGATTGCACTGATGTTTTTTCTCCCCCTTCAAAAAGGCAACAGGTTGTAGAAGTTACTAATTATTCTTTCAGAATTTTTAGAGGGAGGAGAAGGGGGTGTGAGGGGAGCACTTGACCCAAATAGAAAGCTGAACCTCCTTGGCTTCACTGCATGTGCAATTTTCTTCTTCTTTGTTTTGGTTTGGCCAGTTACTCTTGGTGGATAATAACTGATCAGAGTTGTAGTAGTCCATGTACCAAATTGGCACACTCTGCACAGAATGTTGCAGACATGCAGCGAAAGGATTGCTTGCTGCTCACCACTGCCTAGCAGTGAAAGAGATTAAGGACACTTGAAGCTGAGGGTGTTCCATTATAGGTTTTTTGTCACTGAGAACTAATTTAATAATGTGTTCTGGTGTGTAAAGAATGCTTGTGTTATGATCCTGTTTGTCTGAAAAGAGTGGAACAACCTACGTGAGCAGGCAAATGCCATGATATCTAAAGACCCCCTCCCCTATCCCCCACCAACACAAACAATGAACAAACAGCAGAAACAACACTTAAATACCTAATTTCTTTTACATTACTGATAATTAACCCCCTTGATGATCAATTAATGATCACATAGACCTGTGTACATGAGTCCATCAACAAAGGCCACTCCTCTGTTTGATACCACATTTTCATGATTTTGAGATAGGCTGTTGCAGAGGTGCTCCCTTGGTCTTTTGCCAAAAGTATTATCATTAATAGTAGGACAGCTTGAAGTCTGACAAGCTAACAGAAACTTGCATAATTTACAACAAAAAGAAGGGGGGGAAAGGATGGGGAAACCCCTTTAGGCTTGGGGGGAAAATAGACTAAATAATAAAACAAGACCAGTGGGTCATTAGTGTACCAAGTTTGGAGTTGATTCAGGCAAATGTAGCCTTATCTGAAATGATTTATCAGCATATAAAAATATTCCACCAAAATTATGGATTAATTATATTCAGGATGGTGATGATGATGTAGAGCTTCATGTCCTTGGATGTTGGTTGACTTGTTAGGGACAAACTGTGACCCGTGACAAATGCACGGTTCAGTGTTGCTTTTCGTCCACAGAAACCGTAAGGCTCATTAGGACGGAAAGCCCAGGATGGCAACCTTGACTTTCATACAGCTCCTGAACTCTGACAATATTCAGGAGCCATGGTTCTGATTCTTACTTGACTGACTGTTTTAAAATACAGTGGTTTAGTGTTGGCATGTGACAACTTTATGCCATTGCCAGCAAAACTGCTCTCATTGATGACCCCCATTGTACCTCAGTTCTGGCTGCATGACATGCGATACCATGTCTGCATCCTGGCTTGTTCTCAACTTTTCCTCTAGTCTGACTGGGAAACTGGACTGAACGTCTGGTCCTCTGAATGAAGATGCAAAGCACACTAAAACTGTGTGCTTTTGATTGCTCGTGTAAAATACCCCTAACAGCATTTTTAGGTTAGGTTAGAAGTTGAAGAATAGTGGATTGAATGTTCCTGGCCACTGACAGAACAAAAAACTCTTTATTCTCCTTTGCATTTCAGTAAGTCGGCACTAAAACATCACTTGCACAATGGGACTTGGTAGCACTGCTGTTGCAGTTGCTGTTGACTTACCCAGGTAAGGCAACCCAAGGTCCCTGCAAGCAATTAATCAAGTATTTTTAAATATATATATGTAAAAATCAAAACAACAAAATATTACAAGTGCAGACCACATGTGAATCTACTGTTGTACTTTTGTTCAGTTTTGTATGAAGCCCTGAAATCAAAAAATAATTTTGGTATGCTAAAGGAGCTTAAAATCAGAAGTGATCATAATGCACATGCACTTATTGATTAACCCAATGATATGTTTCAGTAGAATCCTGACCTTGGTTTTGTGCATCAAGTTTGATCACACGTTTAACTTTGTAGTCAGTCATCTCCTGTTTATTCACTTTTCTTTAGTAATGTAGGCATGTTTGTTGTTGTCGTTATCTGCTGCTAAGTTATTGACAAGGAATGCTGCGGTTTTGTTTAATTTCTTGTTGTCACCCCAGAATAGTGCTGTTTTGATGATTAGTTCAACCAGTCAGTTTGTTGGTCGTTTTAGTACTGTTTGATGACATAATTTGTCAGCAGTGACAGAATTATTTTGACTCCATTGGAGTACAGTATGACTGTGTATGCAAGAAGGGAGAGTTGTGAACATGTGCATGGTTTATCTCATGCTGTTCCTATATGCTGGTTAAACATTCTATGGTTCCCAATGCTGATTAAGATCACTGAATTTAAAAGGGAACTGAAGTAAAGAAGCATCACAGGCCCAATCTGTAGGAATGGAATACAATATAGGCACACAGCAGTTTTTCACTTGGTTTCTAGTAGTTTGTTGAAAATCAGCATTTGAAAGTTGCAAAAACACAACTGTGTGCTGCCATTTTGTGCCCAGCAGTTGGTATCAGTGATGTCATGAACAAGGCTGGATGTACGGAAATGTGTGGTGTAAGTATCAGATACATCAAGAGTCAACCTTTTTTGGCTGTTCATTAGTAAAGAGCAGCTCAGATTTGAAGTGAAAAGTACTTCTTTCGTATTGCTATTGATACAACAAACAACTGAAGTCTGCAGATGGAGGTCTTTGCACATTTTATATGTTTTCAGGCCAGCTTGCATCTTCATTTGTGTTACATTTTTTATATTCATTCATTGCTGGAAGTGAGTTACAATTATAATATTTTGCCTTTAACACAGTGTTGGGAAATTATGATCTCTAATCTCTTGTGCCTGGTACTTTTATTATTGGCTCACGTTTAAAAAAAATCATGCAAGTCTATGCAATGATCAGTGCTAGTTCAGCCAGCAAGCAATGGCAGAAACAATTTCTCAGCCACTCTCAAAATGATCACACAAAGGCGAATTCAAAACAATGTTATCTTTTTCAGTTTTGAATGCGAGTCAGCTGAGCATTTTCTGTTCCTGTTATCAAAACAGAAGGCTGCTTTTTTCTTCTTCTCCACAGATTATTTTGTAGTATCTCTATTTTGCTGGACTCTTTACTCTTGCAAGCCTTTGCTTGGGGAGGAAAATATGTGTCTGTTGACATAGGTCACAGTCATAAATATTTTCATGTACATGACTCTGCTGTTTGAAAGTGTGTGCAAGCCCTGATTTTGTATCATGCACATTCATTGTATGGCTTTGTAACAGTTGATTATTTACACTTGTCCCATTTTCATTTTGTATACTTATGTAAACCTTTATACTGTGTTATTGTATTTTATTATTATATTTGAATTGGAATGCATTTGTACAGAGAGTGTTTGTCAACATTCCAGTCTTTTTGCATGGTTTTGAAGGGGTTACCTTGAAGAGTCATTTCATTTGAACCAAGACAGTCTGTTGTATCATACATGTCATTTAACCTTCTTTTTTTTCTTCTTCTTTTTTGGTAGCTGTTATTTATTATTTATTTTTTCTTGCAAATTTTGAACTCTGAGCTTTTACTCTTTTCATTTAAAAATTATTATTTTTACCTTGCTACCTCCCTCCCACCACCACCCTCCTTCCCTTTCCTCCATCAAAAGGTAAACATGGGATTAGCAATAACAACAATAACAATATACTTTATTCATCCCAGCGGGAAATTGATTATGTAGGTGTCTTAGTGTATTTGGTAGGCTTCCCCCCCCCACCCCACCCCCACACAAAAAGCCTCTCAAAGCTTGTCAGGAGAATACTAGGGTGATCACCTGCATGGGGAAAAAAATGAACATGGTCGAAATTTGCAAAATGGGTTCACATGTAACTCCCCTCTATCCCCCCACCTCGTACAGGTAATGATCTTTAAGCCTGTTCAGTTATATATAAAAATATTTGAAAAGAAGACAAGGAAAGAGGAACAGATGTTTATGCTTCTCAAAAAGAAAAGAGATTGTTGCAGTATGTCAGAGGACTGGATAAACCATTAAGCATTGCAGGTAAACCATGAGGTTTTTTAATGTATGAATTTGCTCTGAATGAATGCTGTAGCTAACTAGATACACTGGTTCCAGCTTACAGTTTGTACACAGACTTTTTTGATGTTATACGTTTCTGTCCACTTTTTTTCTCTTTTTTTCTTCAAGTTGTAATCCACTGACATTTACTGCTCCGTCCAACTTACATATCAAAGCCATATAGAAACTCTTCTACTACCATGCATAATGTATTGTGCTTCTTTTAATTTATTTTTTTAATTATTTTCTTTTCATTTTTGCGTCAGTGCTTAGTAATCTCCGACCCACCCATCCTCGTATATGTTTGCATTGTGCTGGAGTTTTGATTAACATACGTATTGTTACATCTTTATTTTCTCAAACATTTTTCATACTTTAAAGGGTTTTTTGTTCTTGTTTTTTTAAATAATTTTTTATGTCTCTTAGGTCCCACCACCACTACCACTTTTGACTGACCATTTCTGTTTTTTATATATGTGGTATGTCTGACTGGAATGTTTTTTTTCTCTGTTTTGTTTTTGAGAACAACTTTTAATGTGAGCTGTCACAGTGGATAAAGTACATTAGCATTTCAGGGAAGGTTTTCTGTATGACAGTATGCTTGCACTTAAACATATTTGCTAATTTAGTTATATATATTTGCTCTTGTAATGAGTACATTTATCTGTTCTAACAGCGTTCATTTTGCATCATTTTGTTATATTACCTTTAACAATTTATTCTCCATTTCCTCTGTACTTCATGCAGCAGTCTTTAACATGCTGGCAGATTGGATCCTTGGTTGGTTTTACTTTGAAAAAGGAAGGATTGTACTTTCTTGTGAAGCTGAAAGCGCTGAACTTGGAGATGTCTAGTCTGGATGTTGATTAGTTATAACTTTTATTTGAAGAAAGCAACCTATTCAGTCTGTACCCATCTTGTTGCTCCTAATTGGCCTTTGAATGTCTGATGCATACATGAAGTTTGTCTCCCAAAACCTGACTTTTTCTTTCTTTCATTTTGTTGATCAGCAAATCTCTACATCTGCAATGCTACTTGCTTTCTGCATGCTGTGAATTTTGATTTAGTTTTTGTAGGTATGATTGAAAGAGGGGGGGGGGGGGGGGTGATTCACATGTGTGTGTCTTCCTTTGGGTGTTGTTTGATTTTTTTGATTTTATTGTTGTTACTAGTATATTACAGCTCTAGACATAAGCTGTAGTGTTACTGTTAGTATTCTTTTTAATCAGCTTATCAATCAGTACATGTTTTATTTTTTCTCAGAACAAGGTCCTGCATAAGTCAGTAGATATGGTTGATTTTTTGTTGTTGATTTTTTTATCACTTTCCTGCAGATTTATACAGAATTTATCCCAGTTTTGTTAACTAAAGATGATATTTGTAAATTCTGTTTTCTTTATTAGAACATCAGTGGGCTAGAAAATTGTTGTATGTGCTTCATTTTTGTTTGTTTTTCATTCTGTGTGCATTGATGACTGGAACTGTTTTGATGTCAAAATAAAGACTGAAACTAAGAGCAGACCACATTGTGCTGTGTCAGATGTATGTGGTTGTAGGCCTCTGTGTGAACAGTATGTGTGTGTAATATCACAAGGCCTGATGGATCCCAAGGCTGCTTTCGTGTGTTTTACATTATACTACTTGGAATTTTATCCCACTGGAAAACCAGGTTACATTCCCCAGGGAAGGCTGGCTATGACAAATGTGACAGAATTTTACCATCCCATCTATAAATGAAACATCCATTGAATTTGTGCAGCATTTTGCAACGTAGTGATGTTTTTGTGTGCATGTTTTGTTGTTGCTGTGGAAGCTTTAGCATGCACTCAATGATTGTTGGTTGAGTGGTACCTTAGTGTAGGACCATCTGCCTTTCAAAACTTTTAAACAAATTTTCTAAAACTTTAGGCTTGAACCTTGTAGATCCACTTTGTCTCAGAGAGCAAGAGAAGAGGAAAAGGGTTGGGGGCAAGAACTTAAAACTAATTTGATCCTAAGCTTGGCTTTTTGATGACAGAATATTTTATTCCAGGTGTACAGAATTGCTTTTTGCAGTCTGATATTAACAGTATACTAGTAAATGGAAAAAAAAGCCTTGATTTAGAAGTATACATCACAGCAGCTTTGGCAGTGAGAGAGAAAAAAAGGGGGGGGGGGGGGGGGTACTATCAAAAGGAAACCAGAATTAAGCCAATGAAATGGGCAGCAAAGAAAGGGGTGAACATAATTCATAGTTCCATTCATGAATGACAGAACTGATAAACAGCAGCCAGCTATAGTCAAGACAGGTGAATACATTTAGTGAACACACAGGGTGAGTGTTTCTGTGTATGGGTGTGTGCGTGTTACTGACAACAGTGTTTCTTTGTATGGCTGCGTGCATGTGTGTGTGTGTTACTGACAACAGTACTTTTCTTTGTGTATATATGGGCGTGTGTGTGTGTGTTACTCGCAACAGTACATCTACCACTCAGAATGTTCTCCCTCCTGTCTGTTGGCCGTGATATGACCTACAAGGTTGACTGGGCATTAAAAACTAGTTACTTGCTTCATTTCTTCCCTGTTACTGTATTATGGCTTCACTATTCTTTTTGTATAATATGTTCAAAAAAATTGTCCCTGACAAACTTTTCCAGCATCAGGATCCAACAATCACTGGCAGACCTTCCAGTCAGCTTATTGCCCAAAACAGTACTTAGCTCTCCTTCACGTTTTCAGTGACTTTCTGAGCACCCAAGCACACACGTAAACATGAGGTGCATCCATCCGAGGTAAAAAAAAGAAGTTTTCAGTGACTTTCCGACTGCTTCAGATTCTGGCGGTATCACCATTCTGACTTCTGGATCTAAGCGCTGCCTTCAACACTATTGGTCATAATAACCTGTCTTGCCTCTGAAACATTTGTGATCTTGCTCTGCCCTTCTGTTCTTACCTGCAAGATAGGACAGAGTAATAACTGTCAATGAAGTAAAATCCTCCCCTTGACTTTTGGCTTGCTCTTGCCCAAACTCCAAGCACTGGTTTACAGCATCCTTCCTTTAACCACTGCCATATTTAGTTACACCATAGGGTCCAGAAAACTCAGCTAACAAGCAGTTTTGTGTTGGCACTCAAATAGTAGCACAACAAACAACCCAAATTGTTACAAACAACCCAAATTATATTTGACGTTTGTTTTATAACTGACCATGTTGGTTACGCCAGCTCAAATAAAACCAAAATTGTTTGAATTGAGACAAAACTTTTTTTTTTTACCCTGGATGGATGCACCTCATGTTTATGTGTGTGCTTGGGCACTCGGTTGCTTCTACAGTCATATTAGTGCCCAAACCTTTCTGAGGGCACTTACATTGACCATGTCGGTGGACAGCTGCGTGGAGATAAAGAGTGCCCCTTCAGCGGCGTAACCAGATCTGGCAGAGTTTGGAGGAAGGTGCTGGAAAGTGATGCTTGGAGTGTGGCTCTTGCCTTGATATAATAGTCATAGCTGACTAGGAATATATACATAATTTTTTTAAAATAAAAAACAGTTCCTCTTCCTTCTCCTGGATATTGGTAGTTGGCTATATTTGTTTGGGTGATGATGAACCTGTAGGGCAATGGCATCATCTGCAAAGAGTCTGGATGGGGAGGTCACTCTCTGGGAGGTCATTACTGTACATCAGCAGGCTTGGAGCTCTGACCCCTGTGGGACTCCCGACATAGTCTGATTTGGCACCACTCACGGCTGCTGCTTGCCTGTGAGCACTCCAGAAGTTTGCTATCCAGCTGCTTTCACTTCCTTGGATGCAATAGTGATCGAGCTTGTGCACCAGTGCAGTAGGCTGTGCCAGTTACACCAGGTCAAATGCTTTGGTGAAGCCCAGGATGATGACCTGTGTCCAAACTCCTTTCCAGCCATTACTGCTCAGACTTCTTTGATGAAGTCGAGCAGTTAGGTCTCACCAGCAGGACCTGTTTGTTTGAAAGCCATGTTGTTGTGGGGACAGGATGCTACTTTACTCAAGTTAGTGCATAATGGATCCCATGACAATGTGCTCTAGATAGGCATTTACAGAGGGCACTGACGATGGCAATAGGTCTGTAGTTGGCAGAGTTGTGTCTTCCCTTCTTGAAAACCAGCGTTGCAAGGGCCTCTCCTGGCTCCACTCTTTTGCTACTAAGTTCTTCTCTGTGGCTGCAATGACTGGAACTGACTGAAATTACTGTCAGGATGGTCCAACTTTGGGATAGGAAAAAAACTAAGAAATGCATGCATGCAACTTATGTGCTGGTGTGACAGTGTGTGTGTGTATGTGTGTGGAAATGATGACTGATAACAAGGCGCATACCTGCAAACTCCAAGCACTGGTTTACAGCATCCTTCCTCCAGGAGGAAGGTGCCAGAAAGCAATGCTCTGAGTGTGGATGTGTACCTGCAATTTTGTAAACATTCGGGATCTGTACCCAGTGGGGTGCCATAAATAATATGTTACTGGTTATTATTATTCACAGCTGTCAACCCCTTTTGGGAGTAAACCTTAGTCCAGAGTTTGTGAACCTGTATTTCCCTTATGCAGGCTGGGGTCTTTTGTTTTTTTGCTGGTGGCAGAGGCATTTTGAATTCCAACCGGCATGTGTGGCAATGGAAGGAAGAAGCAATGTTGTGCTAAATACGCATGCACAACTTCAAATCTCACATCCAAAGGATTTCTTAGCTTTTCGCAGTATGCCAGTCAGTGTGCTTTTGGCAATGGAGTGTGTTGGCTGCTCGTTTGACAGTTTTTCAGTCTTTTTGCTAGTTTAAAACAACAGCAAAGTCTCAAGAAAATTATGTTTTCCTGTATCCATTTGCCAGTTTGGCTATATCCCTCCAAAATAATGATTTTTTTAAAATTTTATACTGGTAAACTGTATGGGTTGACAGGTATGATTATTATATTATTATTGTTATAATATGTTATTATACTTTTCCACAGCCAAGCAATCACTTTTCCTACCACTAGTACCATTAGTGTTATGCACAGTGACAAGTTTGTACGGGGAGGGGGGGGGGGGGGGGGGAGAGGTGCCACAACCCGGCCGCGCGAGCCTTTAGACGCCCCGGTCCCCTCCTCCGCCCCCACAACCAAACTGAAAACAACTGCAACACACACACACACACACACACACACACACACAACAATAACGACAACTGACTTGAACGCTGGGAAGTTCAGGTTTAGTGTATGGTTTTCCGTCGGTGAATAGCGAGTGGACGTAAAGGAGCGCCTAACGTCAGTTCTAACCCGAATAGCAGCTTCTCAGGTGCTGGCCTGGCCAAAGTACGAGGTTCGAAAAGAATATGGCAGGGATTTTTCTCTTTTGGTTTATGTTGGCTGTAAATTACAGCCAGAAATTCTGAATCCCTTATTTAACTTTGGGTATTTCATCTCATTCTTCTCTCACTACATTCCGGTATGTCCTCAGTGTGAACTCAGTATACTTCTGAAAAAATGGAGTTCGTCGCCCATCGCCCACAGCGAAGAAAAATTATTCTGCCATTTGGAAAAAGGGTCATCATTCGTCATTTTATGTTTTTGGATACGTTTTGTTTTTCTCCATACCACCAGCTGCTAACTTTTTGTTAGTGACAGTAAACTCTTGCCTAAAATAAACCATAGTACAAGTTAGCATGAATGTGTTGTTTAAGGGTTATATAAAATCAAAGCCTGTATGTAAAATGTCCTTGTGTGTTCTCGTTTTTAAATGTTTTTTTTTTTTTTGTGGTTGATTAAGGTGAAAAG
The DNA here is from genome assembly GCA_963584105.1 of Alviniconcha strummeri. Lineage (NCBI taxonomy): Eukaryota > Metazoa > Mollusca > Gastropoda > Provannidae > Alviniconcha > Alviniconcha strummeri. The sequence goes on from OY757552.1 coordinate 11,198,620, forward strand.
ATAGCAAAATGTAGTCCTCGAAACACATCTCAATAATATGCAACATTTCAACGCAATATTAGTCATTCATTCATGCCAGAACAAAATGTATTATTTTCTGAACGATTCTATGCTCAAACCATGCAGCATTACAGAAGGAAAGTACATGCGTATGAAATTGTATATAAAGTAGTTCTGTGCACATGAATATCTAACGTCGCCATATTTCTCTTTCGTGCGAGGAACGCTATAGAGAACAAGGAGACTTCGCTCTTCAAATTGCAGTATCATGGCACGAAGAGACAGCAGAGTTTACGTTGGTAACTTGCCTCCAGATATCAGAACAAGGGACATTGAAGATCTCTTCTACAGATTTGGAAAAATCGTATTTGTAGACTTGAAAAACAGGAAAGGACCACCCTTCGCTTTTGTTGAATTCGAAGATCCGAGGTGAGTGTTGCAACCTTTTGTTTGATGTTGCGGGGAATGCATGAAGTGGTGGTGGAGAGGCATAAATTATCGTCCAGCATGATTTTAACGTCTTGAACTTAAACTAAGTTTCGAAGATGGCTAAAGAATCGTAGAACTAAAAGTAATTACCGAAATCACAAAATAATTCATAATCTCCCTGTCGCGACTTGCTGCACAGTTACGGTTCAAACCGGTCAAGGGCCATTACCCAGTGTTCCACGGTACTGTTCAGTACGCCTGTTTTTCTAGGTTTTACTACTTTTTCTTTTTTAACGGGTAATTGGTTACAGTATTGGCATTTTGTTGCTCAGACGTTGAGGATGTTCATATGGTTGATTATTTGATACCACTTAAGTACTTCGCAAGTAAGAGATAAACGTTTCTGAAAATTGTATTTGTAAGCTTTTTTGGTATTTTGACTACGATTCTCCCCACTTTTTACCTGTTTTTAATTGACATTGTGCTAATTGTAACAGGTAAACAAATTTTAAAAAATTCAGCGTGTACTTTATTCTGACAAGGTGGTTCACCAACATAATAAAATAACCATCAGTTATCCATCTTTCCATCCTTGTCCCAGTTGTATACTAATACTACAGTTTTTGTTTTGTTTTTGTGGACAGAGATGCAGAAGATGCAGTGAGGCAGCGAGATGGCTATAACTATGATGGCTACACTCTTCGAGTAGAGTTTCCCCGTGGGAGTGGCATGGCGAGAGGGAGAGGCAGAGGAGGTGGGGGCCGGGGAGGGCCCCCATCTAGAAGATCAGAAAACAGAGTTCTTGTATCGGGTGAGTTGGTGCTAATGTTATAATGTGTACTTGTTTTACATTTAACTTTGAGCAAACCATTTGTTGTTAGATTTGATTTTCAGGAGAGAAAAAAATGGCAGCTAATCCACAACAGTAAATTGTGATGAGTTAAATTGTTCATATGATGTGTCTTAAAATTGTGCTTCAGTGTCTGCATAAAATGAAAAATTTATGGTGACTGAGAATGTTGTGGCCACAAAAAGAACAAAACAATTGTATTGCCTAGAGTATTTTTAGACTAAGAAGGAATTTAAAGTAGATTTAAAATTTTCATGTGCAGCCTCAGGTTTTTGTTGTATTTCAGTGTTCTTAGATTTGGTAACAGTAAATAAACAAAGGGAATGAAGTACTTTTACATTATGAACTTAACAAAACCAAAACCCCAGTGACTGTTAAATAATACAGTAAGCTAAGAGACAAGTTCAGTGTGGGCAGTGAGGCATTTTTATTTTCATTTGTAATGGTTTGTGTAAAGGAATTGATCTTTTTGCTGAAACTGTTGTAAAATAAAGAACAGACCCACTTTGTTTTCTTTTTGGTCAGAGACTCATACTTTCATGCTGCCCAATGTGGGCAGTGGTTTCTTTTGTTACCTACTTGTACATATATTTTATATTTTTTATGTTGGTTTTTATAGTCATACACCTTTATCATGTTCATGTTTGTTGTTGGTCATATGCTTGCAGTTTTTGTACAGATGTTTATGTTGGTGTTTACATACACCAGTACCTAGGTGGCACATGCATGTTTGTTTTGTTGTTCCTACACCTGCACCTGAGTTTGCATGGACTTGGCCTTGGCATGTGCAGGTCTTCCTCCAACAGGCAGCTGGCAGGATCTGAAGGATCACATGCGGGAAGCTGGTGATGTGTGCTACGCTGATGTCTTTAAGGATGGCACAGGTGTAGTTGAGTTTCTGCGATATGACGACATGAAGTATGCTGTCAGGAAACTTGACGACACAAAGTTCCGTTCACATGAGGTAAGGCAGAAGGTAACGCTCTTAAATAAAAACGGCTGATTATTATTGTTGTTTTGACCCCCAAGCCATGTTTGTAACCACCAGTTCAGGTGTAACTGGTGGGCAGTAATGTGAATTTGTTACATTTTTTTGTTTTTGTTCATTATGAAAACTGCTCAGCATAGTGCAGAGCAAATGAAACTGTTTATTCATGACGTTTATAGATGTATAAATATACACAGGCACGCTGTCATCAGTTTCACATATTTTGGAGGAGTAAATGTTCTTGTGTTCAGCCCCCACCTGCTTTGTTCATGTTCATCAGGGTGAAGTTTCCTACATCCGAGTGAAGGAGGACTCGAGAGGAAGGTCAAGGTCACGCAGCCGCAGCCAGTCCCAAAAGCGTTCGAGAGGAAGCCCCAGATATTCGCCTATGCGGTCCAGATCTCGCAGCTACACCCGCTCCCGCTCACCGTACTGACCTGACCAATCAATTTTCTGCTTGTGCTTTTCTCATTGCCAAGATTTTTAGCCATCACCTAGCTTTGCAGTTCCTAACTGCCATAGACTCTATGTGTGCATTCCTGTTTGTAGTTCTTTTTTTCTTTTTTTATGTTGAATGTGTTGTGTTTTGGGGGGTGGAGGGGTGGGGCAGTTGCTTTTTTTTTTTTTTTAAGATGTTTTTATGTTTCATTCTGTTCATGTGGACTTTTATGGCAGCTGGACACTTCATAACATGAGTGACTGTTTTTTGTTTTTTATGACCTGCATTCAAAGGTGATGTGAAATTTTTCAGATGCAAGTAGGAACACGCTGAGGATATAAAGATAGAGGTGGGATGAGGAGAAGACATCTCGCATTCGTTGTCCTCTCAGCATAACACATCTCCTTCCTGTCTGGGAGTCTTCTTGAGGAGGGAATGGATTGGACGGCTGATAAAGGAATTGTGCTGGGTAAACTAACAGTCGAAATTCACAGATGAAAAGTAGAAAAACTGCATTGGCTTCAGTCAAAACATTGTAACTTGATGGTCACAGATGTGTAACATTTTTTACTGTCAGATCTGCATTCCTAAATCTGCAGAGAATTGAGTGCAAAGCAAGGAATTGTAAAGATCAGAGTGCAACGCAAAAAATTTAGTGCTAAATACTTTGAATAAATCTCTGCTGCTCAAATATCTGCCTGTCCCTGTTTGTGAAGCATACCCTTCCCATTGCATGTTTAGACAATGGCACAGGATACATTGATCTTGTACACTTGTGAATAAAGGTAAAGATAGGAGCTTAGCCACAGCAGCAGTGGTGGAGTAACCCACTTTATTACAGGAAAGCGTCCTGTCAATGAACTGGTCTGTTAAAGTTGACAAAAAAGAACAAAAGTCTTTCTGTCATGTGAAAACCCCTTCTTCCAAGAAGCATACCAATGCTTTCTGGGGGGTTGGGGGGAACAAAAACTGGCTTTGTTTTGTGTAAAAAAAAAAAAGGCTTTGCAGCATTTACAAATGTATAGGGCTTGGTTTTAAAGTGCCTGAAAGGCCTTCACAAAACAGGTACAAATGTGCACTACAGATACTGAAAATGAGGTTTTATCACCAAAAACAATTCCTGCCTTTTTTACTTCTTGTATGAGGGATATGTTACTGGCAGGTATAACAGCTTCCCGGAATGTTAATAGCATTGCATGTGCTTATTTTGAGACCAGATGTTCAACTGAAAAACAATGTAGTGTTTATTATGTTTCTTGAAAATGCTTCTATCCCAATGTTACTTGGCTATTGTCATTTTTTCAGTCATGTTTTTTGTTAATAAATCGAAGTTTAAAATTGACTTTCAACCAGTTCATGTCAGTATTATTAGGTTTGTCATTTATGTTTTAACACTAAGGATAAATTACTGCAACTTTTCTGTTCATTTTTCTTTTTTACCAAATAAAATGTTTCTATGAACTGATTTCTAATGGCTTTTTTCCATTTTTCCTTTATTCAGTTGCAACATGCATTTGGATTTGGGATGGATGGAAAAGGAAAGGGAACAGTAGGATCAACCTGCCCCTTCTCCCGGATAATGGCCCGTAAATGGAATAGGATCATTCGAGGAATGTTGTCGATGCATGGATTGCCACGGCAGCTTCAAATCCAGGAGGTGTTCTCAGGCAGGATTCTCAGAAAAAAGGGGAGGTTTCTTCGGGAGACAAGGCGTAAGATTTTAAGGAATTGATCCAGCACTAGCCCAGGATTGAAGCTTGTTGGAAACTTCACAAAAGGCAAATGGACACCCGGAATTCTGGCATTTCAAAAATTTTGGATCTTCTGAATGGCTGGATCAGGAATAAAGTTCTTGGAAATCAGGATTGTGAAGAGGATTTCTTGGTCCGTTGGATCCATTGCACATGTACAGGAAATTGGCTTCATTTCAGGACCTAATGTGGATAATGGAATTGGAAGATTGCTGTTTTTTTTCCCTTCTTTCTTTTAGGTGCTTGGAAATCATATTCCGGATGTTACGCATATAATTAGGGAGTTTAAGGATGTCGTCTTTCTCCATGGACCAGTATCTTCGTCCAAGCTGGATGTAATGTGGATAAAACCATTATTACGGATATCTATTTTTAGTTTTGCTGGAGCTTCTGAATCTAATGTTTTGCATCTTGACCCATGGAGAGAGTTAAATCTCAGGATGAACAGATAAAACTAGAATTTCTAATGACTCACAAGATGTGGAAGCCCAACTTTGGGAAAACTGCCCATGTGAACAACTTGAGGAAGGAGGATTTTCAGGGGAAAAGGTAAGAGTGCTTATTGAATAAACCACCGTGTGTTTTCTAGATTTAATGCAAGACATTTGTGTCACTTAGGTCGTAAGTCTATGCATTAACGTAAAAATAGACTGAGGACAAGAGCAGGGTTGTATCAACTTATCAAGAACATTTTGGTAAGATCTGTGTGTTGGCTGTAATAGTGAACTTCTACACAAGATATGCCGCTACTGAATAGGAAAGCAGGTAAGTACTCAAGGGTCTTTCCTTTTTGTGCAATGGATCTTGTTCAAATTCTTTGGGATTCTGGATCTTCGTCTTTTTCTGGAAACGCTGGAATCAGGATGGAAATTCTTGTTGGATTTGTCACCAGTGGAATCACAAAAGGAGTTTCTTGCTGGATTTGCCCAAGTTGAGGATGTCTGGCAGCTAGGAGTAGAACACCGAACAAACCTGGAATTCATGGGATCAAATTTGTGTTAAGAGGCAGTATTGCATACGCAAGGGAGGATTGGATCTTGCCGGTGGCAATGCTAGGATTTCTTTGGATGAGGATAGACGCATGTAAGTGCAGGAAATTCTGGTAAGTTTTAACTCACATGCTCCTGTTGCAGCTCTGTGGTTTTAAACACTATCAACCTTTAAATGTTGGAATTGGAATAAAAGAATACATGAAAACATATTCCTTCGAGTCATGTGAATGATATGTGTATATGGTGGTGAATGGTTGGTTCTGAATCAGTGAATCATTATTAGCCTGTTAATGTTATGACCAAGTGATCAAGCATGCATTGCAAAAAAACATCATGTAAAAGGCATTTTTGTTTGATCTCAATTGTTCACCAGATGTTGAGACTAAAAAGTATAATCAGGTATTTTTGGGTTGGCTTGTAGCAGATACTGCTGTTAACTGGCACCCTACTTGTACCTTTATTTCATAGTACAGCAAAAGTTGTGGACTGCTTTTTCATTATGTTTATAAATACACTCCTGGGACAAAAGTGATTCTGCACTTACAAAGCATTGTGTCATGCAAGCAGAGAAAGATTGACAAGCACACAGGCAGTTGCTTCAAGTACAATATTTGGTGCCGTGTCCCTTCATTTTCAAACTTGCTGACGTCATCTTGGAAGGGCCATCGACATGCATACACAGAGACTGGATCAAAACTGGGCACTAAATTCCAGAAAGTACTGAGAGTGCATAGGAGAGCCAGAAGTGTCCTAATGCAGCAAATGTTTGTCATGAAATTTTTCAGCACATACAACACATTTTTGATTCATTGTGGATCTGGTCACTGGTGGCCCAACAAAAAAGGTGGAATGTCATTGCTTTCAGTATATTGTGAATTGAGCCATTGTCATCCTGACGGACGTTTTTGAACCATCGTACATATAGTCGTATTGCTGTGAACATTTTGGGCAGTCCAGATCTCAATCTGTTTTCAGTTAAACCAGTTTCCCAATAATGTTTGTCCACTTTACCAGCAAACAGTAGATTGATTCAAATAAGCAATTTTAACCCCTCTCAGTCCATAACAATGAAAGACGGTTTTCTATTGTGAGTGCGTCCTGTGTTTTCACTAGCTTTGTTTAATGGTCAACTGTAGAGAGCAGATGAAAGTTTCAAAGAATTTGCTTTAAGTTTAATAATAATAAAGGTGCTATTGACTGCTGTACACAAACTCACTGTGCTTTTCAGTATTTTCCAGTTTTCAACTTGAGTGAGAAAAATGTCAGAGTTAACATGTTCAGGAAAGTACTACATAATGACAAATAATATGAAAGAAAGGGAGGAAGATAACTTGTATCTTTATTCCCAGCAAAAGCCAACTTAATTACAGTGAAAAATTAAGTGGTGCATCACTTTTATCCCATGCATGTAAATGTCAAAAAGTCTAGCAGCTGAACAATCTTGGCCATTTGATGTTGTCATGTGCCAGTTTTTTCTTTGCTGCATTATAGGGTGGGGTAACACATATGCGTTAATTCTGTTTATCTCTTGGTAAAGTGAGAAATGAGCATAGAACAGAAACTGACAACACTTGCAGTGAGAAATGGCTTTGAGAAAATAAGTGAGAAATGAGCATAGAACAAAAACTGAAAACTTGCAATGAGAAACAGCTTTTGGAAAATTACAATTGTGTATGATATGCATGCACAGTCAGAATAACTTTCACATCTGATCTGAAAGATGACTGATGACCTGAATTACAATCCTGTAGTTTGTGCATTTGCAGTCAGAATAACCTGCAGACCTGATCTGAATGATGTAAGGGGAGTATTCATTTATTACTCCGAGTTAAATGCATTGTGTTCTTTTCTCACAATCTTGGTGTTCATGTTGCACTGCACAAAATTTGCACTGAGGAGCATGATGATGACGTGACAATTTTTCCAGATCAAAGTTTTGCCTGAGCATGGCATTGCACATCCTGTGTAAAAACCTTTTGTTGTTACATCATTAGTGCTCTGCGAAAATGGTTTCACTGGTTCTGTAAAGAAAAGCTGAACACTTGTTACAAATTTTTTTTTTTATTTATGACAACTTTTTTTCTTTCAAAAGCACTACCTTTTTTTGCCATGAATGGAGAGTCTTAATTTTTGCACAGCAGTTCTTCAATGGAAATTGCAATTTGGGAAGCATCTGTCACTAAGAATCTATGCCTGGTCAGTGAGATTCAAGACAGGGAAACCTCAAAATGGTTCCCCCAATATCTGTGGCTTTGAAAATATGTTGCTCAACACAAACGAAAAGCTGGAAACATCACGTATTTCTGTGTTTCACAAGTAAGCTGACAATGTTGCACCATTTACTGTTCTGTGTTGGCACACTATCCAAATTTCCCACTTAAAAAAAACAACAAGGCATAGACTTGTTCTATTCAAATCAGAATTTCTCTAAACTTTAAATGCATTAATCTCCAAGATGCTAAACACTATGAGATGGATATCCCAGGCATAGGGCAAACTGGAACCATTGTGCCCTGCCTGCATTTAAATAATTGCCATGTCTGTGTGGGCTTTTGCTTCTGATCCCCAGCAGAAAAATGGTAACAGTTTTCCTGGCCCAAAAGCACCAGTGAGAAGTGTCAAGTACACCATAACCATTTACATTGCGTCAGTGATTTTAAGACCTGAGGTTTGGTATGGCACAGAACAAAAACTTCACAAGTTACTTCTGCTTTGGGAGTAACAAAAGCAGAAGGTTACTGATTTATACAAATATAAAAAATGTTCCTGAGGTTTGGCACAGAAAAAGCTACACAAGCTACTTCTGCTTCTTTGCCTCAGGTGTTATTTACTCGGGGTACTGGATTCCACACAAGCATAAAACCTGTGTAGAGTGGCAGAGTACTCGAGATTTTGCTTTTTTGATCTGTAAAACTGCTGCAGAGTTTGAGATATAAAGAAAATAGTGTCCCTGACAACGGGGTAACAATTGTATGCATTTTACAAAAACAATCTGCATGTGGCAGAGTTATGCATATATTATTTTCAACATAAAGCTGTACATGTAGCATATATGTTGTAATATTGTCCCAAAATAATTAAGTAATGGCTCTTTTGGGAGCCTGAAAAGATCATCCAATGTGTGGTGGGGGCTATTTCAGCTTGTCCTTGTACTCCTTTTCTGCTTGCTTGAGAGGAATGTTGCCTGTGAGACAAAAATCAGAAAACAAATCAGCACTGACATGCATCCCACTGGAAATAAAATAAAATCTTTTAACAGAATGGCAGCATCCATGCTAAACTGACAATGATGCTATAAAGTGATAAAATTTTGAAGATTTTAGGGCAGCACACTCATAAGGGAGGTAACCATGTGACAAATTTAAAGGGGGACTAAACCAAAGTAGTATCACACTCACAGGTCACATCAATAGTAAGTGTTTTTTTAACACCCAGTCAACCTGGTTGGTCATATCATGGCGAATCAGCATGGCATCCCCACCTTGGAGTATTTTCCCATCACTTTTATGGTCGGGGCATACATCATGAGCAAATAGCCCAACTACTCGCTTTTGTCTTCTAAACAGCTGTCTGACGACTGGCTTACTTGAATTTAAAATTACAGACCCATTTTATTCTGTCTAAGGAGCCTAACCACCATATAAAAATGGTGACTGATGCTGCTGTTACCAACAAAGGGTACTACTGAGACGAAAACAAACATTAGTACAAACTAACAACATCCTGCATACCACCGCCAAATTATTCAAGAAAATTTGGATTCATGCATCAAGGCACATAATCAACACAGTGTAGAGGAGACAAGAAAATCGCAAGTGGGCAGGGGTCATTGACATCTGCTACAATTGCCTTGATCTTTGAACCCAGTTAACTGCTGTCTTGTGGTGTCCATTCAGTTTTGAGTTTTTGATGTCACATGCTGCATTGTTGGTAAAGCAAGGGTCTTTCCTGATCTAAAAATAAACACAAGCCAATAGCTAATTACTGACAACTCATGCATGCTGAAGGACAGCTGGACTAATGGACTCTTTAGCAACTTGGGATGAGGGGCTATCCATCTTTATTTTCTCTTGCACATGGGCCCAGATCCCCTAATAACATAATATACCATTGACTCTGTAAACTTCCTTTCACAATTAGAACAACTGTAGGGATTAAATTACCTGGTGGCGCTACAAAGTATTCTTCTTCTGTTCTTCTGGCATTCATGAGAACTTCTTCTCGGCAGTTGCCTTCATTCACTTCATCTTCCCGCAGACACAAAGCTCTGAAAACAAAGGAAAAGGGCATTACAAGTGGGTAGAATAAGATACATGCTTGCGTATTATTGCAACACATTAATAATGCCAAGAGTTGTTGTTTTCTCAAGGAACTGTCTTCTTCAGTAATTATGAGTCAGTCCTAGGTTACAGAAGGCATATGTAGGTATGTAGATATGTTGGCTCTCATGGCCATTGGGAATACAGCCTGCATGCTCATGTGCAGTAACTACAATTCCCACAATGTTTAATTGCTAATTCAGTTTTGCCATTCCGTGAGAGATAATTTGGTTTTTGGACAGTCTCATCCACCAGCGCTAATTAAAAACAGGAGGATTGTTAGTCTCAGGGATTGCACTTAGTTTTTAAAAACTGCCCATGCAAATACAAATGTGTATATTTTTTTTAATGCATATGAGTCAATCATTTTCAGTTGAGTAAAATGTGTGAAGCAGCAATCTGACAGGCCCTATGGGGAAGAACTGGTGTAAAGAATTGCAGAAAATCTACTCTTCACATGATACAACCTATGGCGCCTGCATTCTGATTGTCATACCTGAATACCATGTGTTTATGGCCATGCTGATGACATTGAATTATGACAGCTTACCTGCTTTTGCCTTTCCCCCTGCTACAGAGCCTGGATAGTTGTTACTTGTCTGCTGTGTGAAATATTTTCCTACATTTGGCTAGCACTGCTTTTCTCACCTCTCAAATACAACTTAAATAAACCAAGGCAGGGGGTGGGGTAGGGGTGGAAGAAATCATTGAACTGCATCACCTGTCCTCCAGCACACAATCCAAAGGCTCCACGCCATCTGTGTTGACCATGTAGAGCTTGTTAGCTGACTGTATGGCAGCTGACAGACGATGCAAGCCTTCTTCATTGCTGAACTCAACCAGTGACAACCGCTCCAGGTGCTCCACTAGGTCACGGCTGATTTCTTCTACCTGTGAAGATGTGACGGGATGTAAGTTTGCACCACAGAACCGCACATATGGTTCAGGGAATTAGCTTTTTCAAAACACACTCTGTTTAAAGAGCAAAAGATATCCAAATAAAACTTGATGTCAATGATTCTGCTCTACTGGTTTAAACATGATGTCAACTGTTCTGTTTTGAAATGCTCCATTGGTTTTATACTGAATTTAGAATTATACAAACCTAGTTCTGGGTGTCATGATTAGCCAGACTGGGTGTCCAAAATATCATGAGTGTCTAGCTTGTCTGTCACACACCATGGCCTCTGATGCTTGGCAAAAAAGGTGCATAAAAATCAGAGGCTACAGTATACATCAGGTCAGCTGTGGCTCTCTTTTTTTTAATGAAATCTGACCCCACCAGCTCTCACTCCCAAGTCATTTTCTAAATTTGACATCAAAATCAATGGACCAGATAAAGGACATCATGAACTGATTCACTGAGAAACCAAACAAAAAACTGAAACAAAGATGACTGCTAGTGCTAGGTGCTAGAATTTTGAAACATTCAAAGGGTTAAAAAGTTTATGTTATGCTTGTTTAGCACTGTGAGCCACAGGGTAGGTGCTTTACAAATGTCCATTATTATAAAAAAGAATGCTGAACACACACACACACATGACACATTCACAAAACAAGAAGAAAAAAAGCAAGTTTTCAGTTCATGTAAATGTTAAAATGGATTTATCATGCAACCATCATACGTAAATTAAGTCACTAACCTAGCATTATAGTACTATATATATATTTTAGTACTACTGTACCTGGGGCAGTTTGCTTGTGTCAACTGGAATCCAAGTTGGTTTATCTGGAACCTAAGTCATACAATATTAATCATTAATATAATTACATGTGTTGTACTTGCAGTAAACATTGTGTAGTCTACCTTGGATGTTTCTGTTGTATAATTTTGAGCCTTCACATACATTCAGCCTCTTACGTAATGTCTTTACAGATCTGTGAATATAAATCTTAGATCGATACGCCTTTCTTGCGATTGGATGCTGTATTTAACTATAACTTAGTATAAGAAACCAGTAATCTTAAATTGTTTTTACATGCTCTGATGTTCAGAAGTTTTTTGCGCTTGTACAGTAGCGTCATGGTGGTGATGACTTTTTTTTCCATGTTGGAATGCTAACCCGCTAGAACAAAAGTTGATCATTAAGTAAAATCCGTGTGTTGACCGGTCTCCTTTAGACTTTGAGAATTTTACACGTCTGCCCATGCTAGTTATAGCAGCAGCAGCATTCATTCGAACACACAAAAAACATGTACAATCAAACAGTATTATCAAAGAGAATTTTGTTTTAAAGAGATACATAAAATATTAATCAACATATGGATATACTTGCCTTTGATGATAAACGCCGACTTGCTGAAGAACATCTGTACAACACTCGGAGAAGACGTCTTGGAATCATGTCTCAGAAAAAGCGTCTGCTGTAGAGGAAACGCGTATGAATACTTAACGCTACATAGTGTTCCTTAATAGAAGATCAGAATGATTTCCACGCCAAAGAGACACACGAAACGTACTAAGAAGATACAAAATCACATCAGATTAATTACGGCAACAGCATAACTCTGCTATGTACAGTAGCAGTAGACAAGTTTATACCGGAAGTAGGAAGGTTTTTTTAACAGCGGTGCTAAAAGGCACTACTTCCTCCACGCTGCTTTTAGGAATTAAGCAGTATTCCTTGCAAAGTTTGCGTCATTCTGGCATTTTCTGGCCACAAGTACTTCTAAGCACTCAATACACTGAACAGATTTTATTTCTTGATCATATTAAACATGAACAGCGTTGGAGAGGACTGTATAGAGCTGAAAAAAGCTTACGAAGAGTGCTTCAATAAATGGTTTTCAGAGAAGTTTCTCAAAGGTGTAACAGAGGACTCCTGTTCCCCACAGTTCCGCGTTTATCAACAGTGTGTCAAGGTGATTTGCTTAATTTGTAGTCATCTTAAAGAGTGCCTGAGGTTTTATAGTGAGAAGAATGTGTGTGCGTCCTCGAAGCTTATGAGGAGTGTCACAGGGTTGAACTGACCGACTTATTGCATCACCTTTTGAAAAGGCTTTTCATAGAGCCCAAGAGAAATTTCGACTTAAGTGCAGCATACATCCGTGGTCCATCATAACAGGGTTATATTCGGGTTGTAGATCCAGAAATGCCAATACTATTTTTCCCGTGCTGACATGTATGATGTAGGCAAAAACGTTTGACTTGTGTTCTAGGTACGTCTCACCGGCTTTTACAGTTTTAGTAATTTACACATTGCTGACATTAGTGATGACTGTCCTGTTAACAGTTAAGTGTTAACTGTTATGCAGTGAATCCATCTCCAAACCACGCTAAAAATCAAGCACTGATGACTGGTATTAAAGAAGAGTGGAGTTAGTTTATGGAAATACTAGTATGGAAATGTGAAGGCAACTGTTTCAGAAAAATATGCCTTAAGAAGTTAAGTAGTTATGGGGTGGTCTCTCATCAACTTCTAGGTGATTTTAGGATGGATTTTGTTTGTAAAACCACAAATGTTTTAGGAAGCCATCAAGGAGAAGAGGGGTGGTTCTTTTAATGGGCACATAAATGAAACATTTTCAGAAAAAGAAGAGTAGTCTTGAAAGAGGGGTGGTGTGTCAACTGAGTGGTCTTTCATCAAGGGCTTTTACTGTATTACATTTCAGAAAGCCATCAAGGAGAAGAAGTTGGATCTCTGGGAGCTGGACAAAGATGTCTTGGGCACCGACAGAGAACAGAAAGTTCCGCATGCCAGCGGGAAATGATCCATCATCAACTCTGAGCACTTTGTTGAAATTTAAGGCATACCCGAAGAACTTCACTTGTATGGCTGCCATTCAGACCTCCCATGAAAAATCAGTGACATTGTATCTCAGCATTTCTATGGAGTCTCTTCAGATGAGATTGGTAGTCTGAGATTTTATTAGGGAGTTTTGTGTGCTTGAAAATAAGAAGAGCACTTTGTCTCTCTTGATCTTTTGCAATCATTGCCTGCTTTAGCATTGTAATGATGTAGAGGAAAAGGTCATCTAGATATAGAAAGAATGTAATAGGTGTTTGTAAATATATCATGTAAAATTGTAACTGAGTAACATCATGTAGTACTACCATAGTTACATTTAGTAGATTCATTAAGCTTCAGTCTTCGCAAGTTATTTTCTTGGGTTAAGTTTTGTTATGTAGTGTTTGACAAGAAAAATTATGGTAAATAGAGGTGCATGTTCATGGTGATCATATCTCGCACATTTCTTTCTAGCTTGATTTGTATAACTGTTGAGACTGCGTGTGTTTATGGAAGGGGTGTATATCAACAAATCATCACAGTGGGTAAACCTAATAATTTGTTTTTAAAATGTTGCATCATTTAGTAATTGATTGATGATAATAAATTCTATTGTAGAGTGAAGTCCTTCTTACAATACATGATCACTTCCGTTCTCTTTTGTGCTAACATGAAGGTCTGTATGCTCCATCTTGACCCAGCATGATCGGAATTAGAGAGAATATCCTGATTCAGAGCATCCTGTGATAGTAATACTACTGACTTTGCCCTTAGGCTTGTCTCAGTAACTGTGATTAACTTGTATAAAAGCCATTTCAGGAGCAATGTTTATCTTGAATCTTTTTGTGCTTGTCAGTGTGGCTTATGGTATGTGTTTATAGTCTGTAGTGTCCATGTTGAACCCATTGGAAATTGTCAGAGATGGAAATGCGACTGAAACGCTCTGCTTTCACCTCATCAAGCATGACTCAGCCTCAGAAAAGTAACAAAAATCACAGTGTGCTTCCTCTGCATGAAAAAGTGGATTTGTTGAATAGAATCAAGGAGCTGCCTCCGGGAACAACAAATGTAAAGATCTGTCAAATGTTTGGCATACCCAAGTCCACCCTCAGCAGGATCATCAAATCAGAGGCAAAGATTCGTGAAAATTTCCGATACTGCAAATACTTCAAACGTTACACGCCCTGCAAAGACCCAGATGTTGATGAGATGCTAAAGGACTGGTTCTACGCTGCCAGGGCCAAAGGATTGGTGATCAACAAATCAGTTCTCAAAGACAAGGCAGAGGAGTTGGCTCAGAAACTGGGCCGCACTGAGTTCTGCGCTACCCACGGCTGGCTGTCTCGCTGGCAGGTGAGGCACAATGTCAGCTTTAAAAGGGGACACGAAAACTTGTGCATGGGTGTTCCCAGTGTTAAGGACTGGTTTGCAAAAGTTTTACCAGAACTGATGAGCGAATTTAGTCCAGGTGACATCTACCATGCTACGGAGATGGGGCTGTTCTACAGGGCAGCACCAGACACTACTTTTCAGTTCTCCTTGGAGAAAAGCCTGGGTGATTCAGGAAAGGAAATGGAACAGGTGACTGTGCTTGTGTGCTCCAACATGACTGGGCATGATAAACGCAAGCTTCTTGTGATTGGAGAAAACAGAAACCCACCCTGTTTCACTTTCAGTGTTCTGGATGTCAACAGGCTTCCGGTCACTTACAGGGCCAGCGAGAGTGCAATGATGACAGCCGGTATTTTTGAAGACTGGCTGAATGAGTGGGATTCACGCCTCAGGGCAGAGAATCGCAGGATTCTTGTGCTGGTGGAGATGTGTCCTGCACATCCCCCAATCACAACGCTCAACAACATCCGCCTGGAGTTTCTTCCATCATGCATAGGCTCCATTGCTCACCCACTGCATCAAGGTGTGATTAAGAAACTGAAGACCCTCTATCGCATTGAGATTCTGCGCCTTGTACAGTCTCATGTTGAAGCCAGCGCTCTGCAACCAACTGACGCTGCTCCAGTCAGTGTCGGCTCCAAGATCACTCTTCTGGAAGCTGTCCAGTTTTTGGCGAAAAGTTGGCGTGCTGTCAGAAGGTCTTCAATCAGTGCAGGCTTTGAGAAAGCTGGATTTGGAGTTCCCAGTGAGAAAGAGACTGATACTATGGACATGGATACTGATGAACTGGAGTGTCATTGGATGACCTTGGGCCTTCCCAAAGTGGAGAACTGGGATGAGTTCAACAGCATTGATGATGCAATCCAGTGCACTGAGGAAAACAATCCAGGTGGAGATCTAGTGGAGACGATTGTGGCTGTCAAAAGACGTCAGTTGCTTAAACAGTCTGCTCAGTCAGAAGAGTCCGGCATTCCATCAAGCGTTGATCCTTCCACAGAGGAGAACCTGGCCAGAGATGAAATGGCCGACAACAGCATGCAGTCTCTTCCTACTTTTGGACAAGATGCTCCGGGGGAAGAGGAAACAGCAGAAGCAGCAGGAAAAACACAGTGTCTTCTTGAAGAAGAACTGGTTCAGATCGTGACAGATACTGAGGCGAAGCAAAGCATCGCTTTGCTGCAGCGTTTCTGTACCCAGCGTGGTGTGAAAGATTCTGTATGTGCTTTACTGGACAAGTTTCAGGATGAATTGACTTCCTTCTGTTATGATTATTTTGAAAAGAAAAATGAGGTCAAATTGTGATTTGTAGTGTGAGCAGGATTGAGTTAATTATTTCAAAATAGATGGCTTTTGAGTGAATTTAAAAAAAAATGTTTTTTAGGCTCCTGACAAAGACCTTGTGAGATACTCTCTGAAGTCAGAAGACCAAAAATTATTTAATTTCTTTTTAATTGGATGACTGGAATAATGCTGTGGAACTATGAATTACCTCCGCTATTGAAACACGTCCAGTCTGTAGCCTGTTACACTGGCCTTAATAACTTGTGTACTGTTTTTTCTCAATTTTTTTACATTTTCAGTCTCTGTTTGCACATGATATGTAGCCATCTTTGGTTATTTGTTAACAATTGTAGAATTCAAAGGATTCAGTATCTTGTGTATAAGTTAAATGATGTGATCTGAACATCAGTACTTGAAGTTCATTAGAAATAATTGAAAAAGATCAACCTGTTTGGCTTTGGGTTTTCTGTATTTCAAGTTAAAACAAACAAGATTCTGTACATGTGTTTTGAATACCCATTGCTTTCCCACTTCTAAGTCAGTCGTTTCTAACCTCACTGCAGATTTGGCAGATTCTTATGAGCATCATACTCATAAGTGTGGTGTTTTTTGTTTTGTTTTTGTGGGGGGGTGGGGGGGGGGGGTGTTTCTCATGAGGTGTAGGTGATGACAGGTGGAGGTTCATGTGTTGGTTTGTAAACTTAAATAAATATGACCCGCACGAAGCAACCACCTCCATGGAGATGATATGTGGCCAAAGTAATACCTTGTCTCTGATGGCAGAATCTAGTCCTTCAAGTAATCGGGGGGCCCATGTGCTGTAGGCACACTCTTGTTAAAAATCCCACAACAGCAATAAAATCAAATAAACAAAACCCAACAACATTGTCTTGGCCAAACTGTTGAAATCCCACCAACATTCAATTAGTAGGCTGGTAAGTGCAACTACCTAGCGATCTGAGCATCCCCGATTCCAATGGAACACGCTCTCAGTTGGGACAATCCGTTAGTCTTGTGCAGTCTGGTCTTGGTTACATGGGTGATCAGACAAGCAGCCTCAGGTTACTTACTTGCTTGATCACACAGTCTTGGTTACTTGCTGGATCATGGTCATGGCTATTCGCCTGATCAGTTTTTGTAACTTGTCTGATCACAGCCTTGGTTATGTGCCTGATCACAGTTTTTGTAACTCATTTGACCACATTGTCTTTGTTACTTGCCTGATCACACGAAGTCTTGATTACTTGCCTGATATCACATTGTGCCCCACCTCCCCACTACTTTATATATATATATATTCTTCATTGTACTAACTAGGAATTTGTTCCTTGGGAATTCTGGGTCACTGTCTCCAAGGAAGTCTGGTGGCAGCACTTGCACTACTGAATCAAAGGTTAGTGGCTTTTCTACAGATTTTTCCTAACAAAAACAAGATTTTTCCACTGTAGTGTGCATTCTCCAGTGCATGCATCCTGTGTACACAGCACACTCTGTTTCATGTTATCCAATGAACTAGAATTTGAAACCACCGCCCTGAGACGAGAACAGTTTTGCTGCCTGAATAAAAGATTTGAACCTGTAACTTCTTCATTGAGTCCATTACCTTCAGCGCTGGACCACAGCACTAAATACCTATAGTATCAGGTCACATAGTATATGAGAGCATGCATAATTTTTTAATTTTTTTAATCTGCCAGCATTTAGGCAATGCGTGGGGAGACTTGTTTGTGCTCAATATTGTTTTTATTTGCCACCTAGATTTTTGTGTGCTTAAACTTTTAAAAGAAAAAAGGAAATTCAGGCTGTACCAAGACTTCCATGTACAGGTTTTGGCCAAAATTGTTTGTATCATCTCATGTGTGCTGATTTTGTTTCAATTCCAAAAATAAAATTTTATTTTTTTAAATAAGAAATATGTACACATGTGTTTGACTATGTATACATGTGCATGTGTGAAAGAACCATCACAGATAAGCAGTCAATAAAAACTGCAGATTGACAGAAAGCACTGCGCAAGCCCTACACCCACTCACACATGTGGCGGTAGTGCAAACTAGTTATTAATATTAGTTGGGATGGAAGTATTGCAGGAAATGTTTTCAGTTTGGTTTTAAAAGATGATAGGGTTGAAGCTAAGGTCTTGTGGGAATGAATTCCAAATGTGGGGTCCAAAGTAAGACTACTAAGAGGGAAATGCTTGCAAATTAAAAGTGGGTTCAGGTATGAATAGACACTGAACCTGCCATGGTCAATCTGTACTGAGATGTACACGAATAAACATTGAACCTGCCACAGTCTATCTACTCTGAGCCTGCCATGGTCATTTTGTACAGAACCTGCCATGATCACTCTGTACTGAGCCTGCCACGGGTGAATCTGTACCAAACCTGCTAGGGTCAGTCTACATCGAGTCTGCCATTGTCAACCTGCACTGAGCCTGCCACAGTCAATCAGCACTGAGCCTGCCAACATCAGTCTGCACTGAGCCTGCCACAGTCAATCAGCACTGAGCCTGCCAACATCAACCTGCACAGCCTGCCAGGGTCAATCTGTACTGAACTGCCATGGTCAGTCTACACTGAGTCTGCCGTTGTCAACCTGAACTGAGCCTGCCATCATCAGTCTGCACTGAGCCTGCTATTGTCAGTCTGCACTGAGCCTGCCAACATCAATCTGCACTGAGCCTGGTATTGTCAATCTGCACTGAGCCTGCCACAGTCAACCTGCACTGAGCCTGCCAGGGTTAATCTGCACTGAGCCTGCCAGGGTTAATCTGCACTGAGCCTGCCAGTCTATCTCCACTGAGCCTGCCAACATCAATCTGCACTGAGCCTGCCATGGTCAATCTGCAATGAACCTGCCACTGCCTGAGCCTGCTGGATAAGTCCCAGAGTGAGAGACCAACCTCCCTACATTGCCCCTCAAGATTGGACTTGCCATTTGAACACACACTGACACATATCATTATCAAGGTTAAATCAAAAGCAGGTTTGATCTTTTAGGAGTTTGGTATAACAGGGTTGCTCTGTGCATGTGTGTGATGGTTGAGGCAATGAGGACACTGTCTTGTAAATGAAAGAAAAGTGCCCAGATATTTTTCTTCTTTTTTCTACAATTTAATGGTTGATTAGAACAGAAACATTCTCTTTAGTTCACCCCAACACCATTTGTACTACCTGTGACATTAACATGATTAGTTCTTGTATCTTAATGTCCCATCAGATGCACAGGGTTACCTCAACAGCACACATTTCTCTTGCAAATATCGACTCAGAAACAGTACATAAAAACATTTTATTTGTTTGTCAATGTGCGTACCCAAACACAGATTATGTAAGAAAAATGGAGCACACTGTGTGCATGGTTTAGTTTATAAAGAGATAAAACATACATGTCATAGACAAACTGGGGTATATGAGTGCTTTTTCTCTTTTCCTTCTTGAATAGTAACGTTTTACCTGAAAATTTAATGATCTATCACGATGAATACTATTTACAAAAACAAGTAAAATTGGTTACTCATGATCCTTTAGCAAGGAATTTCAGCTTTATTTGTATTCAAGAAACAACATGCACCTGCATGCATGCACACACGCACTGCACACACAAAACCCACCAAAGTTATTACTGCTTCAAATGACCCATAATAAAAATGGCCTGTGGCCAGTCACTGGGAAAACAGGATCACTTTGTTCACTGGGTTTGCAAATCAGTTGAAAGAGTTCACCATACCAAGCACACTTCAACTCTGGATGAATTTACAGTGCTTTAATCATCGTCAATGTCATCCTCATCCAATCCATCTCCAAAGTGGGCCTCAATTATTTCCTGTGCCTGCAGCTGAATGTCTGTGTTTGGATGGTTTTCCAGCTGCTCCAGGCATGCCAGTCCGCGGCACTCCTCAAACACAAAGCGGGCCTGAAACAGACCAGCCACCCGTATCAGTCTACACGTCTGTTGGAATGGTTCTGCCGGCACAGTACTCAAACCCAAACCAGCCACCCGTATCAGTCTACATGTCTGTTGGAATGGTCCTGCTGACATGGCACTCCTCAAACACAAAGCGAGCCTGAAACAGACCAGCCACCCGTACCAGTCTACACGTCTGTTGGAATGGTTCTGCTGACACGGCATTCTTCAAACCCAAACATAAACACTGCCTATAAACCAGACCAACCACCTGTATCAGTCTACGTGTCTGCTGAAATGGTCCTGCATGCATGGCAGCCCATGGTTCTCAAATGCAAACCCTGTGTGTAACACAAATCAGCTACCTGTGTCAGTCAAAATGTCTCCATTGGGATGTTTGGTACTCCTTGGCACTTGACAAAACCAAACCCTGCCTTAACACAGACCAGCTACCTGTATAAGTCTACATGTCTCCCTTATGATGCTTCTCCAAGCTTGGTACTCCTCAGCAGTTGACAGTCACAAGCCCGGTAACACCAGCAACCAGTGTGTCTATCAGTCTACACATCACCACTGGAATAGTAACGTCCAGGTTTCATGGTCCACAGTATTCAGCAGTAGTTGTACTCAAGTACAAGGCATGCCTGTAACTCAAACCAGCAACCTAAACCAGTCCACCTGTCCCTCTTGTAACTCAAACCAGCAACCTATGTCAGTCTAGATATCTGTTGGAGCCGTTGTCCAGGCATGACAGTCTATGGCACTCCTCAAACACAAACCAGGCCTGTAAGCTGTGTAACACAAACCAGCAACTGTCTTGTAACTCAATCAACTGAGGCACTGTATCACCTCCAGACTGTATCATTGTATCACCCCCACACCCCTTCCATAAAAACAAAACTACATGCACCAAGAACAAAAGCACAGTACGATTTTACACTCACATTTTCAGAGTAACGCAGGGTTGCTTCAATGAAGGCCAAAGCCATGTGAAGTAGTTCAAGGTCAAAGACTTTGAGCAAGGGCACCACCTTGGCCACAGCCCCATGGGAGACCAGCTCTGCTGACACTGTTTCTCCATGACTTGCCATGTTACACAATGCGTACATTGTCTGCAAATTGAAAAGAGCCACACTACATTGTCTGCAAATTGAAAACAGTCACACTACATTGTCTGCAAATTGAAAACATTCACAAGAAATCAACACAATGGAGGAAAGACTGTGGAGCTTGCCAACAGACAATCCTTACAACAGACTCCCCCATCCCTCTAGCAAGCCAGTTTTGTGTAATGGTAAGGTGTTTGTTTGGATGGAAAGCAGATGGATCCATGTTCAGATCCACTTTAACTCACTTTCATCTTCAATCTGACCTTGCTCCCTCCCCCCACTTCCAAGAAATGAAATGATTGGATGGACTACACACTGCCCATCTTAATGCAAAACCATTCTGTCTGTGCAGTGTAACGTTAGATGTAGTCCTCCTTACCACACTGGTGGGCTGATATATGTACCTGTTCAAAACCTAACCATGTCCTCCAGGTATCCAAACAAAACTCTTCTTCCATTTCTGACCATTGATCATGAAACTGAAAATTGCCATCATGGGCTTACACAAAAACAACACCAAATGCCAGCCACGTGTCTATTACCTGCATGACACCCTCAAAATTAGAAGCAGAGTGCCTCATTCCTACAAGCCTAGCACTGATCATGCAAAGACAGAAAGGGTTTGACCTGCAACCAGTACAGCACTGAAGTGTCTAACAGTTTGGGTGGCATTATATATCATTCTGCCACAGGCTCACTGTGACCTGGGTGTCTGCGCCACTTACCTCAACCTGCACGTCATGTCCTTTGTCAAGCTGCTTCAAAAGTGCAGGTAACATAGGCCCATATGCCACAGACTGGCTGACGTTGTAGTCACCTGGCAGAACAATCAATAATTTACAGCGGTAATGCTATGCCACAGCAATGAACCCTTTGCAGAGTCGTAAAACTATTTTAGAACAATGAACTTCTTACAGTGTGGTAAAACTATGGTACAATGATGAACTGTGCCCAAAGTGCTGTGGCTATGATAGAAGTTGGAACTGTTTACAGTGTAAGCTATGGTAGAATGATGAACTATTTACAGTGTAGTAAAGCATGTGATAAAGCTATGGCAGAGCAATGAATTACTTCCAGCGTAGTAAAGCTACAGCAGAACAATGAACTGGTCACAGAGTGGTAAAGCTCTGGAATTCGTTACCTGCCAGTCTGCAAAATCTCCCCACTCTTACTGAGTTCAACTCCAGACTTTCCTCTTTAGAAATGCCCTTTCACAAACTTAGGTGTCCCATTCATGCGACAATTTATGTGTACATCTACATGTACATACCTGCGTGAATGGTTTGTGCTAGCACACTTAGTTTTAGTTTTTGCACTCTGTAAGAGCTATCCATCATTATTATTATAAATATATTAACCAGTCACACTACAAATGACCCAGACTGTCTCTTTAACCGCATGTGACAACAGGTTTTGCAACAGTTTTAGCAGCCCTAGCAAGCATTGCTGTTTTATGACAGTAGTCCTTACAAGTTAGTTCTTGGATTTGAATGTCCCATCAACCACACTGAGTCACCTCTGGATGATAGTCATTCCAAGGAACATAAAGATACTAATCCGTATGTTGAAAATGACCCAGTCTGCTTCTTTAACCACATGTCAAGGACTCCCCAGCAATTTGAGCTGTGTGAGCATGAATTTTCACAAGTTATGAAGGCTGTTCTTAATACAGCTTTACCAACCTGGTGATGCATGACTCGTTGAAGGATGTATTCAGTCATTTTGGTTCTTAACATGAAAACAGTGGACTATCTGGGCCACATTTTCTCCAGGTGATTTGCTGAGCAGCACATCCTTTCTTTTGTTTCTATTCTTGCAGCTGTGATCAGATGGGTCCTAAATCATCTGCTGATGCTCCAAGTGGGCAACAAAGACTTCAGTCTTTTCATCCCCAGTGGTGGCACTTTCTTCTTCCACTGTCTGGAGTCCAGATACATCACAGTAAACAATGGCCAACAACCCAGTCACAGCTAATACACTGAGCCAATCAGTGGTCAGCTTTAGCCACAGCACCAAACTGACTAACCAATCAGTGGTTAGCTTTAGCCACAGCACCAAACTAACCAAAACTAACCAATCAGTGGTCAGCTTTAGCCACAGCACCAAACTGACTAACCAATCAGTGGCCAGCTTTAGCCACAGCACCAAACTGACTAACCAATCAGTGGTTAGCTTTAGCCACAGCACCAAACTGACTAACCAGTCAGCCACAGCACCAGACAGACTAACAAGTCAGTGGTTAGGTTTAGCCACAGTACCAAACTGACTAACCAATCAGTGGTTAGCTTCAGCCACATCACAAAGACTTTACTCAACACAACTTGCTAAGTACTCTGACAAAGAAAACACACCTGGCAATGTCTTGGCCAAAGATTCAAGCAACTTGGCTGTGCATTAAGAACAGGTTGCACACCTGCAGACATACACACAGAACCTAAGACAATTTACCAGTCATGTTGGAAATGACCCAGACTGTCTCTTTGACCACGTGTGACAAAGGATTCTCCAGCAGCTTCAGCAGTGCAGGCATAAGGCGGGGGTTTTCACAGGCCACGAGGCTGTAGTCGTCAGGCCCACTGCAGATGTTGCCCAGGGCTCGCAGCATAGGTGTGGCAACCTGGTGGTACAGGAGTTAAGTGTTATGAAATAATGGTAAAATGGCTGAACACACACATGTGCACACACAAAACGCCTACATTTGCAAGCCACCTGTTAACTTTGGTCTCTCAGTTTCATTTTTAAGTGTCAACAACTGACTTTTTTCTGACTGAGCCAGCAATGGACAGCAGTGATGTCTATCATGACCCCCATTCTCACTGCTCCCTCTTCCAAGAAACCAGTCAAGGCAATGTGTACAACAACGTCCACCACAACCGGACAAAACAACTCCTGCATACCACAACCCCCATTTTCAGCTCTCTGCCCTGCAAGAGACTAGCTACAGTAGTGTGGACCAGAGTGTCCAACTCGTGCAAAACAACTTGTGCAACCAATCACCTCCATTTTCACCTCTCTGTTTGTAAGAGACCAGCTACTGTAGTGTGGACCAGAGTGTCCAACTCGTGCAAAAAAACTTGTGCAACCAATCACCTCCATTTTCACCTCTCTGTTTGTAAGAGACCAGCTACAGTAGTGTGGACCACAATGTCCACCTCATGCAAAACAACTTGTGCAACCAATCACCTCCATTTTCACCTCTCTGTTTTCAAGAGACCAGCTACAGTGGCTGGACAACAATGTCCACCACAACAGGCAATACAGCTCGTGCATACCACAACCCCCATCCTCATTCCTCCACCTTACAAAGAGACCAGCCAGCCATGGTGATGGTGTAGAAACAATGTCCACCACAGTGGTAAGAAACTCCGTGACCACACCACCGCCCCCCTCTTTTCCTGCCAGAAGACCAGCCAAGGTGTTGTGGACACCAGTGTCCTCCACAATGGTAAGAAACCCCATGACCACACCACAGCCCTCCCCCTACCTCTCCTCCTGCCAGGGTCATACGAACAATGTCCACTGCTAGGGGTAAAACAAACCACGCATATCATAACCCCCATTCTCACCTCTCCGCCCTGCAGCAGACCAGCCATGGTGATGTGGACGATGATGTCCACCACGATGGGCAGAAACCCCATCGACACCAGCTGTATCACAATGTCCTGACTGCACAAGATACATTTGTGATAAGTCAGCACACGCACGCATGCATATGTGCACACACACACACACACACACAAGGCTCAGAATGAACACTTTTTAGCAGGACTGAAGACACAGCAAAACAGAAAGTTACCTGAAAGAGCTGACAGCAAACACAACGCATACAAATGTGTGCCTGTCTGGCATGTACAATCCAGCTGTCCACAAAACAATGCATGCTGGCGTATACTTGTCTTGTCAGACAGGCTCAAATCAATGCTGCACACAGCGTGTGTTGATGTGTACCTGTTTGTTAGGTAAGTCACCACCCATGCCACCTCACACAGCACCTCGTGTGATGTGTCTGTCCTCTGTAAGAACTGCAGCAGCACCGGCAAGAGTCCACACTGCACAGCATCACTGAAAGGAGAGGAATGGAAAGCTAGTCAAGTGGTTATCAGCTAAGTGATTCAACAGTAAGGGTCCCTGAGTTCAATCCTAGTTTGATGAAGAAACTCCATCTTTCATTTCCTGAAACAAATTAATGTAGTTGTTGTTTTACAAATTCTAGTCTATTAAATTTGTATGAAGCTGATCTTTTGTTGTTGTAAAATTGAAATTATTGGATTGCTAGACGTTAAGCTGTTCTCAACTGATTGTATGAAGTAGTTTTCAATATTATACTCATGCATTTTGCTCACCCTAACATGGCATACAAGTTTGAACAGCCAGTAAAAATCGCCTCTTTACTAACCTCATCCTGACTCACCAATGTCTTTGGTTTCCTGAAACTTGCAACTGGTCTGAATGTCTAATCCCTTAATAAAAGGAGGATGAACAATATTTTGGACATGTGTACCTCAGGCAATGCAAGTAAAAATTCCCCAGACA
This sequence comes from Alviniconcha strummeri, assembly GCA_963584105.1. Lineage (NCBI taxonomy): Eukaryota > Metazoa > Mollusca > Gastropoda > Provannidae > Alviniconcha > Alviniconcha strummeri. The sequence continues at coordinate 11,224,340 of OY757552.1, forward strand.
GTGGTAAACATCAGAAAAGAACAGGGAACGTTTTCTTAGCTGCCTTGGTAAGATGAATAAATGTTCCATTTCCAGGCAGACAGAGAAAACACCCCCTACACTGGCAGCACTGGGCCTGCAGCTGCTCTTGCCTTCCCAGGTGACTGACCCCAATTTCTTTGAAGAAAAGTACTGACAAAACATTTAAATATCATAGATACTGAATACTAACAAAAATGAAACAAAAACAAAAAAACTGAACGGAAAGAAGAGTATGGCCAGCTCACTCTGCAATTTCTGGCAGCTCCCTGATGAGATTGCTGATAGCAAAAGCTGCCGACCTGACGCATGCTGGCGTTGGACTCTGGAAGTTAAAGAAATGGAGAGGAAATGAAAAAAACATCCCAGTGGAACAATGCTCACATTCTTGTAAATACAGATGCATGCATCCAACCCAAAATCAACCAAACAATGACAACAAAAAAGTCAAAACCAAACCAACAGAACAGCCCAAAAAGTCAAACAAAATGAAACACAACAAAGAAAGCAATTACTACGAATTACTGATCTTTTCAACTTTCACTTTGCACAATCCAAAGAAATGCTGCCGCAAGTCTGAGTTGGCATCAGCCTGGTGCATTTCAAATTGTTGCCCTATTGCTGCATTGTGTAAGTTGATATTTGGCAACTGACTGACAGCCCTGCATGACAAAACAAACACTATTATTGGAATCCCCAGCACACCTTCCCACGCCTGCAGTGGGGGTCAGAATTCGGTTGCTGACCTTCTCCTGGCATCTGACCCAGCTCTGCTGGTCAGTGCGCCTGCACTAGCCCTGGTTGCCGGGGCAACGAAACTGTCCAAGATGGCGGCGCAGTGCTTTCTGTTTCATTTAATTGTACTATTCATGCCGCATTCCAAGACACTAATTAACACTACTGACACATCCTCTACCCCAAGTCTGTCAGTGGGATCATTAGCTTGCCTCTGGCATGCAGGGTTGTTTGACACCAGACTAATCACAGCCAGGGGACTGGTTATAAATCAGGGCCATGTGAAAAGGGACTGGAAAGGGCCTCCAGTTTTCCAAACAATACCCCCCTTATCTCCTATCTCCCACTTTAGATGGCCGGTCCTGCAAGTTCAGGGTTGGGCCAAAGGTTTCTCCTTTCTGATAAACTAAACAGTTCCGCTGAAGTTTGTCCTGGCTTTAGGGAATGGTGCCTGATTTGTGAGGGGGGGGGGGGGGGGGGGGGGCTGTGGGCTGCATGTCAAAGGTGGTGTAGTTAGCAAAGACAGGAACAGTGTTCCCCATTCTGTTTCAAGCTGTCCGGCTTTGAGGTAGCAGGAGTAGACCATTAATACTGTGTTCCAAAGGCCCTACGTTACAGATATTTTCTTTAGTTTTTTTTGTGTTCATTCTTTTGACTTTCTTACTGTAAGTTCAAAAATGAGTTCTGACAGTTCAGGATTTCAGACAAATCACCAAGACAGTTTAACTGGACTTTGCAGAATTTGTGGGGAGAGGGCAAGGAGGAAATATGAAAAGACAATTCCAAAACTGTGTGTTGATTACAAAAGTGACATTATTCAAGTGTACAGACTGAACATTAATGGAGATGACATTGATAGACATCCAACAAAAATTTGTAATAGGTGTTATACAGTGATGAAGAAAGCACTCAGGACAAAAGATGTGAATATACTGGACACTGCTTCACAGCGGGTGATGACAGACTCATTTTGGTTACTTCATACTGAACAGTACTGCAGAGTGTGCACTCACTATGTGGCACAGGACAAAGGCGGAAGGCCAGCCAAGGACAGGTGGTTAAAAAAGCGACAGCACAATGGCTCTGCATCTTTTGACACACCTGGCTGTTCAACGCCCAAAAAACAAAGCACGTTAGTTACAGATGCTCAAACATCTCCATTCCAATTAAAAACGTTGCCAATTCTCCAGGATGCAGATGCTACGGACCTGACAGAAAGATCTGGTTTTGTTGATTGCCAAACATCTCCAATCAAACAGTTGCAGTCTGAAAGTGTCAGTGATACTCTTGGTAAAGGAAAAGAAGAACCATTGTCTAACTTGGAAGAGAAGCTCGCCACTAGCCTCTTACGACGCAAACAGAATTCATCAGCAGACAAACATATTGTGTCTTATAAAACTGGAGGCCTACCACTGACATACATGCGAATTCCAAAGTCTCGTAAATCCGTTTCAAAGTCAATGCAACCCAAGAGAAGCAGAGTAATGGAGAGTGCTAGGAGTGCAATGGCAGGGACATCAAACCAGCAACTTCTTGCACAACATAAAGCGGAACTCAAAAGAATCAATTCTGAGCTGAAATCAGGCTTACGGGAGTCAGTGTTCAAAGAGCAGACTACTGTCAACAAAAAGATCACGCTAGCATTAAAAACCCTAGGTGGATTGTCTGTCACTCAGTTCAGAGCCCAAAAGAGATTGTTAAAGCAAGCTTGCAACATTACCTTGGCAAGTGAAAAGTCTGAGAGAACAGAAGAAATGGAAATACAAGTGGAAACGCATGTTGAAAACCATCAACTTTATTTTAACTGTGAAGCAGCTGTCAATGGCAAAGAACTGAAATCAACCCCATGTGTGTATGTCACTGATCTAGCTTCGTTCGTCACAGACACACTGGACACCTTTCAAGCTCAAGACTTGCTGACTTGGCATAACAATGCCATCCCGGAAGATCAAATTTGGTTGAAAGTAGGTGGAGATCACGGTGGTGGCAGTTTCAAGATGTCGTTACAGATAGCCAACATACAGTCACCAAACTCCAAACACAACACATTCATGATTTGTATGGCTAATGCAAAAGACAGTGGGCATAATGTGAGGGAAATCCTCTGGACCTACAGAAAAGAAATTGATGCTCTTGAGAACATGACATGGAAAGGAAAAACAATCAAGCTGCACATGTTTGGGGATTATGAGTTTCTGTGCAACGTCTACGGTCTTTTAGGTGCAGCAGGTACCTACCCATGCCTGTGGTGCTATACCACCAAATCAAAGATGCAAACACCCCACAAATCACAGCCACACATACTGGACAGACATCGAAGGGGCATAAAACGAGACTACTGTGCTTTCAAAAGAAATGGAAAGGACAAAAGAAAGGCTGCAAAACACCACAATGTGATTAGATGTCCAGTGTTCCAAATTGAACTTGACCCATGTTTGCCCTCCATATCTGCACATTGTTCTAGGTATAATGAAGAAACACCATTCTCTGCTGGAAGAAAAGTGTCACAGACTAGATGAGAAACTTGCAGACTGTTTAGCTCGCCAAGAAAGGGAGCCCAGTATTAACAAGTCAACACATTTTGGGAAGTATGTTATGAATCTCTGGAGAAAACAAAGAAAATCAAGAAACACAAACGCCAAGGAGGAGGACAGTTCACTCAAATACAGATCAGGACCCACTGCCACTGAACTAGACAAGCCATTGAAAAGACACAGGATAGATGTGCATTCATTTCACGGGAGATCCTTCACCGGTAACCATTGCCACAAATATTTGAAGGACTCTGTGTTTTCAGACATCTGTTCTGCTCCTATCAGAACATCGCAAAAACTGGTCGATGATCCAGAAATTCCCCTGGAGGCTCATATTATACAACAAACATTTGATGAGTTGAACAAATGTTTTAGTGCTGTCCACAAACAAATTTCACATGATCTTCCCATTCCTTCTTCTTCACTGTCACAAATTGAACAGACTGTGGAATCCTACATGAAATTTTTCCGACGAAATTTCCCTGAAGTTAAAATCTTTCCAAAGCAGCACATCTTGGAGAAACACTGCATCAACTGGATTAGCACCTGGGGGGTTGGACTGTCAATGATGGGGGAACAGGGAGGCGAACAGCTGCACTCAAGCATCAATGCACTGAAGCGGCGAGCATGGGCAATCAAGAAAGAAGATAAACAGTTACAGTTCATCATGCGTCAGCACCACACTCAGGTCTCTCCAGCACTCAGGCAGTACATGACAACCCGCTACGCAAAGCAAAACAAAGATGTGTAGTCAAAAACAGTCAGCAATAAATGAAGTTTGACTGATAGTGACGTTTGTAAAAATGCCAGTAGTCAGTGACTGACTTGACTTTGATTGTGTAATATGTTGTGTATTACTATGTAGAAATGTACAAACTATAGGATGCAGCCACACGTACTCTTCTTTGCCCTCCCCAGTAGACTAAAAACTTGTGACACTGAACATTTCAAGCTGCTTTCGGCTGGATTCTTTATAACTACTGCAATGTTTGGATTACCTCTGGGGCCATAGAATGAGACTACCAACCACTAGGTGTCTTTCATGCTTTCTGGGACAAAGGTAAGACTAGGTTCTTCATTATTGAATGTTGTAGTGCATGGAGAATGCTTTCAACTTTCAAATCATGACATTGTTATGCATGAAAAAAGTGGAGTGTATTACCTAATAACTCATTAACTAACTACTTGTGTAAATAGGTTCACTGCAGTTAGTCACTTATTCACAGGCTATACATCTGCTGTTAAACACTGGTAAGAATGTGTTTTAATTTCCTGTTAAAAATGCTGCAGCTAATCTTGATGCCACAACCAATGATACAACAAAAACTTCACAACTTGCTGAGACAGGGTCATTAAGATAGTACACAACACAGGCCACAGTGAAATGGACACTGCCTGGCACTGTGGCAGTGCTGCACCCCACTTGACCTCTGCTGCAGCACTGCGAGGCCAGCTGTGCTATTTTAAACTGCTGCTCTGGACAACCGAATTCTCAGGGCGGGGAAGGTGTGCCAGGGACACATTATAGCTACTGAATATCACTTTTTATCAGGTTAACAGGTAACGCTGCCATTGTGGGGACAGTATATATATATGTGATGGAAAACATTGCACACATGTTACTTTTTCATCCAATGCCTTGTAAACTCCGGTTTTCAGCTGAAGTATGGCAACAAACACCACCAAAACATGATCACTCAGTTCTTGGTGTTCCACTGCCTTTACAATATTAGTTAGGCTTTGTTGAGAGAGGATACATATTATAGAGAGAGACAGATATAGAGAGAGTTATATATATGTAACCGAGTGTATTGTATACATGTTCTGGGCCATGACCCTATAACCTTTTCTTTCCGGTCCTTTTCCTTTTTGATTGGGTGGGGTTTTTATGGCCCAATTATCTAAGGTGTTAAAAGTTGTGTGCTGGGCCGGCAGCGTCCTTTTCCCCCCAGTGTCCCTGCAGAGGCAGGTTGTTTGTTTAACTGTTGCGGCCGGTGTTCATGTGTTCATCTCAGGGGAGAGCCTACACTGTTTCCTGGTTGGTTGGTGTACAAATAAAAGTTATGTTATAGCAACCTCTGACTTGTGACTCTTCATCCATGCTTCCAACCTGCTTCCCTCAACTCCCCATCCCCACTCCCCTACATATATATACAGAATTATATATAGCAACAGCATAAAGGGAACACAAACAAGACAGATTTGAACCTCAAGCAGCTTGACAAGAGGTGGCAGACATCCTTGGGAGTGGAGAATTTTGCGACATTCCACGCTATCGCCAGCGATGTTGCCCAGTGCCCATGCACACTGATCCTGTAACGCCACAATAATAACAATTTGAACTAAAAATATTAATAGCACGACTCTCTGGCATCTAACCCCTCCCCCCAGCACACTCCCCCTTCCCCCCCAAAAGAGTTCAGTGAGTCATCACACATTTCTTTATGCAGAAACATGGGGTGCAGCCGCCAGCAGACAGTCATCTTATGCCACTCACTGAACATACACCCCCCCCCTGTCCAACCTAGCTATGGCAAACCCATGCATGTGGTGTCCCACTGCACATCTTTGCCACCCCCCTCCCTCCCAAACATCTGTAATAATGGGATTGCCCCAGGATTAAGCCATAAATTGGAGGCAGCTGCCGTGGTAATTTCCGGCACATCACACACACATGCACCCACACCCTTGCACAAGCACCTGTAACAGTGGACTGGACCCAGAGACATAGGTGATGAAGTACGGGGCTGCTGCCTTGGCGACGGCCAGCGCATGCTCAGGCCGTCCAGAAGCTACGTTGGTCAGACACCAGGCCACCTGCTCCTGCAGCTCTATCTTATTACCAGTCAGAACGCCCACCAGACTCTGCAGGCAGTTGTCTACCCTGGGCAGACAATGGCAGTGCTCTAGGTCATGTTTTTGCAACTTTAACACATCAATTTCTAACAAACAAGACCAGAAATCACATGAAAAGCTGCTATGTGTCCATTTAAAAAACAATCCATTCAGACCAATAGGGCCCAGAACACCTCTTCACTTCAGTCCCCCTTTGTGGAAATGAAAGTTGTGACTGCAGCAGACATATATAGCCAGATAGGGCTTGATACTGATGCATATATATAATATAAAAATTTGCACGTGGGCCTTGAAAACTGCAACAACATAGGTAAAACTAAAACCCAAACAAACAAAAAACTAAGCAAAAAAAGAGAGAAACAGTTCATTTCAGGGTGGGTGTGATGTAGGGATGGGGGTTGAAAACATATTGCACAACTTTTAATGACTCATGTTTGTTTGAAACCATTCCCTAAATTATAACTGATGTTGATCTGTGTGGTTGTTGCTAACATGGGTTACCGGAAGAGAACGTCAATGTATTCAGGTCCCTGTGCGAAGGCACGGCGCAGCTTCAGCAAGCAGCCCTCACTGGCACTGCTGGCCCCTCTCTCCACCAGCTCTCTGCACACTGCTTCTGTCTAACATCAGATTAAATGAGATTTTTTTAATTCATCAATAATGTCTTCTTCTGGTTTAGTTTTATATATATGCTAGTTCTCCAAACTGGAGCACATACCCCATTATACAGCAAAGAACAAACAATGAAAAACAGTTAAAACAAACTAATTCTCCTGTGCATGTGCACACACACACACACACACACACACACACACACACACACACACACACACACACACACACACATTCTGTGTAATATATGTGTATATGTACATGCTTGCACATAATTATGTGTGTGCATGCATATATATAAATTATAAAAAATATGTCTTTTTTTATATACCTCTTGCTTTCTTACACATGTACGTAAAATTTTATAATTTATAATGTTCCAGTCTTCCACTTACCGATTTCCAATAATGTTCTTTGTAAGGTGCTTAGGCCTTAGAGATTTAAAAGACCTGGTGCCATAATAATGTTCATTATTGTTATCACTTGCCAATGCTATGACTTAACACACAGTCAGTCAACTTATCTAACAATACAATGTCAATGGTGACTGAGGGGCTATAAAATAACACTTCATTTCATTTCCTATAGTCAAGAGGTTCTGGGTCTGAACCAAGACCTCAAGAAGAACTTTCACCCCACCCTCACTTTGTCTCTGGGGGAGGTTGGCTAAGATTCAAGCCTTATGGACAAGAAGTGAAACAAGGTCTTGTACTTCCTACATGTATGCATACATTTATTATATATATATATCCCTGACAAGTCCATCAATGTGAGGAAAAATCAGCAAGCTGGGTAGAAGCCCAGTGCATAGACACAGCTTAAAAAGTCTAGCAGCACTTACTCACTAGTACACAAAATGTACATTTAAAACTTTAAAAGCAAAACAAACAAAAACAAAACAAAACATAAAAGCACTGGAAGAGTAAGTCAGAAAAGCCTAGCAACACATACAGTGATATACTGACATAGCCATAGGCATACACAGCTAAAAAATGCACAGCAACAGAAAGATTTGCAACACATAATATAATGCAAAGCAAAGAAAACAAAAACAAAACAACAATATAATGCAAAGCAAAGAAAACAAAAACAAAACAACAACAAACAAAATAACCAACAGCAACATAAAACAAACAACTCACCATAGTAACACAGACAGAGCTAGAATTCCAAACAACATATACTGGTCTGTTATATTTACAGATAAAACAATGCAGCATCAAAATTTACACACACAGTTAGAATTAAAAAAGGCCTTGTAACATACAGTACAAGACACAACTGGGAAAGCCTGACCTCTTCCAAAGAAATGCGTGACTCATCATTCCCAAACTCTTCTAAGCGAACTCTCTTTGAATTGAATTTGCGGTCCCGTTTACTCTTCCGGATTTCTGAGGAGAAGAACAAATCTAGTTTAGATAATGCAATTATTTAATTAATTCAGACAAATAATAATACAATTATAGTAAAGACATGCATACATACAAAAATTAAACAATTTTATAGTAAAGACATGCATACATACAAAAATTAAACAATCAACCAATGTAAATCAGTGGAATGAAGACCTGGTAAGTAAGTAATTAAGTTGGTGTTTTACGCCCAGTCAACCAGTGCGGTTATATCTGGGCAAGAAGACTTGGTGTAAGTACTATTACTGAGGGTGGTATTGTATTAGTGTAGTTTTAGTAATAGTACTAATACTATTAGGATAGAGCTCCAGTGTTGGCAATTTGTGGAAAAGGGGGGGGGGGGGGGGGGCAAGGGTCAAAGCCTGGCAAGGGTCAAAGCCTGGCTTTAAAGCAGTCCAGGGTGGTTGCACTCGCAGACACCACTCGAGACAGGCTGTCTCCTAACAATGTTACACAATAAATTATTTTTACACTTGGTGGGGGTCTGATACACAAAAATAAGGTACAATCCATGCAAGGAGACGGTCGGAAATTCCTGGACCTTTTAAAATGTTATTTTGGGTCACAAATATCATCACAACCATTAAATGAGATCCATATCCACCAATTACAGGCAAAATCAACAATAAAAGGTGAGTTTTTCATATATTTTTGTCTCTGATCGTCAGTTCGAGTCGGTGAATGTTGCCCTTTGACGTTTGACCTAGTTTCCCAGTAACAACGTGAGTGCTTCCTTAGCGCCAATTTTGGCAAGACAGTCATACCCACGACTTAATGTTCTCAGACTGAAAAAAAATCCGTACATTTTCTGTGGTTTTTAACTGGCACAGCTTGTTTAACAAGGCCGCTTACCTAGCAGCACTTCGTCGGCTTTGTTTGCCATTTGCAATCCGTGACGCCAACTCAAAACAATCAAAGACAAAAATATATGAAAAACAAACAAACCACCTTTTGTTGCGGATGTTGGCTGTAATTGGTAGATATTGACCTCATTTAATGATTGTGATATTTGTGACCCAAAATAACTTTTAATACGGTCCAGGAATTTCCGACCGTCTCCTTGGATTTTACCCAAAAGAATACTAAGTTAACTAACACGCAACAGCACGAGCGACACTGAAAGAGAACAGTAAATATTTTAAGTATTAAATCATGCGCAACACTGACGGGTATTTTTTGCTGGTTAGCCAAATACACTGGATTGTAATCTAGTGGTACAGCTTCAAATAGCACGAAACGGTCACCCATCCACGTGGTAACATCGCTCAATTGTTTCCGTGAGCGAGTTCTGTCGACTCTGCATCGACGGTTTTGTGGTTATTTTGTTAATCTCTGAAATCAGCGTGCTAGTCCGATCAACTTGGAGTTGGGGGGGGGGGGGGGGGGCAGTGGTTGCAAGTGAGAAGAAGAAGTATGAGGAAGAAGACAGTTCTGAAACTTTTCTGGGGTGTTGGGACTTGGTGGGGGGGGGGGGGGAGGGGAAATGGAACCCATTCAATAATCATGTCGGCACGACATTCGTTGTGTGAGCTGACAAGCTCTAGAGTTCAAGGCATCTACGAGCTTGAATAGATGAAATATACCAATTTGTGTTTCTCTTTGCCTGGAGCGCAAGTTTTGGACACTAGGAGCCGCGTGTTTGTGTTTTGCTTTGTGGTCCGCCATACTGCAAGTTTATGGTAGGGGAGTGGTGTCCCTTGTTAAAAATCATTATTAACGAATTTATTTCTATGTTCTGTATTCATTTTAATGTTAAATAAGTTTGATAGTCAATCATTATAAAACACGTTACTACTGAAAATAAACTGGCTATAATGTAAGCTGATCCTGTGTGATTTTATCATTCTGATTTTTACATATTGTTATTTATTTTGGAGTAAACTTTTTTATTATCCGGAAGTAAGTTTTAGCGGAAAATCCAAAATAAAAAGTCGCAGGTGTGGATAACAAAGTTAGCTGGCGCCTGATCGGGCCATTATAGTTTGAACATTTCATTACCTATCAAAGCAATGAACATTTTTGTGAGTGTGTTATCTGTATTGGTTGATGCATTGGTGTACATGTATTTACTTTGTTTCTCACGTTCGACCGACAGCTTGCTACCGACGCATTGCTATTAATATTAGAACTTAGAAGACATCGGGGCCGACATCGGAAAGACTACCACACACTGGACGAATCGTAATATTACTAATAAGCAGCTTCAAACAGACCAGAAGTGCATGCTTCACCTTAGGTCACAGGCTTAGGTTTGCAGTTGCACTCCTCATAGTCATACACTTCGACTTGCTTCACTCCTGTTTACACATTTTCAGTCTTTGCTAACTTCTGACCAGGTTTACTAACAATACAAAAGAGGGGATGGAAGTTACTGGATTCCCAGTAAACATACCAGATCGATTTGCATCCAATCCGGATCAGCTCAGAAGCATTGTCCAGAAGTGGACCTGATGATTCTTGCCCACCAGCTTGCTTCCAGACCAGATCTGTGGCCAAAACATGACACAGTCAGTACCAAAACAGATCTGGGCTGGCTTTGCACAATATGATCTGTGCCGTCTGTGGAAGAACACTTGTAACCAAGTCTGAAAGTGGGAATCTGGTAGTGGGCCAGTTGTGGTCTGCCAGAACCGGGCCCAGTGATTCTTGTGCACTGGCTTGCTTCTGGACCAGTTGCGTTTGGCCAGAACCTGACTGGGGCCATCCAGATTGGATCCGGGTCAGTTTTGCACAATGTGATCCAGGCCTTCTTTGGAAGAACAGAACCAAATTGGATGTGGGAAGTCGGATCCAGCATTATATCTGGTCCGATTCTTGCTGCATGCTGGCCGTAATGGCCATAACTGGCCACAACCAAAACACTTCCAGATTGGATCCAGCATGTTTACTGGGTTCCTGGCCATTCAGAGAAGGACACACTAACTAACTAAACATAATTCACTGTTTTATGTCAAGGGGTTGGCAAGCCATGAATTGAAAAGATCCCTCTGTCTCTGAGCTGTGACACCTTGTGATCTACATAACTGTACTACAGCCACTGATGACACTTTGACAGAGCTTGAGCATTAGGATGAAGCGATCCAACTCCAAGAAAGAGGCACTGCCTAAACCTGAGGTATGATTGCAAAATTACAACAAGAGTGATAGCCCTTTGAAACGGTTAAAAAAAAAGTTTAAAAAAAGAAGACCCCTCCCCAAAAAAGGGGAAAAAAAGAGGGGGGTGGGGGGAAGGTGTCATTTGAAATTGACACCCTTGTAAAGTTCTGCTGTTAGTAAAGAGTACTGCATGGGTGGGAGCAATGGAATATTTAAATACTAAAATCTGGAGTTTTTGTAAGCCTTAAAAAAATTGAAACAAATTGAAGGAGGAATCATTTGCATGATCAAAGACTTATGTCCTGCAAGTAGAAGAGTGTTAAGTCACTTAACGACTTATTGTTGAATGAAATTTTGAAACTAAACAAAAACCAGATAATGGACCTCTACCGATTTGGCAAAATTTACATACAGATGCATACATTTTTTAAAGACATTTTTTTATTATATTGTTTTAAAATTTGTAAACTTGTAATTATGCAATGGCTGGTTTCTGGTTAACATTTTCTTCAACTTGAGCTTTTCTTCTCATTTACAGGATGGGACTCAGCAGAAAATTTCTTCTTTCTTCCAGGTATGATTATCATGTATAATATAAATATATCTATATATAATTCTATCAACATCAAAACATGTTTGGGTGGGATTTTTTTGCATATCAATATCATCACTATGTGCTTATATATCACCCTGCGTGCTTGTGTTTGGGTGTGTACATGCATGCATGGTGCTTGTGTCACTGGTATGTGTCTGCTTATGTGTGTTTACATAAAAGATTTGTGTGTGTGTATACATACATTTATGAATGCATGTGTGTCATTAGAGATTCCATCCAAAGCAGGAAGCCAACTCATGCAAACGTAAACTTTCTCTTTCTTTCTGTGCATGAAAATCACCAACAGCCAGGAGCAACTCGAGCACAGAGCAAGCTTTTCACGGGTGTGAAACGATCAAAAGTGCCACTCTGTCTGAGGGGACATGGCGGTGCACCACAACCAAACTCAGCACCCACCACCAAACCAGCATCAGCAGATTCGAAGCAGCGTTCTAGCTGCAGCTCAGTCCACATGACGGTGTTGAAGGATTACAACAATGTCGTTAAGTCTCTGCAAGCTGCCCCGCAGCACAAAACTCCACAGAAGTCTGTATCCGAACCAAAACCAGCTGGTGAGGGAAGCCCAGATGTTGTTGTCATTCCCGACACTCCAGAGGACAAGATGGTCAAGCTTCAGCCAAAACCTGCCAGTCGCAGTTTTCTCTGTCCAGTTGGGCTGCTTTCAACTGTGCCAGGAACGAAGCTGTCACCTCCCAAATCAAAGTCAAAGCGAGTTGTGAAAAAGTCTTTGGGTTTGGTGAGCGTAGAGTTTGGGCAGACACTGTTAAGTGGTGGTACTGAGAGAGAAGGGGGAAAAGGAAGAAATTCATCATCTGTGGACAGTGGGAATGCTGAATGCCGTAGCAACGCAACTAATTTGGTGAACTCCAACAGTAACGTCAGCTCAGAAACGAGGAAAATGAGTCTGATAAGATTAGGAGAAGATGTGGACTTCACAGATTTTTCCTTTGAGTCTGGCTTTTCACCTCCACCAGTCAAATCCCCACAACCAAGCAGTAGCCAAGAAGGGGCTTTTGTAACAATAGTCCCTGACTCAAAACATGCAGTAACTCCAACAAAATCATCTGCCGATGGGCAAAGTGTCAAACGGATGGCACAGTCGGGCTTGTCTCCTGACCCAAAGAGGACGTTCTCAACAGAAGCCATGCATGCAGATGACTGGGACAGACCTTTGGAACCAACCACCTCACAGAGAATGGTGAAGGCCAAACGTCACCTGGCATTGATGGGCAAGTTCAAGGACGTGAAAGAAATGAATCATTCAGTCAACAACTACCAGCTGGGAGGGGGAACCAAAGACAAGGTGGATAATGACGTCACTTGCGCTGAGGATGCTGTGTTGGCCGATATATTGGGTCAGATGGGAGACATTCCTACCCAGCAGCAAAAGAAACCTGACTATGTTTCTCACACTGAGAAAAGGAGCTGGGTGCTTTTGAGCACTTCTCTGCAAGAACAGAAAATGGAGGCAGAATCCCTTGTCTGTAGTGCACAAGATAAAGTTTCAGGTGAAAATCTAGGTGCAGTGAATGCACAAGATGATGAAGTTTTGGGTGAGATTTTGGGTGAACTGAACAACGCTGTGGGTCAAGAACATGGAACAGGTTCATGGAAGTGCAGCAAACCCAAAACCAGCAAACGAAATTTACACAACAGTTTCAGTAAGGCTGGAAGTTTGATTAAAAAAGAGAGGAGGACATCAGATTTAGGACAGCCAGCGGAAGCAAGCACAGTACAGAACAATTCATGGCGACAAGAAAACAATGTGAAACATAGCACTTGGCAACCAGCAGACACTGAAACTAGTGAAAGCAAGTCCGCATTCACTGCAGATTTTCTTGCAGCTGACGAACACAGCTTGGACGGAAGAAGTGACAGGGAACCTGTTCACTCATTAAAACAAACAGGTATTAAGTCCATCAGCATTGCTGACAGAGCTGACGATGCGGACAATGAAGGGGGGTTGAAGGTCAAGGTGACTCCCACCAAAGCAGGGGAACAGTGCCTTCACCCACCAGCAGATGCGGCGGAGGTGCTTGCTTGCTGTTTTGGACAAATGTCGCCCTTTAAAAGTACAACACCAAGGTGAGGTGTGGCAACACAGCTTGATCAGTAGGAAGTGTTCAGAATCCCTGGAGGCTAAACATTGCACGTACAGATGCACATATATATATGATGTAACATACATATGTATGCTATGTATGATCATAATGATGCAATCACATGCACACAGAGTGACACTGACACACATAGATGCACATAAACACATACCACATGCATGCACGCATGCACATGTACACACACATGCATACATGCACATATACGCAAGCACACACAATTGACACAACACAACATTTGTACTTTTGTGGTAACAATGTATTGTAAAGATAATGGGTATAGATTTAGATTCATGTTTTACCTTTGTTCCAGATTCTGGATTTGAATGCTGCTTAACACCTCTAGAGCACATCCATAAACAACTTGATGTCCACATTTTCTCCTGGATGCAATTATGGAATTGCTGGCTATTTTCATTATCTGTCCCTCTTTTTTTTGTCTCTCTTTTCTTGTTGTAGGTGTCTGTAAAGTTGTTCATCCATTAGATAATTAATTCAGTTGTTCACTGTTGATTCCTGTAGCTTCCATTTCTACTTTTCCAGGAAGCCAAGTCAGGCTCCATCTCAGAGTGAGAGTGTGTCCAGCATAAAGTTTACAGACAAGTGGGACAGATACGTGGTTCACAGTGTCTCTTACGACAGGTTGGTTTTACCACAGTGTGTAGCACAGGCACAGATTATTTTAAACAAATGTGTATATATATATATTATACACAAATAAAATATACATGAGCAGGCATGTGTGCATGTGGTGTTCTTCAACTTCTTTGAGTTGCTTGTAGTCATTGTCATTTTCCACTTAAGGTGTCTCAACATGCTTGGAGTTTATATTTGAATTTTGTACTCCGTGCCAGGCTCTGTAAAATGTTTATGTTAGAGGTTTGCCCTTGATAGATATTTTATTATTTTGATTGAATATTAACTCTGATGTACTTGCAGCCTCATTTGATTTACGTTGTCCATACAGGGGCTGTAGCTGCATTGCCAGTGAAGGGCACGCAACTTGCAATCAAATTAGCGTTTGTTGACAATAACTGAAGTATATTATAACAGTAACTGGGGTGTTGATGTTGCTGGGTGCTCTTAAATTTGAATCAAGATTTTCAAGGTGTTATATTTGTTGTTATTGTTTTGATCTTGTCACTTTGTATTACAACTATATAATATTAATAATAGGCACTCAGTCCCCTTATCGTGATGGCCCTGAGCACTTACAAATTCTCCTACATTTGTATTTAGACAACAGATTCAAATGCACAAGCATATGCACATTTACACACATACACAACAACACACACTCACACTCACACTCACTCTCACACACTCACACCTGCACACATGTATCTCAGGGCAAAAGAACTGAACAAAAGTTTTGCGAAAAGAAAGGTTTTTAGATTTAATGGATGATTTGAAAAAACTGACAGAAATAGCATGACAAATAGAAACAGAAAAACTGATTAGTTACAACCGATGAATGAAATATGTTTTTTATTATTTTATTTTTAGGATTGCTTGTTCTGTGCACTGATTGGTTTGTGTGATTTCAGCCAGTCCCATGCTAAAACCCTGAAGCTTTCAAAAGAGGGAAATCCAGAAGTGACAAAGAAGGCTCTTCTGCAAGGATCGTGGTGAGAACTTGTTGACTTCCTGAGCCACTCACAGATCTATTCAAGGGTGTGCAGAATACTGTGTTACTTACATTCCCAGCGAGGGAACTGTATGCTACAGTGGCTTTGACTTTGCTTGAGTTGAACACAAGGTATCACAATGAACACATTGATGTATGCAAATAAACAGAAAGTTGAGCGATTCAGTGGTATCCCTGACAAGAGAGAGCACCCTGATGAGGGACCACTCCTCTTACCTTCCCTTTATATTTCCATGTAAAGGAACTCCTGACCCTTCATATTTGCCTGTAAATGAATTCCTGACCAGGGACCACACCTCGTTTGAAATTGTTCTGTAATCAGTTTTTAACACCCACTCAACCGTGCCGGTTATACTTACTTATTTTTGTGGTCTTAGAACTAGAAGATGGGGTTTTGCTGTACTAGAAGGAGTTACATGTTGTTTGGAGAGTAGCAGTGAATCTGGGCATTGGGAATGTTTAACATGTTGAAGGGTCAATTCAGCTGAGGCTGAACTATGCAGATTACTGGGGGAGGGAAGGGTGGAAGTTGTCTGGTTATGTCAGCATTCCCTGATGGAGTCACCTGACAGCGTATTCCTACGTTTGTGTCTCAGGTCGGATACGCACTTAGAATCAGGCGACATTGTCCATTTTCTGCTGGGCGGAAGAGCACACAAAGCAAGTCTTGGTGATGAAGAAGACGGTGTTATTGTCATTGATGACAATCAAGGTCAGGTGGTCGTCAACCCTGACCTTCTTTTGTCAGGGACCGCCATAGTGTCTGGAGTGTACTGCCTTCGAAGGTTTGTGGTGTACATGTTTCTTTCTTGATAAGATTTTTGTGGGTGTGCGCTGAGTGATCTCTGTGTGTGCTGAATGGTCTCTGTGATCAGATTTCTATATTCTTCTAAATTCTTACCTTCACGTGTGTAGTGTTTAAGCAAGGCCAGAGAATGAGCAAAATCTCTGTATTTCAGTCCTTAATCATTGTTTTTGAGCCCTGAATTAAGTAAGCTTATTTGCACTGGAATATGTTAACATTTGAATTGATGAACCTTGTGTTTTACAGCCTTTTGTGTGCTTTGTTTCAGATCAGTGCTGAATGAAAAATTCAAGGTAAAGTAGAAAGAACATTGCTCTTGCATCATTTCATTCACCACAGCAATTCACATTGTGATTTCACTGTTTTGTTTTGATCATGTATTATTGTCATTTACTCCCAATTTTTGCTTCATGGTGAAAGATCACCCTGATATAACCACACTGGTTGACACCAAGTTACTTACTTGCTCACGATAAATGCACATGTTAGAGCTGATGTTTCATGCAGGTGGGAAATTGATTTTATTATCAGCATATATATTGGCAACAATTATTGATACTAAACATTTCAGTTTGTTAGTACAGTACAGACTGTGGTTAAATAAGGGTTTAGGACAAGTGCAGAAGATGCCAATTTTTGCAACTCCATCTCCCGGCAAAATGCTCTCTGTGACATTGAGACTGAGAGCTGTGTTCTAGTCTTTTGTTTTGAGATGGTGTGAAACTGTGCACTGTGTGTTGTTTTGCAGGGTGTGGACAGCAAGAACGTTCACATGCTGTACGGCAGTATCATCCACAGTCTGTTCCAGGAGGTAAGACCAGCATCATGACAGGCACTGACTGCATGCAGCAACAAAATTGTCATTCACTCTTTCCCGGGTGGTAAGGTAAACAGAGTGTGCATGCACTGACAGCGAGAATGCTCATTTTGCTGTTACCATATGACGGTATCAACCCCAGCCTCTCTGAGGTGTTAAGAATAAAATGCACACTAGCATATCCTGGCGGTAAAATATCAAATGATGATCACTTTTATATAGCTTTTTAGCAGACTTACTGTGCTTTTGCCACATGGGATTCTAAATGATGAGTTGATGCTTAATGTCCTCAGATGTCATTTGACATATTAGGGACAAGTTGTGACCAATGCCGAAGCACGGTTCAATAAAATCCACATACGTAAGGTGTATGCGTGTTTAGCTGTAACCTGCCACCTGCACTTTTTGGCAGAATGACCGGGATTTTTTACGTGCTACTGTGGTAACACGGGGGTGGAACGGATACCGAAATAAGAGTCAGCACAGAAAGTCGACCCTGGAGAAGAAAATTCTCCCGCCGTTCCAGCAGGGATTCGAACCCGCGACCTTTCAATCACGAGTCCGGTGCTCTAACCACTGAGCTATCCCCGCCCCGTGATTCTAAATGAGTGACTGTCACTTTTTATAACATGTTTTGAATATCCACCCAGGTGGTGTCTTACAGCACTGTTCGGGTGTTACACGTGAAGTTGCTGCAGTCTCTGTGCATTTTGTGTACACTATGTAACCATGCACCATGTCAAGTCACTTCATGAAAAGCCACATACATAGGGTGTTTAGCTGTAACCTGCCACCTGCGCTTCTGACAGAATGTCTGGGATCTTCCCCAGCCACTACAAACTCTGGGAGACAAGTAGGCCTGGATGAAAAGAGGTTTACGAATGTATCTTGAAACAATCTGCCACTGTCTGCCTCAGGTGCTGAAGGACAGACTGACAAAGACGGAGGAGATTCTGACCAGGGCACAGTCCATTGTCCAGTCCAATAAATTCCTGCACGAGATGTAAGTCATGGCAGTCAATTTTTAGAGCTTAGTGCGAGCTTTCTTTTTTGCCAATCCTAGTGGGCACGTTTATATCTTTGACCTGTTTTTGACGGGAACCAATCATGAAATAACAGTACTATTACATATGAGGTTGACCAGGTGTTAAAAACAGATAGTGCTTACTTACAAAATGAGGGCATGGGCTTGTTTTATGTTTATTCATGTTTAGGATGATGCGTACAAAAACAGAGATGACATGGGTGTGCAATGTGGGCAGTCCAGGCAAACTGTGATCTGGAACATGAAAAAGCATTGATTGGAGGGATGTAGTGGCAGTCTGCTCTCTGGAGGAGACACTCACTCAGACTGACTCCATGACTTTGCTAATACTGTCGTCAGTAAGGGGCATAGTAGGTGTTGCCTTGCACATGTTGAATCAGAACAGGCACTACTGAACACCACCAAAGTGACTTGGCAGCAGCGCAGTGTGTGACATTTCACTCTGAGGCCAGCATGTAAATGTGTGTATTTGTGTGCTCATATGCTGAGCCAGTTTTGAGATCAAAGGACTGTGTATGGTCTTAAACAGAAATTGGTTCCGTCTTATGCTGGTACACACCTGAGTTTCCGAGTGTGTCTTTGTTGTTGTGTTTCTGTGACATCTTTTGGGTGCTACTTAACTCCCTTGATTTATTTATTCTGAACCTGAATGGACTAAAAGGGGTTTGAACCTGCAGGTACGGGCAGTCGGCAACAGAGGCTCGCGTCATGGAGGAGATCCAGGCCTACATTGGCCCTCTGCAGGCGTGGTTAGAGAAACATGTGCCATCCAGGAACCAAGCAAAAACTCACAGGTGTGTAGGTGTGTGCCAGACTCCAAGCACTGGTTTACGACATCCTTCCTTCAAGCACTGCGGTATTTAGTTATGCCATAGGGTCAAGAGAACCGTCAGTTAACAAGCATTTTTTTTGTTGGTGTTCAAGCAGTTGTAAGTTTGTTACAAACAACTCAAATTATATCAGACTTTGTTTTCTAACTGACCCTGTTGCTTACGCCAGCTCAAATAAAGCCAAAATTGTTTGAATTGAGACAGAACTCGTTTTTTACCCGGGGTGGATGTGCCTCATGTTTACATGCATGCTTGGGCGCTAGGTTGCTTCTACAGTCATATTAGTACCCAAATCTTTTGGAGGGTGCTGACCGCATTGGTGGACGGCTGTGCGGAGATAAAGAGTGCCCTTTCAGTGGCGTAACCAAATCTGGCAGAGTTTGGAGGAGGGTGCTGGAAAGTGATGCTGGGAGTGTGGGTGTGTGCTTTAGATAAAAAGAGTTTGGGTGATCTTTTTAGTTTCATTTTTTTCTTTGTGCCCAACTACAGGTTTATGATGGGAAGGGATGTAAATATTTAAAGTTTGTAGGATCCACTACCTTTATTGCCAGTAACATTGTGCTCATCCAGGAACCAAGCGAAAGCTCACAGGTGTGCAGGTGTATGTTTTAGATTTTTTTAAAGCACAAGGTTTGGGTGATCTTTTTAGTTTTGTATGTTATTTATTTGGGCTTGACAACAGGTTTATGCTGGGAGGAGATGTCAGTATTTAAAGTTTGTATGTATATATATGCTACTTTTAATTGTCAGTAAAATTGTGCTCAGAATGAGATGTGGTGTGTGTTTAAAAGATTATTTATACACACATTCAAGCTGATTGACATCATAAAACAATTAAAATATAAGGGAGCATGAGATGCAGCATGTATTAAGGAATCAGTATTTAGCGGTTGTAGTTGGTTTCTGTATGTGAAGTATTGTGTAGATGTGGTGAAGGGAATGGCATTCTCATTTACAGATGTTCAGATGTCAGCGTTGTGCAGATCCATGACATAGAAGAAACCATTTGGTCGCCAAGGTCTGACATTGTTCTTTTTTCATTCTCAGTGTGTGACTTTCTACTTTCCTTTTCAATTTCTTTCTCCATCCTGTGTGCATTTCTCTGTATTTCCTCATCCCTCCCTTCTTTCTTCCATCTGTCTGTCTTTTGCTTTTCTGCCTAGTGCCATATCTATTACACTTGATTTTTGACCTGTATGCATATAACTGACCCATTCTGACAAATTTAGCAGTATGCACTGCAGCACAGGTCAGTGTGTCAGTCACATGATTGCATCAGTGTTATGGGGGGGGGGGGGGGTCATAAATAAAATCTTCAGTACAGTCATTAATAGAATGATTGTGACCCTTTGAAGTTGTTGCACTATGACCCTCAGGGATTTCAGCAACCAAGCTTACTTGCACACCAAGTCTGACCTGCTAAACCTTAAAGTGTGATTTACACTGCTGTCTCATGCTTTCTATCCTTTTTTTTTTTTTTTTTTACATATTTGTTTGCCTTCCTTGTTCTTCCTGTCTTCTTTCTCAGTTGTTTCTGTCATTTGCTGTACATACTTCTTTATTTCTCCTGACTTCCAACTCTCTTTCGACTTACTCATTGCTTTGCTCCTGTTCATCCTCTTTCTTCTTTTTGTCTGTCTCCCAGTCTGAATGTGTGTGGTGATGTGGAACTGAGAATGGGTTTTGATCGTTTAACTCTCCATTGTAATACTGTCTTTGTTCTGTTGTTTTCGGTTGATTATTTGGTGTTGTGTCATGCTGAGCACTGTTCTGTTCATTGACATGACTGATCATTTGCAGGTTAGGAGTCAAGGGCAAAATTGACATGACGGTTGAAGTGGAGGTGAGACTCATCCAGCCAGGCATAAGACTGAACCTTAGAGTTTGTAAGAATTCTGTAAGAGGGAGGATGTAAATGCCAAATGGTCATAATGCTGAATTCAAAAATGTGTAAAATTTGAGTTCATTCTGGTTTCAAGTGTGATGTATCCATACAGACAGGTGCTAAAGCAGGGAAGAAAGCTATCACTGTAGGATTGATGGAGCTCGCAGCACTGACTTTTCTGCACCCGAGAGGGCCTGAGCAAGAAGCTATATTTAGCATGTTGACTTGTCCCTGTGGAAAGAGAGAAAAGATGAAGACACATTTTTCTGATGCAAAGAGCAAGAAAGAAAATGTTAAAATTCAATTTCTGTGTGTTGGAATTCATGTCTGAGGATTTCTGATGCAGAGAGAGAGAAAAAAAGATGAAACACACTTGCTGTGTGCTAGAATTCCTGAGACAGAGAGAGAAATGTAATACCCACTTGTTATGTATTTGGACTATCTGCTGTGGAAACATTTGTTGTGTGTTGGGCTTCTCCACGCAGAAAGGGAGGGTGGAACAGTAACATCACATTTGCCACGTAGTGGACTTCCCTGTTCAGAAGGTGAAGAGGTGCTGACATCTTTTCCTCCATGCTGACTTTCAGATGCAGAAGGAGAGGGGGGCAATGAGGCGAAAGGTTCTTCCTCTGGAGCTCAAGACTGGCAAAGCATCGTACTCAGTGGAGCATAAAGGGCAGGTAGGTCACAGGCGTAAACAGAGGTCCTGGTCATGGCTCTGCATTTGCACTGAAGGACACTCACGTAGGTTACTTTCCTCACTGACTGGCTGCATCAGCTGCTCTCAGGCTACAAGGAATCTCACTAAGCAACTAATTTTGTTGGGTTGTAAACTTTGGTGGTCTTCAGGATAGAGAAAAGACTGAGAGCAACAGTTAAGTCCTGCGTCAGTGAACAACAATGCTGATGAAAATAGGGTGTGAGAAGTAGAAGTGGTAGGCACTGTTTAAAGTTCCCAGTTTATGCAGGTATTGCCACACTTTCTCATGAAGTTACGATGCAAGATGTAGAGACTCTCAAAACAAACTTCTAGTTTGTGCAGGGGACATTGCGCTTGCTGATGATGTTTGATGAAATTATGTTAGAGGGAGAGAGGCTGTTTGAAAGTTCTACTTTGTGCAGGTAATACTGTACTCTGATGAAGTTACAGTGTGAGAGGTAGAGACTCTTAAACAAACTTCCAATTTGTGGCCAAGGACATTGTGTTTGCTGATGATGTTGTGGTGTGAGAGGGAGAGACACTGTTTGAAAGTCTGACTTTGTGCAGGTGACACTGTATTCACTGATGATGTCCGAGCGACGTGAGGACCCAGAGGAAGGCCTGTTGCTCTACCTGAAGCAGAACGACATGAGTGCTGTTCCTGTCAAACCTGAAAACACAAGAGGTCACACGCACATGACTGTCACCCGCACATGTGCATACACTCACACATGCATGTTGATGTACACACACATGCACATGCATACACACACCACACACACTCACACACACAGAGGCATGCACAGTATGTTAGAAGTGCTGTTCCTGTCAAATTTGAAAACATGTCAGGCGAACTTCAACACACACCACATGCATGTATGCACATGTGTGCACTCACAGAGGCAGACTTGTAAGCTGTGGCATTATTTAGTGTTTCATTCCGTTAGTGTTGGTACTCTTGCTGTACTCACCGCTTATTGACACTTCTGTCTGGGTTCCAGGCCTGCTTCAACTGCGCAACGAGATGGCCTACTACCTGAGTCGCCAGACGCAGAAAGAGACAGAGACCGGTGGTCACGTGACCTATCACCTGGGACGTCTGCCGTCACCCATAAACAGCCTGAGATCATGCAGCAAGTGTTCTCAGCTCATGAACTGTGCTGTGTATCAGAGGTGCGTGTGCAGTGCAGTCTTTCGCTGCCCTCCCTACAAAGCTTGAGCCACAGTTTTCTGGCTGCGCCCTTCCTGCAGAGGGTGTTCTTGCTCATCGTCAGAGTCCCGAGTCAGTTGTTGTTGGCATACATCGTGAGATTTGCATGTGGTGTGGGTGTGTGCACCCACATGCACACACACATGTACATGTATGCATGCACAGTAACAGGCATTGGTTACATTCATGCAACATGCAATGCATGCACTCACACCCACACTCACACACCCATGCAGACATGCACGCACACACACATGCCATGCACACTTGCTTGCACACCCACTCATTCACTCTCAGCTCTAAGTCTACATAGCCCTACTCTTATCGGTCAGTTGCCTGGGACAAGTTAACAGACTTGAGCTTCTTGATCATTGTATGACTCCCCATGCATGAGAAATTGTGGTTTGCTGTAACAGGAGCATGGAGGATGTAGAACACGGGGCAGACAATGCCATGAGAGCCTTGCACCGGATGTCCAGTTGTCTGAAGCTGCTGTGTCACAATGTGTAAAACAGCACGCCAAAAACTGCAACATTTTGTTCCGTGAAGATGAGTCAGTAGGCCTGACACTTCAATTGTTTACCTCTTGTTTTGTCACCTGGCAGGTGTGTTGTAGATTAAGACACAACATGGACCATACTGTGAGTGGTCTTGTACCTGACACCCTGTCAAACCTGAGTTGTTCACCTGTAGTTTGTTGTGTGTCACTCTTCCAGGAGTGTAGAAGACCTAAGGCACAGCACGGACCATGCCATGAGTGGCCTTGTACCTGACACCCTGTCACACCTGAGTGAGTCCCACCTGAGCTACTTCACATTCTGGTTGCTATGCATGGACCTGGAGACATCCAGCCAGCACAGGGAGGGCCTGCGCAACATTTGGTGCATGTCCAGCTCTGAAAGGTGAGACATTTAGGTGTGCAGTTTGCGTGCCTTGACGTCTTTGTGCATCAAGGCACAGAGTGGACAGGTGGTGATGGTTGAGTCTTAGAAGCACTGCACAGAGCTGTGTGAAATGTCGCTAGGTAGGCAAGCAGATCTGATCATTTGGTACCATGCAGATTGATTTTTTAAAAGAATTTGCAGAGTGCTTACAGCAGCTTGTGGTGGACTCTTTGTTAGGAGGATGGGTGCCAGCAGGCATTGGTCCTTGTTAAGAGTATGCTGATGTGTGTGCAGGGAGCAGAGACCTTTCATCAGACTGTGTTGATGTGTGTCCAAGAAGTTGATGTATTGATATGTATGCAGGGAGCAAGGACCTTTCCATCAGACTGTGTTGATGTGTGTGCAGGGAGCAGAGACCTTTCCATCAGACCATGTTGACGTGTGTGCAGGGAGCAGGGACCTTTCCATCAGACTGTGTTGATGTGTGTGCAGGAAGCAGGGACCTTTCCATCAGACCATGTTGATGTGTGTGCAGGGAGCAGGGACCTTTCCATCAGACTGTGTTGATGTGTGTGCAGGAAGCAGGGACCTTTCCATCAGACTGTGTTGATGTGTGTGCAGGAAGCAGGGACCTTTCCATCAGACTGTGTTGATATATTGATGTGTGTGCAGGGAGCAGGGACTTTTCCATCAGACCATGTTGATGTGTGCAGGAAGCAGGGACCTTTCCATCAGACCATGTTGATGTGTGTGCAGGGAGCAGGGACTTTTCCATCAGACCATGTTGATGTGTGCAGGAAGCAGGGACCTTTCCATCAGACCTAGTTGATGTGTGTGCACGGAACAGGGATCTTTCCATCAGACCTTGTTGATGTGTTGACATGTGTGCAGGGAGCAGGGACCTTTCCATCAGACTGTGTTGATGTGTTGACGTGTGTGCAGGGAGCAGGGACCTTTCCATCAGACCTTGTTGATGTGTTGACGTGTGTGCAGGGAGCAGGGACCTTTCCATCAAATTGTGTTGATTTGTTGATGTGTGTGGAGGGAGCAGGGACCTTTCCATCAGACTGTGTTGATGTGTTGACGTGTGTGCAGGGAGCAGGGACCTTTCCATCAGACCTTGTTGATGTGTTGACGTGTGTGCAGGGAGCAGGGACCTTTCCATCAGACCTTGTTGATGTGTTGACGTGTGTGCAGGGAGCAGGGACCTTTCCATCAGACCTTGTTGATGTGTTGACATGTGTGCAGGGAGCGGAGAGGGGACTGCCTGCAGCAGCTGGTGATTGTGGACTCGGTGCTGGGGGTGCCAGAGACCCAGGCCTTCACGGAGGGAAAGGGCTGCTGTGTGCAGTTCCAGCGTAGGCCGGGGTCTGTAACTGGGACTCTGCTGATTTTTCTTGTTGTGTCTTGTTGTCCAAAGTGACCCTTACGCACTCACATGCCATTTTTCAACATTTAGCAGTTGCAATGCTCGCAGTGAAATTGGTAATGATAAATATAGCGAATTTACACAGGGAGCTTGCTACATAAGTCATGATGCTTCAGAAAATAAAAAATAAAAATAAAACACACTCACTAAAAAGACTGCCACTATTTATACCAACAGACAACAACAAACAAACAAAAAAAGCCAGTGCAATTCAGGATTTTCTTTTCTTTTCTTAAAGACTTATTGAGAAATGACTATTTCTGTTGAGCAGGTTTTCTGGTGGTGCTCTGAACGAAGTTGGACTAGGGAAGAATGACTCTGTGGTTGTTAGCTCCGAGGATGGCAGATACATCGCTCTGTCCACAGGATTCATCAAGCAATTGACAGAGAGTGTGGTTGACGTTGTGGTGGACAGGTGGGCTCAGTGTTTTGTTACCCACGCCCGAGGAAATTGGTGTCTAGTAACAAATATTTTTTTATATCCTGTGGCCTAAAGGGGATCATTTTGCTTAGGGAAGTAATACATACCTGAGAATTACTATTACTGATCACTTTTATGTAGCACTAGTCTCCACTCTCGAGCAGACTCACTCGAACACACTAGAGTGACTGCAGCCTTTGTATATAGCGCATTTTTTAATATCCACTAAAGTGGTGAACTGACAGCTCTATTTGGTTGTTGCATGGCTGATGGCACATGAAACTGAATTCTACCCTGTTAACTGGTGTGCTCATTTTAACTAATGCTATATTAATCAGAGCTTGATGTGTTTTGAGTTTAGAGCTTGCTGTTGTATACTTTTTAGGAAAATGCCTGTTGTGATTTCAGGGACAGTTTTCATGAGAATACATCCTTCCACTCTCTGGTGTTTCGCATTGATCGGTGTGACGCGTTCAACACGGCTGGCTACTTGCTGACCAACCTGTCTCATCTAATGGATCCCTCCCCACACTGGTCTGTGTCAGCATGTGTATGTCCGCATTTGGGTGACATATTTTTTATGTCTGTCTCAAGTTCCACATCCCAAATCTGTTGTTAGCTTATGCATTTAATTATGCTTCAAAGTAATTTGTTTCACATGTGTGTTCAGAATGCACATGCAGTACACACAGCTTTTCTGAGTGATGGGGCTGAACACATGTGGGCTTTAGTAAGTGCTTAAATACCCTCTTGAACTGAAATTAACTTGTCAGTTTTTACTCCAGCCTCTTCAGTTCTGTAGCTTTCAACAAAGTCCAGTCCAGCTGCATTTAGACAAGCGTTACTGCTCAGTGTCCTGGAGCTAAATATATATTTGGGTTCTGTTTGATTTTTCTCAGCCACAAGCTACGATCACTTATCATTGATGGCCGAAAGCCGGAGTTCCAGATGAAGATGTCCAAAACGGCTGTTGAAAAGGGTGAGTGTTGGTTTGAACGCTGGTGTGTAGTAAGGTCTGTTCACCTCAGCCTTTCCTAAAAACTCACATGAATGTAAACTTTGGTGTCAGCTTTTTCTTGGGGCGATTGCCTCCGTTGAGCATATTAATTGGAGTGACTGACCAAATGTAAAGTTTATTCATGTTCTGGCCAACTTTTTGTTGTTATTTTCCGTTGTTTGTATTTTTGCTTTCTTTGTTTATATTTTGTTGGTTTCAACTATGTTTTTCAGTGAAAAAGATCTTCAAACCGCTGAACAAGCCACAGAAAACAGCCATTTTGAAAGTATGTTTTGTTGCAAATTTTGTTTTTGTTTTTCTCTCTTCTCTTTCTCAGATCTTTTTCTCTCTTTTTGAATACATGTAGGTACTGCATCAAACAATCAACACAGTTTCAAATTCAAAGAGTTTTTTTTTTTGCAATTATGTAAAAGACTGATAAACACAGATGTATATAATAGCCTCCTGGTAGCTGTTTGAGATGGGAGACTTTTTTTTTTATTCATTCCTCATAGCAGGCTCAGAATGCAACCTCCTGTATAACACAGGTTTCCAGTTAACAAAATATGATTTTATATGTTGCTGGTTGTTTTCTGCTGGACAGGTGCTGATGTCAAAGGATTTTGTGCTGGTCAAGGGATACCCTGGCACAGGTGTGTGTGTGCGCACATGCTTTGTGTGTGTGTGTGTGAGTGCGTGCATGCATGCGTGCGTGCATGTGTGCATGAGTGTGCATTTGTATGTGTTGTAAGTGTACGTGGTTTTTGTGTTGTGTGTGTATGTGATGTGTGAGGATGTATAAAAAGAAACATTTCAAGTTTCACAACAAGCGCAGTGAAAGAGAGTGAGAGAGATTTATATGATGTAATTAGTTTGCGTACTTTTATAACATTTGACCAGGATTTCAGTACTGTTGTTAGGTTTAATATGAATCGTTTTGTACAACTGATTAAGTTGTAGATTGAAATTTCCAGACTTGGACAATTTCTTGACTAATATTCATACTTGCAGGCAAAACATCAACAATTGTGGCGCTGGTGAAGATCCTGAGGGAGCTCGGGCAGTCTGTTCTGCTGACCAGCTACACTCACTCTGCTGTCGACAACATCCTCATCAAGCTTAAGGCTGTAAGGGCCACTTTTTTTGGGTGGGTGGGGGTGGGGGGTACTTCACTGTGGGAATAACATAAATTCATTGGACGTTTAACGATGGACTCTTAGGTAGAACCTTTGTCTGCTGGCACCCTCAGATCAGATCTGCTGCTGAAAGGAAAGCTGGGTGGAGATGTACTTGCTAGCCCCCCTCTCCCCCCACTTCTCCCCCCCACCCACCCTCAATAAAGCTTTGTTTATGCCAGTTTGGTTGACCTTGATGCTATATGAATGTCTCAGTCTTTTTCTGTGCCTCTCTCTGTTTCTGTTTGTGTCTCTGTCTCTCTCCCTGTCTCACTCTCACTGTTTGAGTGTGTTTCTCCTTTCTCTGTCTCTGTTTGTCTCTGTGTCTCTTCTCTGTGTCTCTGTGTTCTCTCTGGTGGTACAGTGGACCCTCCGACGAGAGGCCACCCCCACACAGCAGAAATGAAGTGAAAGTGGTCTTAAAGGAGGGATGCTCCTTAATTGCTGAGGGGCTTATTTACTTTGAAATACGAGCAGCAGAGCTCAGAAGAGTTTTGAGAAATGCAGCCATGAGTTGACACTGTTGCACATCGACTTTATGCAAGGTGGTTTCTCATGAGAGTGATTGGTCTTTCATCAAAGGGTCCTAGTATATTTTTTTCTTTTACCCGTCCCTTTTTTCTTTCTATTTTTAGGATGGTGTGCCATTTTTACGACTGGGTAGATCCAGTCGCATTCACCCACTGATCCAGGATCATGCTGCGGAGACTTTGACCCTGGACATCTCATCTGTTGATGAGCTGACGGATTTCTACAGTTCCTACGTGAGCAGCAGCCTTACATTCCTCTTGTTTGATGAACATGTTGTAATAATGCTACTCACTGAATTCGGCTCCGTTGGCTTGTGCATAGCATATTCCAGTATGCTATTCAGACCTCTGATCACTTTGACCTGATCTGAATTTCTGGTGATTTCCTGCCCATAGAATACACATGTATTGAAATTAGAAGACAGTGGTATTACACTGAACATCAAGCGTGATTTAAAAAAATAATAATTGCATACTGTGTTTTGATTCATTTTTGTGTAATAAATTAATTTTATCCTTGTACGAAAAATCAAACAAGGAAGTCTTACTTTGTAATAATAATAATGATGGTACACAAGACTCCTGTAGCAACTTGCCAGGTTACACTGGCCTTCACTTTGCCTTCCAACACAACATCTGCATCATGATTAAAATGGGCAACGTGCAAGTAATGTGTAAAAATGCTTCATTGATGGTTTACTTTATGGGTCAAGCATTCTGAGGGCACTGTTGTGAAGACCATCTTTGCGCTGTGTCCTGCAAGATCAGCTTTGCGCATCATAGTTTTAGGCCATTATTGAACTATACCATCCACATGCTGTGTGCTGTGAAAGAATCGAGTACACTGCAGTTACCGCATGATTTTTTCAGGCCATCGTCGCCACAAGCTGTCTTGGCATCAACCACCCGGTGTTCACGCAGCGCAGATTTGATGTGTGCATCGTGGACGAAGCGTCGCAGGTGCTGCAGCCAGCGTGCCTGGGTCCCCTCTTCTGCGCCGACAGGTTCGTGCTGGTGGGCGATCCGCAGCAGCTGCCGCCGGTGGTGCAGAGCAAAGAGGCCAGGTCAGTAGGTCACTGTGCTCTGTGGCCTGTAGGGTCTGTTTGCTTTGCTTGTTTACTGTTAGTGTGTGTTTTGTGTTGCGTTGTGTTGTGTGTGTGTTGTTTGTGTGGTGTGTGTGTGAGCGCTTGTGTATGCAGTGTAGTTACTTACTGTTAACACAAAATTCAAAGCACCAGACATTTATGTTACAGGTGGAGGGGGGTGCCTGTGCTTGTGTCTGCTGTGTAGTTGCTGTTAAATCAAAATTCAAAGAATGAGATGTTTTATGTTACAGTGGGGGTGGGGGGTGAGGTGGGGGGATGTGTATGCCTGTGCTTGTTGTCTGCAGTGTAGTTACTTACTGT
The DNA here is from genome assembly GCA_963584105.1 of Alviniconcha strummeri. Taxonomy (NCBI): domain Eukaryota; kingdom Metazoa; phylum Mollusca; class Gastropoda; family Provannidae; genus Alviniconcha; species Alviniconcha strummeri. Next base: position 11,254,118 of record OY757552.1, read on the forward strand.
TAACACAAAACTCAAAGGACCAAATGTTTACGTTACAGTGTCATCTATTTGTGTATGAGCTAATTTTGAGCAAAAAGGAAAATGTCACCGGGACCCTGTTTGTACTATCAGATTTTTGTGGTACTGTGTTTCCCTGGTTATGTTCGTTCGTTCATTTGTTTGTGTCCATGTGTGTGTGTGTGTCTGTGTGTACAGTACGTGTATGTGTGTGTGTGTGTGCATGCATGGTCGTGTATTAGTGTAATTTCATTCTCAGCTGGAACTCTGTGTCTACCCATCAAAGACTACACATGCACAATCATCTCTGCATCTTACATGCAGTGTGTACTGCCGTGGGAGGCTTCAGTCTCTCCTGAAGTCTGAAGTCTCCTCACTGACAGCTGAAGGCATCGCAAGTTTTCAGCACCAGCAGCTGTAGACACTTGCTGTATCAACTTTCTGAATATGAAAGTGTGTGGACCTTAGGTCTGCTCACCATTTACTCGACCAAACAGTTGGTTTAAAGTAAATTTATTTCATGTGTAACAATACATTAACAACAGAGCAGATGGGCTGTGCAACAAGCAAAATTGTTTATGTAAGTACGGCCTGAAGATGTTGTGGTCCCAACTGCCTGTGTGTACATTTGGATGGTGACTGTTGGAGACTGGTAGTGTCCAGAGCTTGGGCACTGGAGGCTGGTAGTGTCCATGGAGACTGGTAGTGTCCAGATTTTGGGCATTGGAGACTGGTAGTGTCCATGGAGACTGGTAGTGTCCAGAGCTTGGGCATTGGAGACTGGTAGTGTCCATGGAGATTGGCAGTGTCCAGAGCTTGGGCATTGGAGACTGGTAGTGTCCAGAACTTGGGCATTGGAGACTGGTAGTGTCCAGAGCTTGGGCATTGGAGACTGGTAGTGTCCATGGAGACTGGTAGTGTCCAGACTGTGCATCCCCATGCTTGACCAGAAAGTGGACCTGCTGTTTCAGTGGCCTGGGGATGGGGCAGAGTCTCTTCACTCACCTGGATGGCGCAGGAGCCACTTACAACCTCAATTTGCAGTACAGGATGAACAGGTGAGGGAACCGGAAACAGGTCTTGTGTACACGTGTGCTTGCTTGTCTGCAGCTTCCAGTCATTGTATTTTGAGGCTTGTCAACAGACTTTTAAGCATGAATAGCTGATATTTTGTGGCAGTGGCTTGTTGCCATTTCCCATCCGTCATCGCAGGCTTCTCAGAACAGCAGTGCTCAAGGCATTCATCTAATACGTAACTGTGTGTGTTGCAGTACAATAATGCAGCTGTCCAATGAGCTGGTGTACCAGGGAGCATTGCAGTGTGGGGATGACCGCATCTCTGTGGCCTGCATCCAGCCTGCCGATATGTCTGTGGTAAGAGCTGCACAGTGACTTGGTGTATCAGGGAGCATGGCAATATGGGGATGACTGCATCTCTGTGGCCTGCAGATGTATCTGCGGTAAGTGCAAAACAATGACCTGGTATACCTGGGGGAGTTGCCGTGTTGAGATGACCTCATTTCTGTGGCCTGAAGATGTGTCTGTGGTAAGTGCTGCACAGCGACCTGGTCTACCAAGGAATGTTGCAGTGCAGGGATGAATGCATTTCTGTGTCCTGCATCCAGCCTGCAGGTGTGTCTGTGGTCGGTGCTGCACAGGGACCTGGTGTACCAAGGAGCAACGGAAGGGGAGGGGTGATAATCAGGTCTCTGTAGCCCGCATCCAGCCTGCAGTTGCTTGTGGTAAGTGCAGATGACCCGTGGTGTGGCAAGGCGTGTTGCCGTGTGGAGTTGACCACACTTCTCAGACCTGTGGGTCTGACTGTGGTAAACACACCAGCTGGGTTTACTAATATGACATATGTGTACTTTCATTGTCTCAAGTTGAGTATTTCTTTTCTTCACAAGGGAAACTGAGCAGAGAGTTTGTGTACATCAACATACTTGTGTGCTCATATGCCTTGTGTGTATGCATGCAGACTGTACTTGTGTTTATTTCAAATTAAGCCAGTGTTTTTTGGGGTTGTTTTTTTTGCTGTTAGTTTGATTCTCCAATACTGGAAACTGCAGACCTAACAGTAGCAGAGCAGTGGCAGAGAGGATGCTGACGAGGGTTTTTCTGTGTGAACAGGGCAGGAGATCTGAGTGGCTGGGACGTGCTCTGGACACAAGTCTGACCAATGCTGTCGTCTTCCTGGATACATGTCAGGTCTCTGAACAGAAATCCTTTTCATCTCCATTTTCCTTGCAAATTTGTACACAAATATTGACATAGTTTGCAGTTCCCTGAGCTCCATTAACCCTTCCTCTCCCCTTTGTTACTTTTTTTTTTGGGGGGGGGGTTCTGTTGTTTTGTTTCAGTCTGATCAGGTTCTGTGTTTTATAAAGAATCAAAATTAGAATATTTATTGTCCAAGTACACTTTTAGGATGAAATTTGTTTTGTGGTGCACAATAAAAATACACAGCATAAACAATACCCCAAAACACACACACGCACATACTCAATCTCACTCTCACACTTTATTATCACAATGTCTTCAATATTTAAGTTGATACAGGCATATAAGTAAACTATTAACTGACTGTCACTTTTATTATACTGCTCACACAGATTTCAGCCCCAGAGAGCTGTGATGGCAGAGGTGTCACCAACGAAGCAGAGGCAGACTTGATCCTTTGCTTGTGCACCACTTTTGTTCAGGTATAGCCCAAAGTCTTCTCCGTTTGTATGACAGAGGGAAACTGATGAGAGACCAGCTGTCTTCTAAGACCACTTTTTGTGAAACTTCCCTTTCATGGTGCCATGTGAATGACCCCCTGACCAGATACCACCCCTCTCTCGAGACCTCTTTTAGTTTAAGTGTCAGGGCGGTCATTAAAAATGTGTTCCACTGTAGTTCAAACTATGAATTGTGCAATCAACATGACATCCGTTGATTTTGTGCAAAATGTTTTGTCGTTTCAGTCATCTGGGTGGGTGGGTGTCATGTATTTGAACACAGGTGCATGCACTCAAACTCTCCTAGCACTACTGTTTTATATCCTGTGAAGCAGGGACTGCTTATAGGCCATGCAGCACATTTACCACATGAATTAGGATGATTGAGGAGAAACTGTCGTAACTGGTTTTTAACGCCCAATCAATCTTAAAGGTCATATCGGGGTCATGTAGCTAGAGGCTGCAGCCATGCGAAGCAGAAAATGTTGAGCAGAAGGATCAGCGTTTCTCAGAGTTAATTCATCCTTGATTTGGTGAGGCATGATTAAACTGAGGAAAGAAAATGCATACGTGTATGTACCGAAACCCCACACTGAAATCATGTGTGTTCATCCAGTTTGATGGCTTGTGTTTAAACGTTTTTCATTTTAGGCAGTGTCTTTATTTTGTCATGCACTCATGTGTCTTTATTTTGTCATGCACTCATGTGTCTTTATTTTGTCATGCACCCATTTGTGCTTCCTAAAGCCATTTTTGCTTTCTAAACCTCCTTTCTCAGGCTGGTATCACCGCCACTGACATAGGAGTGATAGCTCCATACAGGGCGCAGGTCAGAGCACTCCAGCAGCGTTTGTCAGAGAGCTTTCCCTTGAAAGGCATTGAGGTCAACACTGTGGACCAGTATCAAGGCCGTGACAAGTCTGTCATCTTCATCTCCTTTGTTCGCAGTACTCCATCTTCTGAGCCTGTGTCGGTAAGTATGATAGACTCTCTGTTTTCCTTCTTCCGCATTGACCTATTAGTTGAGGGAGTGGCAGGCCAGCACTGGTGGTCCCAGCCCTGGTCTGCGAGTTGCAGCGGGGTTGGGGTGTAGCTGAATGGGTTGAGCACCGGGTCCAGCAAGCTGCGGACACCAGTTCAAGCCTCTGGTGTGGCAAGGGATTGAACCCCAGAGTCAGCCCCTGGCAAACGCAAGAAGAAACAGACTGAATGGAGCAAGCTGGGGTACAAAAAACAACAACAGATCTCTGCTGGTGTTTTCTTGTAGAGGGGCGGTTTGCTGCAAGATGTGCGTCGACTGAATGTGGCAGTGACGAGAGCCAAGCACAAGCTGGTGTTTGTGGGCGACTCTTCCAGCCTGAGTCATTACCAGCCGGTCAGTACCCTGCTGAGCAACCTGCGATCCAGGCAACAGGTATCCTTGCTGTGGTTGGCATTTTCATAAAAATTCTCTAGGTTGACTCCCAGCATTCAGAGAAAAATCTAGACACTCAAGAGGTTAAGATTGAATGCTTTTTTTTTTTTCTCTCCTTAGGATGGGACAAAACAGACCTTTTAAACACATGGCAGCAGGCAAATTACTTTGTGTGTCTGCTTGTTGTTTCAGTGAGGGCATGGTCTAATCAGTACACCTTTTTTTTTAACCATGTCCAGTTAAAAGATGTTCAGCCTCAACTTCTTCAGTTCTCGTGTGTTTTGATCTTGGTGCTTTCATAGTTTTTAAGAAACAGTAAGAAGGCATTTTGCACTCAAAAATGAGTGCTGCTCAGTTCTTTGTTCTAGTTTCGGTGAACACTGCAAGCCTTGATCTTCATCATTCAGACTTTGTTATGTGTGTGTGTGTGGGGGGGTCTTCTCCAATGCAACAAACACAAGGTCAAAAATTCTGCTTCAGCAGTGGCTCTTAACAGTTTTGCCATTTTCAACTGCTGCCGGATCCTTTACATTGGCAGGCCAGTTGCATACCCAAAAATGGTCTACTCACTCAGGACTCGGATTCTTACTGGCACAAGACTCGGGGTTCTCCACAACCTTTGTGGTCTGTCAGCAGCTTCCTCATTTCTCTGTCCAGGGACTGCTGTCTGGTCTTGAGATCACAGTTTCTGTGTCTGTGTGTGCATGCATGTGTGTGTGTGGTTTTTACTTAATGAGAGATCCTTAACTCATGCACCAGATCTTTATTTTGCCAACAGATTTCCAGCTGCAGAGTAATGTAGATGGATGAGGGTTGTTCAGTGTGTTTGTGTGTGTGCATGGGCTCATGCATGTCTGTCTGTGTAGATACATTCAGGTTGTGTTCACTGATATGCCTGTGTAGATACATTCAGGTTGTGTTCACTGATATGCCTGTGTAAATACATTCAGGTTGTGTTCACTGATATGCCTGTGTAAATACATTTAGGTTGTGTTTACTGATATGCCTGTGTAAATACATTTAGGTTGTGTTTACTGATATGCCTGTGTAAATACATTCAGGTTGTGTTCACTGATATGCCTGTGTAAATACATTCAGGTTGTGTTCACTGATATGCCTGTGTAAATACATTCAGGTTGTGTTCACTGATATGCCTGTGTAAATACATTCAGGTTGTGTTCACTGATATGCCTGTGTAAATACATTCAGGTTGTGTTCACTGATATGCCTGTGTAAATACATTCAGGTTGTGTTCACTGATATGCCTTTGTAAATCTGGAATATGATTGGTGATCACTGCTACACTGTGTGAGCCCAAATGCACAGTACTTGTGCAGCTGTGTAGTCAGACAACTGATTGAACGTGGAAGTTTGGTCTGTCAAACCAGCCCACTAAGTGATGATGATCATGAGATGATTCCTTTCAAAAATAAATGTGAGTCTGGTTCTTTTTCAGCATTTTATTTCATCAGCCTTAAGCATAAGGAGGGGGGGGGGGGGGGGCAACAAAACATGCATTATGAAAACAAAATTTAGGCATAACTTTCCACATCTACTAACTGCTTAAAACAAATCATTATTCATTAATTTATTTAGAACCATGGACATGCAAGACAACCTTTTCAGTTCCCACTGACCTTGTGTGCTCTTCAGAAGATTTTTTTTTTTTTTTTTTTTAGTAGTTACTAATTTGAAATCCCCAAACTCATGAGCTATCCCGTCTGATCTGTTCACTTTCCTACACATGCAGCACATATAAAACTAGTTCAAGGTGCAAAAATATTCACAGTAACAATCAAATGGTTGCAGTGATAACACAGCCAACAAAAGAAACATGAAAAGGCATGTTAAGTGACAGTGAGGTTTGTTATACCTAAACTGAACATGCCTTTCCATCAGATTACAAGAAAAAATAGTTCTTGGATTGTTTACATCCCACCAAGCACACCGGGTCACCTCAGGATGAATCATGCAGTTCATAATTCCTCTATACCAAGCAAAAACACTAGCCAAATCATACAAAAAGCTGGTTCACACTTCTAAGACACAACACAATCTTCACTGAACCGTCTACAAAAAGTTTAAAACAATGTTGCCAGACTTGTCCTCCACAAACAAAACTCTGGACACATTACTCCCCTTCTGGAAAAACAACACTGGCTCCCTGTTGCTTTTAGGCATTTGAGAATTTGTGAAATTTGAAGGGTCTGGCTTAAATGGAACATAACAAAGCTAGTATTAAGGATTTAGCAAAGTCAGAAACACATCATTCATCTCCCTTGGATACAAGATGGTATCACAACATAAGCCATGGGATTTCCTCTGTGCATCTGGCAACAGACAGAGCATCACAAAGATTTGTGTTGAGTTTTTTTGGTCAAATGAGCAAACAAAAGCAAACCCATTACTTTTATATGCTGTATATGGCAACAGTTATAAGCACACAAACCTGAACAAAGTGATTAAGCAAGTCACGAGATACGCAGTTCTGCTTTGATAACAGTCTAGCAGTCAATGACTAAAGGCATATATATATGTAAATCTCTACTAAAAAAACACACCATAAGTGTGACTCATTTTATAACTTCATGATCAAGACACAAGTCATACCATGGAAAAATTATGAAGAGGCATTATGCAAACTGATTCATGGACACCTATACATGCACAGCCCTTCTTGCCCCTTCCCAGCACACGCAGAATACATAAACACACTTATGCAGTGGGCACCGTAGCCAGGATGCTCCCATCCCTACAAGCAGCCTCTGTGGTCTCTATTTAGTGCTGTGGGTTGCACCAATAGTGGACAGCCAGTAGCCAGGCTGCACAGAAATCAAGCCAACTTTAACTCCTCCACAGTGCTCTAACAAAATTCTGGTCTGAGTTAGGTATGTGAATTTTGTTTTAAGAACTGTACATTTTATATATATCTTCTCTCCCCCCCCACCCCCCCAGAACTTCTAATGAATCTTTCCATTTAAAAAATAAATAAATTTAATCTGCAAGCCCTTGACAGTTAACACAAATGTCTATCAACACTTTATGGCACTTTAGTTACAAAATAATGTTCTGTACAAATGGACTCTATTCAACATTAGTATGTTTTGTGTTAAACAGAGTTGCACACAACAACAAAATAACAACAAAAAAGAAAAAGGAAACAGCAAACCATGAGAGGGAAAAAAGAGCAGTTAATGGAGAAAAAGTAAGCACAAAATCTATGAATATAACTTCTCAGTTCTGCCATGTCAGAAAATATACACAAACAAAACAAAATCACAGTGTGTCGAAGCCAGGATGAAGCATTATGCATAATTATTTACAAATAGAACTGGAAACACCCATTCCATCTGATTACCAAAAGAAAATAGTTCTTGGATTTTTACATCCCACCAAGTACACCGGGTCACCTCAGGATGAATTGAGTTCAAAATTCCTCTATACCAAGCAAAAACAATAGTCATGAAAGCATATACAGAAAGATGGTTCACGCTTCTAAGACACAACACAATCTTCACTGAACCATTTACAATTTTTTTTAAACAATGCTGCCAGGCTTGCCTTCCACAAACAAAAATGTGGACACATTATTCCCCTCCTGGAAAAATACCACTGGCTCCCTATTGCTTTTAGGTGATTTAAGAATTAGTGAAATTTAAGGGTCTAGCTATTGGTACATGATAGAGAGCCAGTACTAAGGATTTTGCCAAATCAGGAATACATCATTCATCTCCCTTGGATACAAGATGGTATCACAGCATAATGCTATGCATGTGATTTCCTCTGAGCATTTGGCAACAGAGCATCATGAAAGATGTGTGTTGTTGAGATTTTTGGTCAAATGAGCAAACAAAAGCAAACCGATTACTCTGATAGTGATATGCAGTATATGGCAACAGTTATAAGCACACAAACCTGAACAAGGTGATTATGCAAGTCATGAGATATGCAGGTCTGTTCGGATAACAGAGTCCAGCAGTTAAATAAATGATTCTAAAGGCATACAACTTCATGACTGAGACACAAGATATACCATGGAAAAATAATGAAGAGGCATTGTGCAAACTGATTCATGGACACCTATATATGCACAGCCCCCCCTCACCCTTTCCCATCACACATAGAGAATAGATACACACTCATGCAGTAGACTTTGTGGTCTACGTTTAGTGCTGTGGGAGGCTGCACCAATGACGGTCTGCCTGGGTGGACACGATCACTGGCTGCACCCTGCCTAAGCAGCACCTGCATACCGCCAAGCTCATAGTAACACACTCTTTTGTCAAAATTCTCATTGGGGTGACTTGCCACACGCTTACTGAGCATACAATACCAATGTGACAGTTCTGGAAGAAAGAAAACAAGTCCTGCACAGCAGTGTGTCTGTGACCCATCGAATACGGCAGACACGCAGTCCCAGCTGTTCTGATGTCCCCATTAAGAAAAGATAGAAAAACAGTTCTGTTGATTTTTAAATACAAAAAGTAAAGTAAAATCTCCTGACACTAGAACTGATGCAGCACCATGACCACCAGGGGAAGCAGTTAGTCTTTCTACACCTTGCGCACACTACCGATGAAGTGAAGCATTTGTGTCAGAACAGCATCAGAACTGTTGTCATGTTTAAGCTCCAGATGACCTGTAGCTCCTCTCTGCACTGATGTCAGCAGCTGGATTGACTGGCGGCTCCTTTGCCATCTTTCATCTCTTTGGCCAGTGTGAAGAGCGCAGGGTCTACGCCACCGTTGATCACCTGCTCCAGTTGCTGGTCCAACTTCCTCACCTCATCCAGGTTTTTCTGTAGGCGGGCCAGGTCTGCAGCAAGTCCACCTGCCAGCTCAGTGTTCAGTGCTTGCAGCGAGGTCAGCTCTTTGTCTCGGGCCTTGTTGGCTGTGGCAATCAGCATGGTGTGTCTGGCATGGATGGCTGCCTCCACTGCCGCCTTCCGGTCCTGCAGGAGTTGAAGCTCTCTTCTCACCCCTTCAGCCTGTTGCTCCAGCTCAGCCAGGGCTTTCTGCACATGGAATCACTCTCCGGGCAACTCTTTCTTCCTGAGCTCCAACGCTTTGTCAAGGTCCTGGGTCTTGTGTGACTCGTGGTCCGTCAGCTTGCAGTTGATGCAAATGGCCTTGTCACAGGGGACACAGAAAAACTCTAGCTCCCTCTGGCTGTGGACAGGACACTGATTTCCCTTCCTTGCCCTCTCCAGGTCATCAGCACTGATGTAAAAGTTGCCCTGAAGGGCAGCCACGCCTCCAGCAGGTAGCAAGGTCATCTTGCGGCAGGTGGGACAAGGAAAGGTGCTGCCACTGTGACGGCCAGCCCAGTCCTGGATACAGATGGCACAAAAGGTGTGGTAGCAAGGGAGAAACTTTGGATCCCGGTAAATCCCTAGACATACAGCACAGGCCAGGCTGGTTCCGGGGTGTAGCCCAACACTGCCAACACCCGCCACAGCAGACTTGTGATGCTGTTGTTCAGCCATGTGTCGCTGTTGTTCAGCCATGTGTCGCTGTTGTTCAGCCATGTGTCGCTGTTGTTCAGCCATGTGTCGCTGTTGTTCAGCCATGTGCCGCTGTTGTTCAGCCATGTGTCGCTGTTGTTCAGCCTTGTGTCGCTGTTTAGCCATGTGTCGCTGTTGTTCAGCCTTGTGTCGCTGTTGTTCAGCCTTGTGTCGCTGTTGTTCAGCCTTGTGTCGCTGTTCAGCCATGTGTCGCTGTTGTTCAGCCTTGTGTCGCTGTTGCACATTCTGTTCACTGAACCAACTGAAATCAAAGAACCAAGACAAATGAGCCAAAAAGCTACCTCTGTTTGGTGATTTTTGGTGACTGAGCCATGAATATACACTATGAGATCCCATGGTTTGCAGTTAAAAAAGAAAGAAACGTGATCTCCAAATCTGTTTTACCTGCTGGCCACTCTCAACAGTGCCTTCCCAAGTCCTCTGGCAGGAGTGCCTCAAAGAGGTGCTGGAATCAGCTTGGTTCGGGTTTGGGGGGAATGTATTTAGGTGTACTGAGGGTGGGGGAATGTACTGTGATGGGGGAGAGAGATTGAGGGAGTAAACTGGGGCAGTGGTAAAAAATGTACTGAGGACCCTGTGGGATGTACTGAGGTGTACTTAGGGTGTAGGAACAGTAATTATTTACCTCTTTGATGATCTGGGCCAAGTGCCATCTATATTCCTCCGCTCCACCACAATCACCTTGGAACAAAACAAAAAAACTTCATGAATAAAATTTTCAAATAAATAAATAAAAAGTGTGGCAAAGATTTTCAAATAAATAAAACATGTGGCAATGTTTAAGTTGGTGGGGGAGTTGTCAGTGGGGGTGGGGCCTGCTTGGTCATACATGGAATGACTACCTGAATGCCAGGCACCAACTGTCTTTGCAAACATGATGAAAACAATATAAAATTTGTTCATACTTCACTTGACATATAATTACCTAGAAGGCATGAGGTGTGTCATGATGTCTTTGCCCCACAAATAAAAAATAAATTGCTGCTTCAAAATGTGCACATGCTAAAAGTTGCCCCCTTTCAGCCCAGCAAAAACTCAAACAATACACAAACACACAAACAATAAGTATTTTCTCAGACCCCCCAATATTCTTGCCATATGTAAGAGAAATGAAAATTTAAAGAATCTGATTTTACAACTTCAAACTTTGAAACTTGAAAACTCAAACCATCCTTCATAGTCATACTTCTGTCTTGCAGTATCACCCTCCACCACCCCCACCCCCCAACACACACACACACACATATATTCACCATAATGTGCATACAGTTATACTTTCAACAAATGTGACTGGGCATTAAAAACCATTTGTCAGTCTACTTCCCACAAACAACACATGGCCTGTTGCCTGCACAATACCTACCCACAGCTCTTGACAAAAATAATGCCACTATGCTAGAAAGAGAGAAAAAAATGACAATAAAGCAAAGTTTTTAACTTAACTGCAACAAACTAAACTATGGTGAATTATAACCTGAACCCCCAAACCAAAATTCAGTCTCATATAGTGGATTATGACCAGCTATGCTATAGCCTATTCAATTTAATCAAGGATATTTTTTTAAAGGGGGTGTGGGAACAAGAGACAAAACACACCTGTGTGTCACTCAGAGGGTCCAGGTGAGATCAAGAGGAGGGAGGTGGTGCTGGACCCTTAACTTACAGGGTCCAGGCAAGACCAAGAGGAGGGAGATGGTGCTGGCACCATAAGTTACTGGGTCCAGGCAAGACCAAGAGGAGGGAGGTGGTGCTGGACCCTTAAGTTACAGGGTCCAGGCGAGACCAAGAGGAGGGAGGTGGTGCTGGCACCATAAGTTACAGGGTCCAGGCGAGATCAAGAGGGAGGTGGTGCTGGACCCTCAAGTTACAGGGTCCAGGCAAGATCAAGAGGAGGGAGATGGTGCTGGCACCATAAGTTACAGGGTCCAGGCGAGATCAAGAGGGAGGTGGTGCTGGACCCTTAAGTTACAGGGTCCAGGCGAGACCAAGAGGAGGGAGGTGGTGCTGGACCCTCAAGTTACAGGGTCCAGGCGAGACCAAGAGGAGGGAGGTGGTGCTGGACCCTGTAGTTAGTTCAGAAGAGATCATGAACAGGGAGGTAGAGCTGGGCTGTGAAAGTTGGACCTTTCTGCAACAAGTTGTTACTCAACAGCAATGCAACAGACATTGTCCTTGTCACTCTGCCCTAGCACACAGGTGAAACAGCAATTGTGTAGTACATTAGTTGCTGTGCAATGGTGAGGGGACACTGCCTTAACACTTCTACTGTTCTGGTGGCAGTCCATGGCCTCCTCGGTCTTCCAGGTCTGTGTGCACAGTCAAGCCTTCACTCTCTCACCCCCCCCCCCTCCCGTTCCCATCACTAATAAGCATCCTGGATTCTGTGGACGATAAGCAAAATGGTAAACAAATGTTCATCCCAAGTGGGGTCACCTACCCCCAGCCTAGCTCCCTCTCCTATGCCAACCACCTCAGCAGCTACAAATTACTTCAGGATGTAGCCACTAAAGTTGAATCTGAATGCCACAAAAACTTGTTTATACTTTACCCCCCCCCCCCCCCCCCCCCCCCAATTGCATTCGTAATGCATTTGGTAAAAATGGCTAACTTACTGACCACACTAGCAAATGACTTTTCATGCAACTCTGTACAAGTCAACAAATATAATTAAACTCACCCCACCTCCAAAAGTAAGAACAAAGAAAGAAGCTTAGTTCATAGAGATTAATCAACTGAGGAAAGTATAAACAATCAGGACTGAGAGGCGAGGGGAAACAATATCAAACCATTTCAATTTACCCCAAATGTAAAATTATCAAGCTTTGAATTTTTGAAGCCTATTTCCCCCTGTCAGGTAAGGTGTTTGGGCATTTTGTTTCAGAAACAGAACTCCTTTTCCTGAACACTCACCTGTCCCTGATAGAGCCCTGAATCTTGCAGTGTATCGTCCATTTTGCTGAGGTGTTCATATGTGTTGCTCATGTAGCGGTTCCACAGCCACACCTCTTCCTCATCCTCTATACTGAACACTCGCCTCATCTCCTGCTCCAGTTCTTCTGTGAAACATGTATCACAAATGGCAAACATTCAAGACACTGCAAGAGAACTTGCATATATATATGTGCAGAAGCTTGCTTGTACTGCCAAAAGACCACCTAACCACTGAAGACGGTGCAGCAATTAGCATAACAATAAAAGGTGCATGTCATCAGCATCCTGTATTTACAAACATAAAACTGAAAGTATATTAGTCACCTTTTTTTCAGCCTACTTTCATACAATGTGTGCCACTGGTTCTGAAACTTATCTCTCATGAGAAGGCTGGTTTGACAAGAACAAGGTTGACTGGATGTAAAACACCAATTTACTTACTTACTGACAAGAACAAACAATGCCTACTTTGATGCAGACAGCATGTTAAACTTTGTAGAGCTGACAAATTAAAACATCATTGATGACGTTCCTCACAATTTCCTTGCTCTTGCCTAGTGGCAAAAGGGCAAAATGACAATGAATATTCCGAGTTCCCTGCCCTACACCTTATCTGTAGGTTTAGCACACCATGTGACTAGGGGCTGCCATGACCCAGAGTCATCTGCCTATGTGATACCAGTCTGAACCTTGTTGAGCATGATTGCAACTACACAAAGGGATACTGTGACAAAGGCTTGTAAGACAGGTGGTCCACTCAGTGTGGGCACCTTGCCAGCTTTTACAGTACAGACCTGGAAAAAGCAACAACAACAAAAACCACCAAATTTACTTATTGTGGTTCCTCGGCTAAACTGCTTGATGATGACGGTATTCATGTCGAAGTTTTGACTCAGCTTGAGGTCCATGAGATAGACCTCCACCTTGCAGCGCTTCACAAACATGCCCTGCTCTATCACATGGCGCTCTATGGGTTCCTGCACAACACATGAACACAGCCATAATCTACAGATGTGGAACAAACAGACCTTGGTGTGCTTCGCAAATACAACACAAAAAATACAGGCATACAGTGATTTGGAACAGATAGTAACTGGATTTTAACATCCTGTCAAATTCACACAAACACAGGCATATAGAGATTTGGAACAGACAGTAGTTGGATGTTAATGTCCTGTCAACCACACAGTGTCACCTCAGGACAACAAACTCTGTTATAAGCAAATTCACATTTCAAAACTCTTCTCATATATATATATCCTTTTCTCAAGTCAGGCTACACAACCAATCCCTATGCATTCATAACACAAAACATACATCCACAAACATCAAACACATTTTCATAGAGTTAGTCCCGTCAGTATTATCCTTGTTAATAGAGCACATAAGGCTAAAACATGCTGGTATTGGTGACAATTCCAAAAATGATATATAAATGCAAAATGGCAAATACCAGTGCCATATGGCAGCAAGCTGTGCACATCACCTACTAATGATCACCTTCTAGCTGTTCATGTGAGCCATGCAAAAAAAGCTAAATCTTAATGAAAAATGTAAGTTTTCTGGGGGGGAGTCAGTGAAAATGGACCATTAGCAGAAAATGATGAGACAGAAAGAGCAAGAAGACGAAGCAGAAAAATGAGAGGAGACAGGAAAGGGAAATCAAATGACAGCACTGAGATTCCAGACATCCTCAGCCTCGCTTTGGGAGTGGAACAGATAGTTTTACAAACGTCCTTCATCTCTGTCACAAATAGGTCTCCATCACCCCAACCCAACCCTCTATCACAGACCACCAGCATCCCTCTTCCCATCAGTCTCCCACTATCTGTCACAGACAAAGTATCCAGCACGCAACCCATCACTGACCTGTCCTGCCTGCAGTGAATACCAGGTCACCAGCTTGTTCCATGCCTCTGCCGGCACCAGTTCATAGTCTTGCTCCTCCACCAGGTGTTCCTTTAGCTGTGGGCTGATGCTGCTCTCCCCTGCTGAGTCTTACCACATTGCGGGAAATAATATCAAATACAGTGTCAGTGAAACCTGCTTAACTGTAACCCTTTCACTGGCACAGCCTGTAAAATTTATGGGCTGTAAATTGCACACACACACCTGCAAACAGTATATTTTCCAGTCCTGCTGCAAATCTAATTTCAATATTGTGCTTTTTGTGTGGCTGACTGGGCGTAAAACACCAAGTTACTTACTCACTTGTGCTTTTTGATAAAAATCCTTTCATGTGCTCTCGCAAAAAATAAAATAAAAAGGCTTCAGGATGTAAAATTTTGCACTTTTATTGGTTGTTTTCAAGTGACATGGCAGTGAAAGGGTTAAAACCACAGCCATTCCACTGACCATTCGCTCATCCAGTTGCATGCAGACACATTCACATTACCATTTACTCAAGCACTGTCATTATCACGGGCACATGCTATCAATGTATCATACCACTACATGTATTTGGATCTAGTTCAATAAATTAAGCTACTGGCTGGCTGGATGAGAACTTAAAACAAAGAAGAAGAAAAAAGAAAGAAAAAAAGGTCAAACATGAACACACAAAGACAAAGTGGTACAAACACTGGCAGAACAATGTAGGATGTAGATGACCTGGCAAAGAAAAACCAACACCTTTAAGCAGGTTAGAGTTGTCAATGGGGCCTGGGTGGTAGGCCTCATTCCCAGTGTTGAGTGTGTCCCAGGAGTCAAAGCCCACATACATCTTCCACTGCTTGTACCAACATATGCTCAGTAAGAACCTGGGAAACACACACATGTAATGAATGTATACATGCACATAATATAAAATTGTAACCCTCAAAACAGAAATAATAGTTTTTATGAACAAAGAAGAGTCACTGTGGGTCTGGCGGTGGCTACATTTGGTGCACTCAATGGGTGCTTGACCTGTGTGGCTGACAGGATGTTAGAATCCAATAAGTAACTCCTTCTTATAGTTATATGTCAAACTAAATGTATGTTTGCCTTTTTTCCCCCTTCCCTGTACCACCCCAGTGCATCTGGATGGGAATCAGCACATTACAAGCCTCATTATTATTATTATTTCCATGCCATTGGCTGTTATGTGGCCTTGTAATGTACACAACAATCTCTGTGCATGGTGTGCATATATATCTATATGAAGGCTAGACAGGCACTGACAAGTCTGTATGCCAGCTTAATAGCATCAAAAGACATAAATAGTAATTATGTGCACAGAATGAGTGAAAAATTATGTGCACAGAATTACTAACAGCATATTTGTGACAAAAGCACATAATGAGTAATTATCTCATCCTAATCCCTGTCATTCTGCCAACAGTGCAGGTTACACCTAAACACACAAGCACCCCACGTATAAAATTATGGCTTGGAATAAACTGACAGTGACACTGTGAATTGGTATATGGTTATATGGTGTCCACACAACATGAACTAAGAGTAAGACTGCAACAGTTTCAGTGGCACCAGCCATGTAACAACCAAGTAGCACTGTAAGTACACCACTTTAGCAGATATTCAAAAACACACTATAAAAAGCGACAGTCACTCATTCAGAATCACATACAACAACTGCACGGTGAGTCCGCTTGAGAGTGGAGCATAATGCTGCATAAAACATTAAAAATGATCAACAACAACACAAGTCTGCACAAGTGTTAACTTGTAAGAACTGAAAAATGGTCTTTCACTGGGTCCCAACAGGGACTCAGATCCACGAATACCTGCTTTCACTGGATCACCATGCCTGCAGTCACAATGACAGCACACCAAACAGCCACTGACTGAGCTACAGTCCCCTCTTGTGCGTTTTTGCATATTTGTGCGCGCACGCACGCATGTGTGCATGCAAGTGTGAGTAAATTAACCTAGAAAGAGTGCTTATGACTTGAAAATTTCAAAATCTTTACCAATGTAGCGAAAATGCCAACACACTCTTGCAATGATTGTAGAATGTTAACTATATGGTTCTGATTTTTCTCAAACTTATCCTTCTGAAAACACACACACACATACACAACACTGCATGCCGTTTATTAGACGGTTTAATGTTGAACAGTGCCAAATAACTATGGCTAAACAAGCGGCGTTCTGTGCGTTGCAGTCAGCAAAGGGGAAAACCTGCTACCGCCCTTTCAATTTCCTGTGTGTGATGTTTAAAAGATTTTGCAACGAGTAGCCGCCATAAGTCGCGAAATCTGGAATGTACCCAAAACACACAATGTTTTTATACCCACCAAGCATCGCCCTTCTTCAGTGGAAGTCTAACCAACTGCGCTATATCGTTTTTTTGGGTTTCCAAATCGGGTGCTCCATCTTCCGCCATGTTTGTCTACTTTCAGTTCTTTGAAGTTACTCATGGACTCTATATATAGGCCAATGACCTTACTAGTGCGACTCAGAAACTATCGTTTGTTTCCAAATCGGGGTAAAATCCAAGGAGACGGTCGGAAATCCCTGGAGCGTCTTAAAAGTGCTTCCACTGTGTTTGTTCGCTTTCGGTTCTTGGAAGTTCTACTACTAGAGTGACTCCGACCGATACTGTCGTTATAGACTCGGTGTGCCGGATGATCACGCGCGGCTCGTCCCAAGTCCAAACACTTGCAGACAACAGTCTGGATGTTTGTGTTGCATGGACTCCATTTACGACGTAATGGCTGTTTCAGTGTTTAGGCGAGAATGGGAGCACTGTATAAAAAAGCAAAAGGTTTTACACCTTGACTTTCTGCGGGCCAGACTGATGCAGACGAACAAGTTATGAATTAGCGGGCCTACTGCAACCGAACCAATCACATGGCCTTCTGCTAGTGATGTCATTGCAGCACACACCCAGTCGCAGCTGCAGACAACTCGTCCTCAAAGCAAAGGAGCCACTGACCGGCCGATCAAAAGTTAACTACATTACATTGACCACATTGAAACGGCGACGTCGGTCGGGGTTTG
The DNA here is from genome assembly GCA_963584105.1 of Alviniconcha strummeri. Taxonomy (NCBI): domain Eukaryota; kingdom Metazoa; phylum Mollusca; class Gastropoda; family Provannidae; genus Alviniconcha; species Alviniconcha strummeri. Next base: position 11,271,648 of record OY757552.1, read on the forward strand.
TGACCTCAAGCTAGGGTCACTCACTGAATCTCAATGTCACCCGGCAGAAGAACTGCACGGTCAGTTTCACTGAATTTAAACCGAAGCTGGGTGCGGCCGGTGGCGGCATAATAAGTAATGACTGACTGAAATGAAATGTCAAGTGCCGCCGGGTAGACTCTATTCATAGTATTAGGCCTAGCCTGGCATGCACTGACTATAATTATGCAAGTCAAAGGCTATGTGACCACAAATGAAGAAAGAAAAAAAAAAGACTCCTCTAATAAAACCGCAGTCACTGCGGACTACTTTCCGCCGGACTAAGCGGCCTTACTGACGGTCGCCGGCCCGGTCAAGGCAATGATAATAATAATACAACATAGCATTTCCGATAGCGCAATAGTGTCCATAACATGACTTGGCTCAAAGCGCCAGCTCAACTGATTTACACTGACAAAAAAGCACTGTACAGTTTACAGTGACTGTACAGGACATCAGTAATCATTAACACCACCTCTTCTACATACACACCCACTCAATAGTCAGTCAAACTGCAGAAAAGCCGGTAAAACACCTTACAAACCGCCAAGAGAGAAGCGTTCTTTAGAAGTCAGTGTTGAATGGCCCGCCGCCCAGACCGCTGACTGACACATTCCAGACACTGACTAAATCAGTGAAAGAGGGCGTCATCGTGTGCGCTTGCCGATTCAGTCGGCAGTTCAGTGGCAAGGAAAGCAGCCTCAGTCGCCGGACATGCATCCAGCACAGACTCCGAGCATCGCTTCAAGTTCCGGCACCTTCCTCCAATGAGGAGGAAGGACTCGATGTTTACGACATGTGTGTGCGCGCGGTGTGTGTGTTTGGAGTTTCTCATGGACCTATATAGGTCCATGTTGCATGCCGCACTGACATCATGGATAGTTCGGGAGCAGGCTGTCCGTCCTAGGGAGCTTTATGGTTTCCGTGGACGTAAAGCTATATGCCACGCTTCGGCATTGGTAGTCTCAGCTTGTCCCTAATGTCAACCGACATCCGAGGACATTAAGCAACACAACCGAACCAGCACTGACTGACACCGGTCAAGGCCTCTTTCCAGGCGGCACCCTGCGGAACTGATAAATTCGGCGGACTGACTAGGACAGTGGGAGGAAGGATTGACTGACTCACGGTGTCCGACCACGGCGGGTCGCGTCGTAAGCCGAGCCTCCAAGCCTCGCTTTCCGGCACCGCTCCCGCCGTCCAGCAAGGATGTCGTCAACCAGTGCTTCAGCTGACGGTTTGCCGTCGTGCGGTTGTCTTCAGCTATGCTGTGAGAACACGTTCGCCGGTCGCCAGTTCCAGCAACTTCTGCTGACACACCCGGCTCCGAACTGCTGAGTCCAGGGGCAGCTTGATGGGCCGCCGGCGTGTGCCGGCCGGTGCAGCGTTTGTGTGTGTGTGTGTGTGTGTATGTGTGTGCGTGCGTCAGTGTGTGTGTGTGTGCGTGTGTGTATGTGCGTGTGTGTGTGTGTGTGTGTGTGTGTGTGTGTGTACGGTGTGTGTGTGTGTGTGTGTGTGTGTGTGTGTGTGTGTGTGTGTGTGTGTGTGTGTGTGTGTGTATACGGTGTGTGTGTGTGCGTGTACGGTGTGTGTGTGTGTGTGTGTGTGTGTGTACGGTGTGTGTGCGTGTACGGTGTATGTATGTGTGTGTGTGTACGGTGTGTGTGTGCGCGCGCGTGCACAGTGTGTGTGTGTGTGTGTGTGTGTGTGTGCGCGCGTGCGGTGTGTATGTGTGTGTGTGCGGTGTGTGCGAGTGTGACAGTGTGTGTGTGTGTGTGTGTGCGTGTGCCATGGTGGTGCTGGAGGGGGCGGGGGTTGTGTGCATTACCCGACATCTTTGAAGTTGTGTTTATCACACACACACACACACACACACACACACACACACACACACACACACACACACACACACACACACACACACACACACAAACAAACAACAGGCACGTGAACTAGTGATTTTCCACCTTCCTTTATAAATGCCATTCGATGGAAAACGAAATACACTTTCAAATAATGTCACAAATTAGTTTTTATACAATATCAATGTCGCCCAGAACCGGACCAGGAAAGATATTGCTGCAGCTATCACAATAATTGTCAAACAAAGGTTTCCGCAGCCAGAAATGAAGTGATGCACGGTCAGTCACGTTTGGATTACGCGGATCTCAATACCACCGAGGAGCAGTGCAAGGGACATAACCCACTCGGTGCAGTTATGTACTGGACTGAAGCACAGGGAATGAACTGGGATTGTGTCCGCACTAAAACAGCCTGCGCACTCAGCCCCCCCCCCCCCCCCCCTCCCCCCGTCTCCCCCCTCACCTCTACGGACGTGACGGCAGCAGTTTGGATATTAAAGATGTAAATAAGCCCTTGCAGTATCTTTTTCTGAGGACGCCAGAGCTTAGCACGACACAAGAGTAGTCGATCGTTTCCCTTACATTGCTGCAGTGAAGACTACGGATGGGCGACGACCCTCACATCGTACTACACTCAGACACAGCATAGCCGTCTTTAGGTGTGACTAGGGAATGGCCAGTGTCCTCGTTCCTTGGTAGTCTGACGGCGTAGCATGGACCATGCAGACGTGACTCGCTATAGCCGAATGGCTAAAGAGCCCCCCACGTAGTAGTCAAACAGAGTACACGCCATATACTTTGTAGACGACGTGACAACGTAATGGCAAAAAGTCTTCACACCGTAGTCATCAAACAGCTAGACAATGATGTCCTCTCTCCGTAGTGGTCAGACATAGCACACCGCACCACGCAGACTACGAGACTACGGGATGGTCAAGGTCCTCACACCGTAGCAAACTGCGGAAGTCACACAGTATATAGACGCGACTTCCGAACGGCTGTTTCAAGGTCTTCACACCGCAGTAGTCTAAATATATTGAACCATGCTTCGGCATTGGTCTCAGCTTGTCCCTAATATGTCAACTGACATCTGAGGACATTAAGCAACACTACCTACTAGCAGTCTAACAGCACACACCACCAAGACAACGATACTAAGGAATGGCGATGGTTCTCACCCACTGAGCAGCAGCCAGACATAAAGGAAACGGAACCATGGACTGGCTATTAGGCTATATTAATATCCTCACACCCGTAGCAGTCAGACTCAGCACACACCATGCAGACTACGGAATGGCGAAGATCTTCACCATGTAGCAGTCAAACAACGTCAACGGGACCAGGGACTGGGCTGAATGCCTGCAGACACACCATGGAGACTATGATGTTACGGAATGGCGAAGATCCTCACCCTGTGTCAGTCGGTCAAACAGCACACACCATGCACACTACAGAATGACAAAGGTCATCCCACCGTAGCAAGCAAAGAGCGTCAACGAGACCACAGACTGGGAATTAATATCATCAGGCTCAGCACACACCATGCACACTACGATGCTACGGAACGGCAAGGATCCTCACCCCGTGGCAGTTAAAAAACGTGTCGACGAGACCACGGGCTGGTAAATGTCCCCAGACGCAGTACGCACCATGCAAACTACTACGGTGCTACGGAATGTCGAAGATCCTCACCCTGTGTCAGTCAGTCAAACAGCGTCGACGAGACCACAAACTTGGGCTAAATGTCCTCAGGCGCGGCACACACCATGCACACTACAGAATGACAAAGGTCATCCCACCGTAGCAAGCAAACAGCGTCGACGAGATCACGGACTGGGCTAAATGTCCTCAGGTGCAGCACACACCATGGAGACTATGACGTTACGGAATGGCAAAGATCATCACCACGTGGCAGTCAAACATTGTCGACGAGATCACGGACTGGGCTAAATGTCATCAGGCGCAGCACACACCACGGAGACTACGATGCTACGAAATGGCGAAGATCCTCACCCCGTGGCAGTCAGTCAGTCAAACACGGCGTGGACCCCCGACGACAGATCACGGCCTGGCTACTACTAAACGTCCTCGCGTCACAGCAGCAGCACGCCAGACACGGCGCGACAGTGACGCAGGAATCCTCCTGCGCCGAGAGCCGCACGAGACTGTTACGGAATGGCGAAGGTCCTCTTCTTGCCGGCGCTGCGCAGCCGCCGCACGCTGCGCTTGGTGGGGTTGGAGGCGATCCGGAGGGCGATCTGCACCTGCCCGAGCCACGGCTTCTCCTTGAACGTGTTGGCCACGGACAGGGACCGGATGGCGCGCTCCCGGGGCGTGCTGCCCGCGCTGTGCGAGTGCTTGGACCACGTGCTGATCGTGGGGTCGATGACGGCGTCGCCGCGCTTGCCGTTGTAGTAGAAGAAGGGGCGGCGGTCCTGCTCCGTGGAGATGAGCGGCAGCGGGATGGCCCCCTCGCTGGACTTGGCCTTGGACAGCAGGAGGGCGGACGTCACCCGACCCCTCCGCCTCTTCTTTTTGCTCGTAGCGGCCGCGCCGCCGTCGTCAGCCGGCACCTTTGACGTCAGCGGAGCCGTGGCGTCAGCGGCGGCGGCGCCGGTGGTAGTGGTGGTGGCGCGCCCGGCGGCTTGGCCCTGGGCGTCCTTGGCCTTGGCCGCGGCCGCCAGGGGGTTGAGGTTGGAGGTGCCGGCAGCCAGGTGGGCCCCGTCCTCTACCGTGACGGTGGAGGCGGTGTCCACAGACTCCGCGCCGTACTGGGAACGCACTCTCGACGTGCTCGTGTCCGTCTGGCTCTCCAGCTCCGCCCCGGCCCCGACCCCGCCCCCGGCCCCGCCCCCTTTCCCTCGCTCCACCCGGTCCGCGTTGGGCAGCTGCAGGTTCAGACCCTTGCCGGCTGCTTGGCCTTGCTGTTGAAGAGGTTGCTGCTGCTGTTGTTGCTGTGGCTGCTGCTGTGGCTGTTGCTGTTGCTGGTTGGCCCCCGCCGCCATGAAATAAGCCCCGCGACCCTTGACAAGCTTGGACAGTATGCTCTTCTCGTCCCGCTTCTCTCCGCCGGCAGGGGGCGCTGGCACATGCTGCGGCGGCGGTTGCTGCTGCTGCTGCTGCTGCTGGGGTTCCTTGATGTCGGAGGAGGTGGAGACGGCGCTGGCCCGGGACTGCGCGACGAGGCGGGCGCGCAGCTTCTGCATGATGGGTGGCAGGCGGACCGTGTCCTCCCCGTCCCCGTTGGCCTTGGGCGGCTCCGGGCTCCGCTGGGCCTTCTGCTCACTCACCTGCGACCTGGACGAAGGGGAAGAAAGGTTGAGTGTTACGATAATAAGAAGAATGAGGAGGAGGAGGAAGAGGGGTTGAGAAAGAAAAGAAAAAAGAAAAAAGAGAAACAGATTACCACCACAACCATCCCCTCTACCACTACCACTTGTGGCAACACACCAACAAAAATACAACACCCACATCGACTCATTCCACCACCCCCACCACCACCACAAAAACAACACAAACACTACACTACCACAGCTACCGCGAACAACAAACCTGATGCTCTCGTCAGATGGTCGCGTGTGTACCTTATAATGAATACGCAACAGAAAAGTACCACTAAAAAGCGTCCCGCCTCTCACCACCACCCCCCCAACCCCCACCCACCACCCCCAAAAAATGTTGGCTCGAGTGGGTGACAGCAATGAAGAAGGGGGAAAGAGGCAAGTACCCCCCAAAATCACTTGGCTCCCGATTAGATGCCACTCATATTGTCTTAATCGGCATCCCACTGTGTCATAAAATGCTTATCATAAAAAAAAACTCCACATCAATCAGTCAATCAATCAATCAGTCAATCAATCAATCAATCAATCAATATATCTTTATTGCCACGTGTCATGTAAAATATACACGCACATGGTAAGTAACTTAGTGTTTTACGTCCAGTCAACCATTACGGTTAAATCAGGGCGAACATGCACATGGAACGAGGCATGGTGCTCTGGTTAACATTGTATATACTCTAATAACAATACGATCGACAAACCACAAAATGCTCACAAATTAAACGCACAGTGACAGCCTGTTACGGTAACCACTTCACGTTTCATTTAAACAGGCCTGGAATTGCTTTCGACGACAGTAATCCTTTTGACATGCTAACTCCATTAGCGGAATCTCCGAAGTCGGAGTACAGCTGCCTGAGTCGGCGGCGGTAACATTGCACTCATACGCAAGACCGTATAACGCTATTTGTTAGGACAAAACACACCATGCGAATTTTCGGGGTAATCCCCTTCACCAAGCTACAAGATGACACTTAAACAACAATTTCCACTTTTTAGTTTTGTGGTTTCAGCTGTATCCAGTGCCTGATAGTTCTTGTTTTAGAACGCTAGCAGTCATTCTCGTTTCAGAGTTTAGCTGAGGAACCTTAACAAAGAAACAAAGCAGGAAGTCAAGAAGAACCCCCCCCCCCCCCCCCCTTCCATCCAATGTCCTTACCTGGCGGTGAGGGCCTCCAGATTCAGGTTGGCCTTGGACGTTGCCTTGGCCATGCGGCCCCACCTGCTGCCCTTGACCTTGTCGCCCATGGACTTAAGAGACTTCACGGCGCTCACGTGCTTGAAGTAGGACTCCGGGTCTGTCGAGTTGCCCGCCAGGTCCGCCACGCTCATCTGTCGCACATAGTGTTTATGTAGTGTGTGTGTGTGTGTGTGTTGTGTGTTGTGTGTTGTGTGTGTGTGTGTGTGGAGTGGTGTAGTGTGGTGTGCGTGCGTGCGTGCGTGCGTGCGTGCGTGCGTGTGTGTGTGTGTGTATGTGTGTGTGTGTGTGAGTGTGCGTGTTTGTGTGTGTGTGTGTGTGTGTGTGTGTGTGGAGTGGTGTGGTGTGCGTGTGTATGTGTGTGTCAGTGTGTGTGTGTGTGTGTGTGTGTGTGTGTGTGTGTGTGTGTGTACAATTTCGGAGTAAATGTTTTCAAACTAGGACATGCTTGGACTGTTGTTATACGTTCTGTGGTGTGTGCGTGCGTGCGTGCGTGCGTGCGTGCGTGTATGTTGCTGGGAGACAAACGCGTACCTGCTGCACAGACTGCCTGGGAACGGCCTTCTTCTTCTCCCTCTCTTTCTCTCGCTGCAGCTGCGCCTTGGACTTGCCCGTCATGATGCTCTTGGAGAACCCGTCCACGTTCACCCCGAAGCCCACCAGCGGACCTGGCCACACACACACTCAAGTGAAGTCATACAACAGTCTCCCTGGTGCAGCTAGCTTCTCCCGTCCACTACCGCCAATGAAACAGCACTTTCAGTGCAAAATGTACAAGCCATCGTAGTTGGAAGCTTTACACCAAGTAGCCTAAAGTATACATACAAAAATGACAGTTCAACGCTTGTAGCCTCGTAGTGGTGTAGCCTATGGAAGACTAAATTTGTTTACCAAACATTTATTCGTTATTCGACGACTTCATTTTGTTTTGCCCTGATTATAATAACGAAAATGTGTGCTGTTGCCTTGGCGTTAAAATGTCGAGAAATGAATCAACCAGCAACTGCAGACGTCATAGCAGATACTGGCTCTGCAACACCGTTAATCGTTCGGTCCCGCGTCTGAAACCGTTTCGTCTTCAGTACTTCCACCTACCCGGCTGAAAGAGTCGACGTTTGAGGGAGGGCTTGGGGATTCTTAACGCTTCCCAAACATCGGTGAAAAATCCGCTCTGGATACATGGGTTTGTGATCAAAGTTCTCAGTCCGCCGGCGAACCGGTACGCGCAAGTAATCAGCTTCAAAGTGGGCAGACTGGCACTAGGCAACTGTCAGGTTTTCAGCAAGTGGTGGCAAACTGCCCCTCGGCGGACTGGCACTCAACAAAACTGGCCCGTTGCTCTGCAAATCGGTTTTCAAAGAGACCGTGAAACGGCTGCTCCTTCCACCTACCCGTCTGAAACGGTCGACGCTTGAGGGAGGACTTGGAGTGTCCGTACTTCATGAAGGCCCGCTCCTTGGCCCGCTCGCACCACTGACGTAGGTGAGTGTAGGTCCCTATGTGTATAGCGAAGTTCTTCGTGACGCTCACCTGCAAGCAGACAAGGTGACACCGTAGGTGAGTGTAGCGAAGTTCTTCGTGACGTTCAACTGCAAGCAGACAAGGTGACACCGTGTGTGAGTGAGATCCCTATGTGTATAGCGAAGATTTTCGTGACGTCAGCCCGCAAGTAGACAAGATGATGCCGTAGGCGAGTAAATACGCCACTGGTGTAAAACAGATGTCTTTGTGACGTTCATCTCCAGGACAACATGATGTTAGTTCTGATGTGACATCGCTGATGTAAGTGAAGGTACGCCCTTATGTGTGAGCAAAATGTTGGACAAAATGATTACAGATTTGATATCACACTGTGACATGTGCGGCCACATGTTGCAGCAAAAGCCTTTGATACAGACACCTAAAAAACAAAACAAACAAAAAACGTCAGTTATGATGTCACTTCACCGAAAGAAATAATAATGACAACAGGATAGGTAAAATGACAAGCGGAAGATCTAGGTATTATCTGAAACCGATTTGTGCAACTGAATGAATAACACTGCCACTGACACATCAGTTTGAATTTAATCAAAGCAATAACAATTGATGCCTACCTTCGACCATTGCTTTGTCAGAAGAAAAGAGGCACAGTTCTTGATCTTCTTGCGGAGAGCGATGTTCAAGGCAGTTAACCCGTCGCCAGTGTCCTCGCTCCTTGGTAGTCTGACGGCGTAGCATGGACCATGCAGACGTGACTCGGTGTAGCCGAATGGCTAAAGAGCCTCCCATAGTACACGCCATGTACTTTGTAGACGACGTGACAACGGAATGGCTAAAAGTCTTCACACTGTAGTTATCAAACAGCTAGACAATGATGTCCTCGCTCCGTAGTGGTCAGACATAGCACACCACCTAGTATCACGTGGGATGTCTGCCGTCACCCATAAACAGCCTGAGATCATGCAGCAAGTGCCCTCAGCTCATGAACTGTGCTGTGTATCAGAGGTGCGTGTGCAGTGCAGTCTTTCGCTGCCCTCCCTACAAAACTTGAGCCACAGTTTTCTGCCTGTGCCCTTCCTGCAGAGGGTGTTTTTGCTCATTGTCAGAGTCTGGAGTCAGTTGTTGTTGGCATACATCATGAGATTTGCATGTGGTGTGGGTGTGTGTACCCACATGCACACACACATGCAGACATGCACACACACACACACACACACACACACACACACACACACACACACACACACACACACACACACATGCCATGCACACTTGCTTGCACACCCACTCATTCACTCTCAGCTCTAAGTCTACATAGCCCTACTCTTATCAGTCAGTTGCCTGGGACAGGTTAACATACTTGAGCTTCTTGATCATTGTATGACTCCCCATGCATGAGAAATTGTGGTTTGCTGTAACAGGAGCATGGAGGATGTAGAACACAGGGCAGACAATGCCATGAGTAGCCTTGCACCAGATGTCCAGTTGTCTGAAGCCGCTGTGTCACAATGTGTAAAACAGCACGCCAAAAACTGCAACATTTTGTTCCTTGAAGATGAGTCAGTAGGCCTGACACTTCAATTGTTTACCTTTTGTTTTGTGTCACCTGGCAGGTGTGTAAAAGATTAAGACACGGCATGGACCATACCGTGAGTGGTCTTGCACCTGACACCCTGTCAAACCCGAGTTGTTCACCTGTAGTTTGTTGTGTGTCACTCTTCCAGGAGTGTAGAAGACCTAAGGCACAGCGCGGACCATGCCATGAGTGGCCTTGTACCTGACACCCTGTCACACCTGAGTGAGTCCCACCTGAGCTACTTCACATTCTGGTTGCTATGCATGGACCTGGAGACATCCAGCCAGCACAGGGAGGGCCTGCGCAACATTTGGTGCATGTCCAGCTCTGAAAGGTGAGACATTTAGGTGTGTACTTTGCGTGCATTGACGTCTTTGTGCATCAAGGCACAGAGCGGCCAGATGGTGATGGTTGAGTCTAAGAAGCACTGCACAGAGCTGTGTGAAATGTCGCTAGGTAGGCAAGCAGATCTGATCATTTGGTACCATGCAGACTGATTTAAAAAAAAGAATTTGCAGAGTGCTTACAGCAGCTTGTGGTGGACTCTGTTAGGAGGATGGGTGCCAGAGGATGTGTGTGCAGGGAGCAGAGACCTTTCCGTCAGACTGTGCTGATGTGTGTGCAGGAATCAGAGACCTTTCTATCACAGTGTGTTGATGTGTGTGCAGGGAGGAGAAACCTTTCCATCAGACCGTGTTGATGTGTGTACAGGAAGAAGGGACTTTTCCATCAGACCATGTTGATGTGTGTGGAGGGAGCAGGGACCTTTCCATCAGACCGTGTTGATGTGTGCAGGAAGCAGGGACCTTTCCATCAGACCATGTTGTGTGTGCAGGAAGCAGGGACCTTTCCATCAGACCATGTTGATGTGTGTGCAGGGAGCAGGGACCTTTCCATCAGACCGTGTTGATGTGTGTGGAGGGAGCAGGGACCTTTCCATCAGACCATGTTGATGTGTGCAGGAAGCAGGGACCTTTCCATCAGACCATGTTGATGTGTGCAGGAAGCAGGGACCTTTCCATCAGACCATGTTGATGTGTGCAGGAAGCAGGGACATTTCCATCAGACCATGTTGATGTGTGCAGGAAACAGGGACCTTGCCATCAGACCATGTTGATGTGTGCAGGAAACAGGGACCTTGCCATCAGACCATGTTGATGTGTGTGCAGGAAGCAGGGACTTTTCCATCAGACCATGTTGATGTGTGTGCAGGGAGCAGGGACCTTTCCATCAGACCATGTTGATGTGTGTGTAGGGAGCAAAGGGACCTTTCCATCAGACCATGTTGATGTGTGGAGGGAGCAGGGACCTTTCCATCAGACCATGTTGATGTGTGTGGAGGGAGCAGGGACCTTTCCATCAGACCGTGTTGATGTGTTGTGTGTGCAGGAAGCAGGGACCTTTCCATCAGATTGTGTTGATTTGTTGATGTGTGTGGAGGGAGCAGGGACCTTTCCATCAGACCATGTTGATGTGTGTGCAGGGAGCAGGGACCTTTCTGTAAGACTCTGTTGATGTGTTGTGTGTGCAGGAAGCAGGGACCTTTCCATCAGATTGTGTTGATTTGTTGATGTGTGTGGAGGGAGCAGGGACCTTTCCATAAGACCATGTTGAAGTGTGTGGAGGGAGCAGGGACCTTTCCATCAGACCATGTTGATGTGTGTGCAGGGAGCAGGGACCTTTCCATCAGACCATGTTGATGTGTGTGCAGGGAGCAGGGACCTTTCCATCAGACCGTGTTGATGTGTTGTATGTGCAGGAAGCAGGGACCTTTCCATCAGATTGTGTTGATTTGTTGATGTGTGTGGAGGGAGCAGGGACCTTTCCATAAGACCATGTTGATGTGTGTGCAGGGAGCAGGGACCTTTCCGTAAGACTGTGTTGATGTGTTGTGTGTGCAGGAAGCAGGGACTTTTCCATCATATTGTGTTAATTTGTTGATGTGTGTGGAGGGAGCAGGGACCTTTCCATAAGACCATGTTGAAGTGTGTGGAGGGAGCAGGAACTTTCCATCAGACCGTGTTGATGTGTGTGGAGGGAGCAGGGACCTTTCCATCAGACCATGTTGATGTGTGTGCAGGGAGCAGGGACCTTTCCATCAGACCGTGTTGATGTGTTGTGTGTGCAGGAAGCAGGGACCTTTCCATCAAATTGTGTTGTATGCTATTCAGACCTCTGATCACTTTGACCTGATCTGAATTTTTGGTGATTTCCTGCCCATAGAATACACATGTATCGAAATTAGAAGACAGTGGTATTACACTGAACATCAAACGTGATTTAAAAAAATAATAATTGCATACTGTGTTTTGATTCATTTTTGTGTAATAAATTAATTTTATCCTTGTACGAAAAAGCAAACAAGGAAGTCTTACTTTGTAATAATAATAATGATGGTACACAAGACTCCTGTAGCAACTTGCCAGGTTACACTGGCCTTCACTTTGCCTTCCAACACAACATCTGCATCATGATTAAAATGGGCAACGTGCAAGTAATGTGTAAAAATGCTTCATTGATGGTTTACTTTATGGGTCAAGCATTCTGAGGGCACTGTTGTGAAGACCATCTTTGCGCTGTGTCCTGCAAGATCAGCTTTGCGCATCATAGTTTTAGGCCATTATTGAACTATACCATCCACATGCTGTGTGCTGTGAAAGAATCGAGTACACTGCAGTTACCGCATGATTTTTTCAGGCCATCGTCGCCACAAGCTGTCTTGGCATCAACCACCCGGTGTTCACGCAGCGCAGATTTGATGTGTGCATCGTGGACGAAGCGTCGCAGGTGCTGCAGCCAGCGTGCCTGGGTCCCCTCTTCCGCGCCGACAGGTTCGTGCTGGTGGGCGATCCGCAGCAGCTGCCGCCGGTGGTGCAGAGCAAAGAGGCCAGGTCAGTACGTCACTGTGCTCTGTGGCCTGTAGGGTCTGTTTGCTTTGCTTGTTTACTGTTAGTGTGTGTTTTGTGTTGCGTTGTGTTGTGTGTGTGTTGTTTGTATGGTGTGTGTGTGAGCGCTTGTGCATGCAGTGTAGTTACTTACTGTTAACACAAAATTCAAAGCACCAGACATTTATGTTACAGGTGGAGGGGGGTGCCTGTGCTTGTGTCTGCAGTGTAGTTGCTGTTAAATCAAAATTCAAAGAATGAGATGTTTTATGTTACAGTGGGGGTGGGGGTGAGGTGGGGTGATGTGTATGCCTGTGCTTGTTGTCTGCAGTGTAGTTACTTACTGTTAACACAAAACTCAAAGGACCAAATGTTTACGTTACAGTGTCATCTATTTGTGTATGAGCTAATCTTGAGCAAAAAGGAAAATGTCACCGGGACCCTGTTTGTACTATCAGATTTTTGTGGTACTGTGTTTCCCTGGTTATGTTCGTTCGTTCATTTGTTTGTGTCCATGTGTGTGTGTGTGTCTGTGTGTACAGTACGTGTATGTGTGTGTGTGTGTGCATGCATGGTCGTGTATTAGTGTAATTTCATTCTCAGCTGGAACTCTGTGTCTACCCATCAAAGACTACACATGCACAATCATCTCTGCATCTTACATGCAGTGTGTACTGCCGTGGGAGGCTTCAGTCTCTCCTGAAGTCTGAAGTCTCCTCACTGACAGCTGAAGGCATCGCAAGTTTTCAGCACCAGCAGCTGTAGACACTTGCTGTATCAACTTTCTGAATATGAAAGTGTGTGGACCTTAGGTCTGCTCACCATTTACTCGACCAAACAGTTGGTTTAAAGTAAATTTATTTCATGTGTAACAATACATTAACAACAGAGCAGATGGGCTGTGCAACAAGCAAAATTGTTTATGTAAGTACGGCCTGAAGATGTTGTGGTCCCAACTGCCTGTGTGTACATTTGGATGGTGACTGTTGGAGACTGGTAGTGTCCAGAGCTTGGGCACTGGAGGCTGGTAGTGTCCATGGAGACTGGTAGTGTCCAGATTTTGGGCATTGGAGACTGGTAGTGTCCATGGAGACTGGTAGTGTCCAGAGCTTGGGCATTGGAGACTGGTAGTGTCCATGGAGATTGGCAGTGTCCAGAGCTTGGGCATTGGAGACTGGTAGTGTCCAGAACTTGGGCATTGGAGACTGGTAGTGTCCAGAGCTTGGGCATTGGAGACTGGTAGTGTCCATGGAGACTGGTAGTGTCCAGACTGTGCATCCCCATGCTTGACCAGAAAGTGGACCTGCTGTTTCAGTGGCCTGGGGATGGGGCAGAGTCTCTTCACTCACCTGGATGGCGCAGGAGCCACTTACAACCTCAATTTGCAGTACAGGATGAACAGGTGAGGGAACCGGAAACAAGTCTTGTGTACACGTGTGCTTGCTTGTCTGCAGCTTCCAGTCATTGTATTTTGAGGCTTGTCAACAGACTTTTAAGCATGAATAGCTGATATTTTGTGGCAGTGGCTTGTTGCCATTTCCCATCCGTCATCGCAGGCTTCTCAGAACAGCAGTGCTCAAGGCATTCATCTAATACGTAACTGTGTGTGTTGCAGTACAATAATGCAGCTGTCCAATGAGCTGGTGTACCAGGGAGCATTGCAGTGTGGGGATGACCGCATCTCTGTGGCCTGCATCCAGCCTGCCGATATGTCTGTGGTAAGAGCTGCACAGTGACTTGGTGTATCAGGGAGCATGGCAATATGGGGATGACTGCATCTCTGTGGCCTGCAGATGTATCTGCGGTAAGTGCAAAACAATGACCTGGTATACCTGGGGGAGTTGCCGTGTTGAGATGACCTCATTTCTGTGGCCTGAAGATGTGTCTGTGGTAAGTGCTGCACAGCGACCTGGTCTACCAAGGAATGTTGCAGTGCAGGGATGAATGCATTTCTGTGTCCTGCATCCAGCCTGCAGGTGTGTCTGTGGTCGGTGCTGCACAGGGACCTGGTGTACCAAGGAGCAACGGAAGGGGAGGGGTGATAATCAGGTCTCTGTAGCCCGCATCCAGCCTGCAGTTGCTTGTGGTAAGTGCAGATGACCCGTGGTGTGGCAAGGCGTGTTGCCGTGTGGAGTTGACCACACTTCTCTGACCTGTGGGTCTGACTGTGGTAAACACACCAGCTGGGTTTACTAATATGACATATGTGTACTTTCAAGTGTGTCTCAAGTTGAGTATTTCTTTTCTTCGCAAGGGAAACTGAGCAGAGAGTTTGTGTACATCAACATACTTGTGTGCTCATATGCCTTGTGTGTATGTACGCAGACTGTACTTGTATTTATTTCAAATTAAGCCAGTGTTTTTGTTTTTGTTGTTGTTGCTTTTTGCTGTTAGTTTGATTCTCCAATACTGGAAACTGCAGACCTAACAGTAGCAGAGCAGTGGCAGAGAGGATGCTGACGAGGGTTTTTCTGTGTGAACAGGGCAGGAGATCTGAGTGGCTGGGATGTGCTCTGGACACAAGTCTGACCAATGCTGTCGTCTTCCTGGATACATGTCAGGTCTCTGAACAGAAATCCTTTTCATCTCCATTTTCCTTGCAAATTTGTACACAAATATTGACATAGTTTGCAGTTCCCTGAGCTCCATTAACCCTTCCTCTCCCCTTTGTTACTTTTGTTGGCGGGGGGGGGGGGGGTTCTGTTGTTTTGTTTCAGTCTGATCTGGTTCTGTGTTTTATAAAGAATCAAAATTAGAATATTTATTATCCAAGTACACTTTTAGGATGACATTTGTTTTGTGGTGCACAATAAAAATACACAGCATAAACAATACCCCAAAACACACACACGCACACACTCAATCTCACTCTCACACTTTATTATCACAATGTCTTCAATATTTAAGTTGATACTGGCATATAAGTAAACTATTAACTGACTGTCACTTTTATTATACTGCTCACACAGATTTCAGCCCCAGAGAGCTGTGATGGCAGAGGTGTCACCAACGAAGTAGAGGCAGACTTGATCCTTTGCTTGTGCACCACTTTTGTTCAGGTATAGCCCAAAATCTTCTCTGTTTGTATTACAGGGAAACTGATGAAAGACTAGCTGTCTTCTAAGACCACTTTTTGTGAAATTCCCTTTCATGGTGCCATGTGAATGACCCCCTGACCAGATACCACCCCTCTCTCGAGACCTCTTTTAGTTTAAGTGTCAGGGCGGTCATTAAAGATGTGTTCCACTGTAGTTCAAACTATGAATTGTACAATCAACATGACATCCGTTGATTTTGTGCAAAATGTTTTGTCATTTCAGTCATCTGGGTGGGTGGGTGTCATGTATTTGAACACAGGTGCATGCACTCAAACTCTCATAGCACTACTGTTTTATATCCTGTGAAGCAGGGACTGCTTATAGGCCATGCAGCACATTTACCACATGAATTAGGATGATTGAGGAGAAACTGTCGTAACTGGTTTTTAACGCCCAATCAATCTTAAAGGTCATATCGGGGTCATGTAGCTAGAGGCTGCAGCCATGCGAAGCAGAAAATGTTGAGCAGAAGGATCAGCATTTCTCAGAGTTAATTCATCCTTGATTTGGTGAGGCATGATTAAACTGAGGAAAGAAAATGCATATGTGTATGTACCGAAACCCCACACTGAAATCATGTGTGTTCATCCAGTTTGATGGCTTGTGTTTAAACGTTTTTCATTTTAGGCAGTGTCTTTATTTTGTCATGCACTCATGTGTCTTTATTTTGTCATGCACTCATGTGTGTTTATTTTGTCATGCACCCATTTGTGCTTCCTAAAGCCATTTTTGCTTTCTAAACCTCCTTTCTCAGGCTGGTATCACCGCCACTGACATAGGAGTGATAGCTCCATACAGGGCGCAGGTCAGAGCACTCCAGCAGCGTTTGTCAGAGAGCTTTCCCTTGAAAGGCATTGAGGTCAACACTGTGGACCAGTATCAAGGCCGTGACAAGTCTGTCATCTTCATCTCCTTTGTTCGCAGTACTCCATCTTCTGAGCCTGTGTCGGTAAGTATGATAGACTCTCTGTTTTCCTTCTTCCGCATTGACCTATTAGTTGAGGGAGTGGCAGGCCAGCACTGGTGGTCCCAGCCCCAGTCTGTGAGTTGCAGCAGGGTTGGGGTGTAGCTGAATGGGTTGAGCACCGGGTCCAGCAAGCTGCGGACACCAGTTCAAGCCTCTGATGTGGCAAGGGATTGAACCCCAGAGTCAGCCCCTGGCAAACGCAAGAAGAAACAGACTGAATGGAGCAAGCTGGGGTACAAAAAACAACAACAGATCTCTGCTGGTGTTTTCTTGTAGAGGGGCGGTTTGCTGCAAGATGTGCGTCGACTGAATGTGGCAGTGACGAGAGCCAAGCACAAGCTGGTGTTTGTGGGCGACTCTTCCAGCCTGAGTCATTACCAGCCGGTCAGTACCCTGCTGAGCAACCTGCGATCCAGGCAACAGGTATCCTTGCTGTGGTTGGCATTTTCATAAAAATTCTCTAGGTTGACTCCCAGCATTCAGAGAAAAATCTAGACACTCAAGAGGTTAAGATTGAATGCTTTTTTTTTTTTTCTCTCCTTAGGATGGGACAAAACAGACCTTTTAAACACATGGCAGCAGGCAAATTACTTTGTGTGTCTGCTTGTTGTTTCAGTGAGGGCATGGTCTAATCAGTACACCTTTTTTTTTAACCATGTCCAGTTAAAAGATGTTCAGCCTCAACTTCTTCAGTTCTCGTGTGTTTTGATCTTGGTGCTTTCATAGTTTTTAAGAAACAGTAAGAAGGCATTTTGCACTGAAAGTGAGTGCTGCTCAGTTCTTTGTTCAAGCCTTGATCTTCATCATTCAGACTTTGTTTCGTGTGTATGTGTGTGTGTGTGTGGGGGGGGGTCTTCTCCAATGCAACAAACACAAGGTCAAAAATTCTGCTTCAGCAGTGGCTCTTAACAGTTTTGCCATTTTCAACTGCTGCCGGATCCTTTACATTGGCAGGCCAGTTGCATATCCAAAAATGGTCTACTCACTCAGGACTCGGATTCTTACTGGCACAAGACTCGGGGTTCTCCACAACCTTTGTGGTCTGTCAGCAGCTTCCTCATTTCTCTGTCCAGGGACTGCTGTCTGGTCTTGAGATCACAGTTTCTGTGTCTGTGTGTGCATGCATGTGTGTGTGTGGTTTTTACTTAATGAAAGATCCTTAACTCATGCACCAGATCTTTATTTTGCCAACAGATTTCCAGCTGCAGAGTAATGTAGATGAATGAGGGTTGTTCAGTGTGTTTGTGTGAGTGCATGGGCTCATGCATGTCTGTCTGTGTAAATACATTCAGGTTGTGTTCACTGATATGCCTGTGTAAATACATTTAGGTTGTGTTCACTGATATGCCTGTGTAAATACATTTAGGTTGTGTTCACTGATATGCCTGTGTAAATACATTCAGGTTGTGTTCACTGATATGCCTGTGTAAATACATTTAGGTTGTGTTCACTGATATGCCTGTGTAAATACATTTAGGTTGTGTTCACTGATATGCCTGTGTAAATACATTTAGGTTGTGTTCACTGATATGCCTGTGTAAATACATTTAGGTTGTGTTCACTGATATGCCTGTGTAAATACATTCAGGTTGTGTTCACTGATATGCCTGTGTAAATCTGGAATATGATTGGTGATCACTGCTACACTGTGTGAGCCCAAATGCACAGTACTTGTGCAGCTGTGTAGTCAGACAACTGATTGAATGTGGAAGTTTGGTCTGTCAAACCAGCCCACTAAGTGATGATGATCATGAGATGATTCCTTTCAAAAATAAATGTGAGTCTGGTTCTTTTTCAGCATTTTATTTCATCAGCCTTAAGCGTATAGAGGGGGGGGGGGGGGGGGGGGGGGGGGCAACAAAACATGCATTATGAAAACAAAATTTAGGCATAACTTTCCACATCTACTAACTGCTTAAAACAAATCATTATTCATTAATTTATTTAGAACCATGGACATGCAAGACAACCTTTTCAGTTCCCACTGACCTTGTGTGCTCTTGAGAAGATTTTTTAAATTTTTTTTTAGTAGTTACTAATTTGAAATCCCCAAACTCATGAGCTATCCCGTCTGATCTGTTCACTTTCCTACACATGCAGCACATATAAAACTAGTTCAAGGTGCAAAAACATTCACAGTAACAATCAAATGGTTGCAGTGATAACACAGCCAACAAAAGAAACATGAAAAGGCATGTTAAGTGACAGTGAGGTTTGTTATACCTAAACTGAACATGCCTTTCCATCAAATTACAAGAAAAAATAGTTCTTGGATTGTTTACATCCCACCAAGCACACCGGGTCACCTCAGGATGAATCATGCAGTTCATAATTCCTCTATACCAAGCAAAAACACTAGCCAAATCATATACAAAAAGCTGGTTCACACTTCTAAGACACAACACAATCTTCACTGAACTGTCTACAAAAAGTTTAAAACAATGTTGCCAGACTTGTCCTCCACAAACAAAACTCTGGACACATTACTCCCCTTCTGGAAAAACAACACTGGCTCCCTGTTGCTTTTAGGCATTTGAGAATTTGTGAAATTTGAAGGGTCTGGCTTAAATGGAACATAACAAAGCTAGTATTAAGGATTTAGCAAAGTCAGGAACACATCATTCATCTCCCTTGGATACAAGATGGTATCACAACATAAGCCATGGGATTTCTTCTGTGCATCTGGCAACAGACAGAGCATCACAAAGATTTGTGTTGAGTTTTTTTGGTCAAATGAGCAAACAAAAGCAAACCGATTACTTTTATATGCTGTATATGGCAACAGTTATAAGCACACAAACCTGAACAAAGTGATTAAGCAAGTCACGAGATGCGCAGTTCTGCTTTGATAACAGTCTAGCAGTCAATGACTAAAGGCATATATATATGTAAATCTCTACTAAAAAAACACACCATAAGTGTGACTCATTTTATAACTTCATGATCAAGACACAAGTCATACCATGGAAAAATTATGAAGAGGCATTATGCAAACTGATTCATGGACACCTATACATGCACAGCCCTTCTTGCCCCTTCCCAGCACACGCAGAATACATAAACACACTTATGCAGTGGGCACCGTAGCCAGGATGCTCCCATCCCTACAAGCAACCTCTGTGGTCTCTATTTAGTGCTGTGGGTCGCACCAATAGCGGACAGCCAGTAGCCAGACTGCACAGAAATCAAGCCAACTTTAACTCCTCCACAGTGCTCTAACAAAATTCTGGTCTGAGTTAGGTATGTGAATTTTGTTTTAAGAACTGTACATTTTATATATATCTTCTCCCACCCCCCACCCCCCCAAAGAACTTCTAATGAATCTTTCCATTTAAAAATAAATAAATAATAATCTGCAAGCCCTTGACAGTTAACACAAATGTCTATCGACACTTTATGGCACTTTAGTTACAAAATAATGTTCTGTACAAATGGACTCTATTCAACATTAGTATGTTTTGTGTTAAACAGAGTTGCACACAACAACAAAATAACAACAAAAAAGAAAAAGGAAACAGCAAACCATGAGAGGGAAAAAAGAGCAGTTAATGGAGAAAAAGTAAGCACAAAATCTATGAATATAACTTCTCAGTTCTGCCATGTCAGAAAATATACACAAACAAAACAAAATCACAGTGTGTCGAAGCCAGGATGAAGCATTATGCATAATTATTTACAAATAGAACTGGAAACACCCATTCCATCTGATTACCAAAAGAAAATAGTTCTTGGATTTTTACATCCCACCAAGTACACCGGGTCACCTCAGGATGAATCGAGTTCAAAATTCCTCTATACCAAGCAAAAACAATAGTCATGAAAGCATATACAGAAAGATGGTTCACGCTTCTAAGACACAACACAATCTTCACTGAACCATTTACAATTTTTTTTAAACAATGCTGCCAGGCTTGCCTTCCACAAACAAAAATGTGGACACATTATTCCCCTCCTGGAAAAATACCACTGGCTCCCTATTGCTTTTAGGTGATTTAAGAATTAGTGAAATTTAAGGGTCTAGCTATTGGTACATGATAGAGAGCCAGTACTAAGGATTTTGCCAAATCAGGAATACATCATTCATCTCCCTTGGATACAAGATGGTATCACAGCATAATGCTATGCATGTGATTTCCTCTGAGCATTTGGCAACAGAGCATCATGAAAGATGTGTGTTGTTGAGATTTTTGGTCAAATGAGCAAACAAAAGCAAACCGATTACTCTGATAGTGATATGCAGTATATGGCAACAGTTATAAGCACACAAACCTGAACAAGGTGATTATGCAAGTCATGAGATATGCAGGTCTGTTCGGATAACAGAGTCCAGCAGTTAAATAAATGATTCTAAAGGCATACAACTTCATGACTGAGACACAAGATATACCATGGAAAAATAATGAAGAGGCATTGTGCAAACTGATTCATGGACACCTATATATGCACAGCCCCCCCTCACCCTTTCCCATCACACATAGAGAATAGATACACACTCATGCAGTAGACTTTGTGGTCTACGTTTAGTGCTGTGGGAGGCTGCACCAATGACGGTCTGCCTGGGTGGACACGATCACTGGCTGCACCCTGCCTAAGCAGCACCTGCATACCGCCAAGCTCATAGTAACACACTCTTGTCAAAATTCTCATTGGGGTGACTTGCCACACGCTTACTGAGCATACAATACCAATGTGACAGTTCTGGAAGAAAGAAAACAAGTCCTGCACAGCAGTGTGTCTGTGACCCATCGAATACGGCAGACACGCAGTCCCAGCTGTTCTGATGTCCCCATTAAGAAAAGATAGAAAAACAGTTCTGTTGATTTTTAAATACAAAAAGTAAAGTAAAATCTCCTGACACTAGAACTGATGCAGCACCATGACCACCAGGGGAAGCAGTTAGTCTTTCTACACCTTGCGCACACTACCGATGAAGTGAAGCATTTGTGTCAGAACAGCATCAGAACTGTTGTCATGTTTAAGCTCCAGATGACCTGTAGCTCCTCTCTGCACTGATGTCAGCAGCTGGATTGACTGGCGGCTCCCTTTGCCATCTTTCATCTCTTTGGCCAGTGTGAAGAGCGCAGGGTCTGCGCCACCGTTGATCACCTGCTCCAGTTGCTGGTCCAACTTCCTCACCTCATCCAGGTTTTTCTGTAGGTGGGCCAGGTCTGCAGCAAGTCCACCCTCCAGCTCAGCGTTCAGTGTTTGCAGCGAGGTCAGCTCTTTGTCTCGGGCCTCGTTGGCTGTGGCAATTAGCGTGGCGTGTCTGGCATGGATGGCTGCCTCCACTGCCGCCTTCCGGTCCTGCAGGAGTTGAAGCTCTCTCCTCACCCCTTCAGCCTGTTGCTCCAGCTCAGCCAGGGCTTTCTGCACATGGAATCACTCTCCGGGCAACTCTTTCTTCCTGAGCTCCAACGCTTTGTCAATGTCCTGGGTCTTGTGTGACTCGTGGTCCGTCAGCTTGCAGTTGATGCAAATGGCCTTGTCACAGGGGACACAGAAAAACTCTAGCTCCCTCTGGCTGTGGACAGGACACTGATTTCCCTTCCTTGCCCTCTCCAGGTCATCAGCACTGATGTAAAAGTTGCCCTGAAGGGCGGCCACGCCTCCAGCAGGTAGCGAGGTCATTCTGCGGCAGGTGGGACAAGGAAAGGTGCTGCCACTGTGACGGCCAGCCCAGTCCTGGACACAGCTGGCACAAAAGGTGTGGTAGCAAGGGAGAAACTTTGGATCCCGGTAAATCTCTAGACATACAGCACAGGCCAGGCTGGTTCCTGGGTGTAGCCCAACACTGCCAACACCCGCCACAGCAGACTTGTGATGCTGTTGTTCAGACTTACGCGCTTGCTGTTCAGCCTTGTGTCGCTGTTGTTCAGCCTTGCGTTGCTGTTGTTCAGCCATGTGTCGCTGTTCAGCCATGTGTCGCTGTTGTTCAGCCTTGTGTCGCTGTTGTTCAGCCTTGCGTTGCTGTTGTTCAGCCTTGTGTTGCTGTTCAGCCATGTGTCGCTGTTGTTCAGCCTTGTGTCGCTGTTGTTCAGCCTTGCGTTGCTGTTGTTCAAACTTGTGTCGCAGTTTAGCCATGTGTCGCTGTTGTTCAGCCTTGTGTCGTTGTTCAGCCATGTGTCGCTGTTGTTCAGCCATGTGTCGCTGTTGTTCAGCCTTGTGTCGCTGTTGTTCAGCCTTGCGTTGCTGTTGTTCAAACTTGTGTCGCAGTTTAGCCATGTGTCGCTGTTGTTCAGCCTTGTGTCGTTGTTCAGCCATGTGTCGCTGTTGTTCAGCCTTGTGTCGTTGTTCAGCCTCGCGTTGCTGTTGTTCAGCCATGTGTCGCTGTTGTTCAGCCTTGTGTCGCTGTTCAGCCATGTGTCGCTGTTGTTCAGCCTTGTGTCGCTGTTGTTCAGCCATGGGTCGCTGTTGTTCAGCCATGTGTCGCTGTTGTTCAGCCATGTGTCGCTGTTGTTCAGCCTTGTGTCGCTGTTGCACATTCTGTTCACTGAACCACCTGTAATCAAAGAACCAAGACAAGTGAGCCAAAAAGCTACCTCTGTTTGGTGATTTTTGGTGACTGAGCCATGAATGTACACTATGAGATCCCACTATGCAGTTAAAAAAAGAAAGAAACGTGATCTCCAAATCTGTGTTACCTGCTGGCCACTCTCAACAATGCCTTCCCAAGTCTTCTGGCAGGAGTGCCTCAAAGAGGTGCTGGAATCAGCTTGGTTCGGGTTTGGGGGGAATGTATTTAGGTGTACTGAGGGTGGGAGAATGTACTGTGATGGGGGAAAGAGATTGAGGGGGTAAACTGGGGCAGTGGTAGAAAATGTACTGAGTACCCTGTGGGATGTACTGAGGTATACTTGGGGTGTAGGAATAGTGATTATTTACCTCTTTGGTGATCTGGGCCAAGTGCCATTTATATTCCTCCGCTCCACCACAATCATCTTGGAACAAAACAAAAAAATACATGAATAAAATTTTCAAATAAATAAAAAGTGTGGCAAAGATTTTCAAATAAATAAATAAAAAGTGTGGCAATGTTTAAGTTGGTGGGGGAGTTGTCGGTGGGGGTGGGGCCTGTTTGGTCCTACATGGAATAACTACCTGAATGCCAGGCACCAACTGTCTTTGCAAACATGATGAAAACAATATTAAATTTGTTTGTTTATACTTCACTTTACATATAATTATCTAGAAGGCATGAGGTGTGTCATGATGTCTTTGCCTCACAAATTAAAAAAAATTGCTGCTTCAAAATGTGCACATGCTAAAAGTTGCCCCCTTTCAGCCCAGCAAAAACTCAGACAAGCAATACACAAACACACAAACAATAAGTATTTTCTCAGACCCCCCAATATTCTTGCCATATGTAAGAGAAATGAAAATTTAAAGAATCTGATTTTACAACTTCAAACTTTGAAACTTGAAAACTCAAACCATCCTTCATAGTCATACTTCTGTCTTGTAATACCACCCTCCACCTCCCCCCCCCCCCCCCCCACACACACACACATATATTCACCATAATGTGCATACAATTCTGCTTCCGACAAATGTGACTGGGCATCAAAAACCATTTGTCTGTCTGCTTCCCACAAACAACACATGGCCTGTTGCCTGCACAATACCTACCTACAGCTCTTGATAAAAACAATGCCACTATGCTAGAAAGAGAAAAAATGTTGACAATAAAGCAAAGTTTTTAACTTGAACTGCAACAAACTAAACTATGCTGAATTATAACCTGAACCCCTAAACCAAAATTCAGTCTCATATAGTGGATTATGACCAGCTACACTATAGCCTATTCAATTTAATCAAGGATATTTTTTAAAGGGGGTGTGGGGAACAAGAGAAAACAAAATAAAATGTTCATCCACACACACACCTGTGTGTCACGCAGAGGGTCCAGGCGAGACCAAGAGGAGGGAGATGGTGCTGACACCATAAGTTACAGGGTCCAGGCAAGACCAAGAGGAGGGAGATGGTGCTGACACCATAAGTTACAGGGTCCAGGCAAGACCAAGAGGAGGGAGATGGTGCTGACACCATAAGTTACAGGGTCCAGGCAAGACCAAGAGGAGGGAGATGGTGCTGGTTGTGCTGGGCCCTCAAGTTACAGGGTCCAGGCAAGACCAAGAGGAGGGAGGTGGTGCTGGACCCTTAAGTTACAGGGTCCAGGCAAGATCAAGAGGAGGGAGATGGTGCTGGCACCATAAGTTACAGGGTCCAGGCGAGATCAAGTGGGAGGTGGTGCTGGGCCCTCAAGTTACAGGGTCCAGGCGAGATCAAGAGGGAGGTTGTGCTGGGCCCTCAAGTTACAGGGTCCAGGCGAGATCAAGAGGGAGGTTGTGCTGGGCCCTCAAGTTACAGGGTCCAGGCGAGATCAAGAGGGAGGTTGTGCTGGGCCCTCAAGTTACAGGGTCCAGGCGAGACCAAGAGGAGGGAGGTGGTGCTGGACCCTGTAGTTAGTTCAGAAGAGATCATGAACAGGGAGGTGGAGCTGGGCTGTGAAAGTTGGACCTTTTTGCAACAAGTTGTTACTCAACAGCGATGCAACAGACATTGTCCTTTTGACTCTGCAAAGTTGAAACAGCAATTGTGTAGTATGCTAGTTTCTGTGTAATGGCGAGGGGACGCTGCCTTAAAACTTCTACTGTTCTGGTGGCAGTCCACAGCCTCCTCGGTCTTCCAGGTCTGTGCACGCAGTTGAGCCTTCACTCTCTCGCCCCCTTCCCCCCATCATTCCCTTCCCTAATAAGCATCCTGGCTTCTGTGGACGTTAAGCAAAATGGTAAACAAATGTTCATCCCAAGTGGGGTCACCTACCCCAGCCTAGCTCCCTCTCCTATGCCAACCACCACAGCAGCTACAAATTACTTCAGGATGTTGCCACTAAATTTCAATCTGAATGCCACAAAAACTTGTTTATACTTTACCCCCCCAAAAAATTGCATTCATAATGCATTTGGTAAAAATGGCTAACTTACTGACCACACTAGCAAATGACTTTTCATGCAACTTTGTACAAGTCAACAAATATAATTAAATTCCCCCCACCCCCCAAAAGTAAGAAGAAAGAAAGCTTAGTTCATAGAGATTAATCAACTGAGAAAAGTATTTGCAATCTGGACCAAGAGGTGAAGGGGAAAATATCAAACCATTCCAATTTACCACAATTGTAAAATTTCAAAGCTTTACACTTGAAGCTTATTTCCTGTCAGGTAAGGTGTTTCAGAAACAGAACTCCTTTTCCTGAATACTCACCTGTCTCTGAAAGAGCCCTGCGTTTTGCAGTGTGCTGTCCATTTTGTTGAGATGTTTGTATGTGTTGTTCATGCAGCGGTTCCACAGCCGCACCTCTTCCTCTATACTGAACACTCGCTTCATCTCCTGCTCCAGTTCTTCTGTGAAACACGTATCACAAATGGCAAACATTGAAGACACTGCAAGAGAACTTGCATATATATATATGCAGAAGCTTGCTTGTACTGCCAAAAGACCACTTAACCACTGAAGACGGTGCAGCAATTTTGTGCTACGTTAGCAAAACAATAAAAGGTGCATGTCATCAGCATCCTGTATTTACAAACATAAAACTGAAGGTATATTAGTCACCTGTTTTTTCAACCTACCTTCATACAATGTGTGCCACTGGTTCTGAAACTTATCTCTCATGAGAAGGCTGGTTTGACAAGAACAAACACTGCCTACTTTGATGCAGATAGCATGTTAAACTTTGTCAAGCTGACAAATTAAAACGTCATCGATGATGTTCCTCACAATTTCTTTGCTCTTGCCTAGTGGCAAAAGAGCAAAATGACGATGAATATTCCAAGTTCCCTGCCCTACACCGTAGGTTTAGCACACCATGTGACTAGGGGCTGCCATGACCCAGAGTCATCTGCCTATGTGATACCAGTCTGAATCTTGTTGAGCATGTTTGCAACTACACAAAGGGATACCATGACAAAGGCTTGTAAGACAGGTGGTCTACTCAGTGTGGTCACTTTACCCAGTTTTTACAGTATAGACCTGGAAAAAGCAACAGCAACAAAAACCACCAAATTTACTTATTGTGGCCGCTCGGCTAAACTGCTTGATGACGACAGTGTTCATGTTGGAGTTTTCACTCAGCCTGAGCTCCATGAGATAGACCTCCACCCTGCAGTGCTTCTGATGAAACATGCCCTGCTCTATCACATGGCGCTCTACGGGTTCCTGCACAACACATGAACACAGCCATAATCTACAGATGTGGAACAAACAGACCTCGGTGTGCTTCACAAATACAACACAAAAAATACAGGCATACAGTGATTTGGAACAGATAGTAATTGGATTTTAACATCCTGTCAAATTCACACAAACACAGGCATATAGAGATTTGGAACAGATAGTAGTTGGATGTTAATGTCCTGTCAACCACACAGTGTCACCTCAGGACAACAAACTCTGTTATAAGCAAATTCACATTTCAAAACTCTTCTCATATATATATATATCCTTTTCTCAAGTCAGTCTACACAACCAATCCCTATGCAAACATAACACAAAACATACATCCACAAACATCAAACACATTTTCATAGAGTTAGTCCCGTCAGTATTATCCTTGTTAATAGAGCACATAAGGCTAAAACATGCTGGTATTGGTGACAATTCCAAAAATGATATATAAATGCAAAATGGCAAATACCAGTGCCATATGGCAGCAAGCTGTGCACACCACCTACTAATTATCACCTTCTAGCTGTTCAACGAGCCATGCAAAAAAAGCTAAATCTTAATGAAAAATGCTTGTGAGTTTTCTGGGGGGGAGTCAGTGAAAATGGACCATTAGCAGAAAATGATGAGACAGAAAGAGCAAGAAGACTAAGCAGAAAAATGAGAGGAGACAGGAAAGGGGAATCGAATGACAGCCCTGAGATTCCAGACATCCTCAGCCTCGCTTTGGGAGTGGAACAGATAGCTTTACAAACATCCTTCATCTCTGTCACAAATAGGTCTCCATCACCCCAACCCAACCCTCTGTCACAGACCACCAGCATCCCTCTTCCCATCAGTCTCCCACTATCTGTTACAGACAAAGTATCCAGCATGCAACCCATCACTGACCTGGCCTGCCTGCAGTGAGTACCAGGTCACCAGCTTGTTCCATGCCTCTGCCGGCACCAGCACATAGTCTAGGTCATCCACCAGGTGTTCCTTTAGCTGTGGGCTGATGCTGCTCTCCCCTGCTGAGTCTTACCACATTGCAGGAAATAATATCAAATACAGTGTCAGAGAAACCTACTTAACTGTAACCCTTTCACTGGCCCAGCCTGTAAAATTTCTGGGCAGTAAATTGCACACACACACCTGCAAACAGTATATTTTCCAGTCCTGCAGCAAACCTAATTTCAATATTGTGTTTTTTGGGTGGTTGACTGGGCGTAAAACACCAAGTTACTTACTCACTTGTGCTTTTTGATAAAAATCCTTTCACGTGCTATTGCAAAAAACAAAAAGGCTTCAGAATGTAAACTTTTGCACTTTTATTGGTTGTTTTCAAGTGCCATGGCAGTGAAAGGGTTCAGCCACAGCCATTCCACTGACCATTCGCTCATCCAGTTGCATGCAGACACATTCACATTACCATTTACTCAAGCACTGTCATTATCATGGGCACATGCTATCATACCACTACATGTAGCTGGATCTAGTTTAATAAATTAAGCTACTGGCTGGCTGGATGAGAACTTAAAAGAAAGAAGAAAAAAAGAGAGAAAAAAGTCAAATATGAACACACAAAGACAAAGTGGCACAAACACTGGCAGAACAATGTAGGATGTAGATGACCTGGCAAAGAAAAACCAACCTTCAAGCAGGCTGGAGTTGTCAATGGGGCCTGGGTGGTAGGCCTCATTCCCAGTGTTGAGTGTGTCCCAGGAGTCAAAGCCCACATACTTCTTCCACTGCTTGTACCAACGTATGCTCAGTAAGAACCTGGGAAACACACACATGTAATGAATGTATACATGCACATAATATAAAATTGTAACCCTCGAACAGAAATAACAGTTTTTATGAACAAAGAAGAGTCACTGTGGGTCTGGCGGTGGCTACATTTGGTGCACTCAATGGGTGCTTGACCTGTGTGGCTGACAGGATGTTAGAATCCAATAAGTAACTCCTTCTTATAGTTATATGTCAAACTAAATGTATGTTTGATTGCCTTTTTTCCCCCTTCCCCGTACCACCCCAGTGCATCTGGATGGGAATCAGCACATTACAAGCCTCATTATTATTATTATTTCCATGCCATTGGCTGTTATGTGGTCTTGTAATGTACACAACAATCTCTGTGCATGGTGTGCATATATATATATATATATATCTATATATATATATGAAGGCTAGACAGGCACTGACAAGTCTGTATGCCAGCTTAATAGCATCAAAAGACATAAATAGTAATTATGTGCACAGAATGAGTGAAAAATGATGTGCACAGAATTACTAACAGCATATTTGTGACAAAAGCACATAATGAGCAATTATCTCATCATAATCCCTGTCATTCTGCCAACAGTGCGCGTTACACCTAAACACACAAGCACCCCATGTATAAAATTATGGCTTGGAATAAACTGACAGTGACACTGTGAACTGGTATATGTGACCGTCCACCATGGAATGAATCAGAAGTCCCCTCGGGCTGTTTGGAGCTAGAGCGGAAAATGGGTGTTGGAGGTGTCAGGTGCCGATTTTGAGATTTTGGCAATATGTTGAAAAGCAGTCTTTCTTTTCCGTAAATATACCATCAAAAAGACAGTTTATTCGCCTGAAGTTGTCTAAAAATGATTTTTTCATATCATACCCTACTATCCAGGTAAGATAAAAACCACATGACAACACACGCAAGTTAATGCTGGCAAAAGTTTTGAATTCAGCTCGTGCAGCTAATATTTTGGACGAAAACGATTCGATTGCGTCAGAGGTTTGATTGCTGATAATTTTGCAACAGTTCCTGCTGTTGAAGGAAAGGATGCCGTTGATGGAGAGGATGAAAGCGATCAAGACGACACTGAAATGATGAGTGAGAGCAGAAGAGACGTGAAAACCTCGAACGTAGATTCAGAAAAAAACTGCGATATTGAATCAAGCGGTGGGTGTGCTGACGATTCAGAAGACTCCATATCAGACGATGAAGGCCTCGCTGACAACTCTGTGTCACAGATTGAAACTGACATTCAGGATAATATGACTGAACTCTGACACCGAGTTGCTGATACTGTGATAGTTCAAAACTTTCAGTGCAAGTGCAAACTCAGAGCACAAGTTCGTGAGACGTCAACTCTAACACACTGCGAAAAACCTGGAAGCCTAGCACAGTTTTCCACAGATGAAATCTTGGCCAGGAGACTAAAGGTGGCAGAATTTAATGAAGGTGAGGTTGTTTTTATTATTGTTTAGTCTCTCTCTCTCTCTCTCTCTGTCTGTCTGTCTGTCTCTCTCTGTGTCTGTCTGTCTGTCTGTCTCTCTCACACACATACACATGCGCACACACACACGCACACACACACACACGCACGCACACACACACACACACACACACACACACACACAAACCACACACACGAAAGATCATGAAGTACATGAAGCACAGGATTTACACTTAAAGAATAATTAAAACCAGTCAGATCATCTGTGCAAAGGGATACATGTATACACATGTATACACTCAAGCATGTTAACAGTAGCCTGAATTAGAAATTTTGTGCACATGCATCAACACAAACTAATCTATGCACTTTTTCTTTGTCTGTCTCACTCTGTTTGAAAACAAAGGACCTTTTTAAGTATTTCAGACACTGATTTTCTATCCAATGTCCTGTTGTGTCAGTCAGATCAGAATGATTGATATAAATTTGGGGGTTTTGCCTTTTGTTTTTCATCTGAAAAAGACATGATCCTGCTGGGAATCTTGGCAAACACCAAAGAATGTCTGTGAAATGATCTGCTTGGGACTCCTGTGATGACTGTGGAGATGAGTGTGAACTGAGCATCAGATAATGTTTCTTCAGTATTGACAAATATTTCTGTGTGAAAACTGAACTTTAAGACTCCCAGTGGGGAATGTTTGTGCCTGATGACTTTCTGGAAATTGTGTTGGGGTCAAAGGTGTTTTCCAGTGACTCTTGATGTGAATGTACAAATACTCCCTTCTGGCTCCTGTAAGTTGGAGAATTCTTTTCTTCTTGGTTTGATTTTGTCAACAACTGAGGTAGGATTTTATATTTGAATGACACAAATGTTTTAAATGTTTCATTTAGAAACTTACAGTTCAGTTTTTCTTTTTCCTGTTGTACACACGATTTAAATGACATTATTTGCTGATGAACAAATAATCATGGTGAAAACTTTTTTTTCTGTGACTGATCTTGAGCGTTTAGCTGAACAATAAGTTGTTGTTGTTTTAAATTTCAAAATGAAAATTGCTTCAGTAGCACTTTTGATGGTGTCTACATTTCTTGCCATTTGTTCTAGAGTGAGTCTGAGCAATAAAAGAGAATGTCAGGTTTGGGGAATGTTCAGTGTAACGTAATTTTTCATTTTAGTTTTCTGCCATTTTTCATTTGAGTTTTCTGCCATTTTTCATTGAAAAGAGCCCGCGGTTTTGTTAAAGTCTTATCAGCAGACACGATCCTGTACACCAGGCCTCACGAAAGGTCGGATGTGAGTGTACAACTGACAGATGTATTTTACACAAGTACATAACTGAATTGACTGCAGTTAAGTTACAGGCAAAAAGTCAAAGTTGATATAATGGCTGGTTCAGGACTACATGCAGATCTCCATGATTCATTTTCCCCATTAAAAAAAGTCATAATTTGAGAAATATAAATAAAATTTTCCCAACTAAGTTTTGATATGTTTTATTGACTATTGTTTGATGTTTTCAAGGTTAATTGTGAAGATAAATCGTTGGTTGCTAAGGAAATTTTCTTTTTACAATAAGACAAATTTCAGGGCAATTTTCTCAAAACTGCGTTATTAAGGGTAACCCTGTTTCAAGACGTGTAACTGAAAAACTAAAGGACATATTCAAAAACGGTTTTCACCATTGAAAAGAGCATAAAGAATACTATTAGAAAACATCAAAACATCAAAATCAAAGTTTGGTGACAAGCGACTCATTTTGTGGTGGACGGTCACATATGGTTGTATGGTGTCCACACAACATGCACTAAGAGTAAGACTGCAACAGTTTCACGTGGCACCAGCCATGCAATAACCAAGTAGCACTGTATGTACACCACTTTAGCAGATATTCAAAAACACGCTATAAAAAGCGACAGTCACTCATTCAGAATCACATACAACAACCACACAGTGAGTCTGCCTGAGAGTGGAGCATAACCCTGCATAAAACCTTAAACGTGATCAGCAACAACATAAGTCTGCGCAAGTGTTAACTTGTAAGAACTGAAAAACGGTCTTTCACCCTGTCCCAACAGGGACTCAAATCCACGAGTACCTGCTTTCACTGGATCACCAGTCACAATGACAGCATGCCACGCATGTGTGTTTTTGTTTCTTTGTGGGTGTGGGTGTGTGCACGCAGGTGTGCATGCAAGTATGAGTAAATTAACCTAGAAAGAGTGCTTATGAGTTGAACATTTCAAAATTCTTTACCAATGTGCGAAAATGCCAACACATCACTCTTGCAATGTAGAATGTTAACTATGTGGTTCTGATTTTTCTCAAACTTATCCTTCTGAAAACACACACACACACGCACACAACACAGCATGCCGTTTATTAGACGGTTTAATGTTGAACAGTGCCAAATAACTATGGCTAAACAATTAGCAGCGTTCTGTGCGTTGCAGTCAGCAAAGGGGAAACCCGCTACAGCCCTTTCAGTTTCCCGTGTGTGACGTTTAAAAGATTTTGCAACGAGCAGCCGCCGTAAGTCGCAAAATCTGGAATGTGCCCAAAACACACAATGTTTTTATACCTACCGAGTATCGCCCTTCTCCAGTGGAAGTTTAATCAACTGCGCTATATCGTTTTTTTGGGTTTCCAAATCGGGTGCTCCACCTTCCGCCATGTTTGTTTACTTTCAGTTCTTGGAAGTTCTACTTATGGTCTCTATATATAGGACAATGACCTTACTAGTGCGACTCAAAAACTATTGTTTGTTTCCAAATCGGGGTAAAATCCAAGGAGACGGTCGGAAATTCCTGGAGCGTTTTAAAAGTGCTTCCACCGTGTTTGTTCGCTTTCGGTTCTTGGAAGTTCTACTACTAGAGCGGCTCCGACCGATACTATCGTTATAGACTCGGTGTGCCGGATGATCACGCGCTGCTCCTCCCAAGTCCAAACACTTGCTGACACACAGTCTGGATGTTTGTGTTGCATGGACTCCATTTACGACATGATGGCTGTTTCAGTGTTTAGGCGAGAAAGGGAGCACTATATAAAAAAGCAAAAGGTTTTGCTCCTTGACTTTCTGCGGGACAGACTGATGCAGACGAACAACCAAGTTATGAATTAGCGGGACTATGCAACCGAACCAATCACATGGCCCTCTGCTAGTGATGTCATTGTAGCACACACCCAGTCGCAGCTGCAGACAACTCGTCCTCAAAGCAAAGGAGCCACCCGGCCGATCAAAAGTTAACTACATTACATTGACCACATTGAAACGGCGACGTCGGTCGGGGTTTGTGACCTCAGGATAGGGTCACTCATTGAATCTGAATGTCACCCGGCGGAAGAACTGCACGGTCAGTTTCATTTAACTAACCGAAGCTGTGCGGCCGGTGGCGGCATAATAAGTAATGACTGAAAATGTCAAGTGCCGCCGGGTAAGCTATATTCATAGTATTAGGCGGCCTAGCCTGGCATGCACTGACTATAATTATGTAAGTCAAAGGCTATGTGACCACAAGGCTATGTGACCACACAAAAAAAGACAACAACAAAAAAGACTAATAAGACAGTCACTGACTACTTTCCGGAGGCCTTACGGCCGTCTGACGGTCGCCGGCCCGGTCAAGGCAATGATAATAATAAATAATACAACATAGCACTTCCGATAGCGCAATGTCCATAACATGACTTGGCTCAAAGCGCCAGCTCAATTTACACTGACAAAAAAGCACTGTATTTACACTGTACAGGACATCAGTAATCATTAACACCACCTCCTCTACATCCACATCCACTCAATAGTCAGTCAAACTGCAGAAAAGGTAAACACCTTACAAACCAAGAGAGAAGCGTTCTTTAGAAGTCAGTGTTAAATGGCCCGCCGCCCAGACTGACTGACACATTCCAGACACTGACTAAATCAGTGAAAGAGGGCGTCATCGTGTGCGCTTGCCGATTCAGTCAGTTCAGTGGAGAGCAGCCTCAGTCGCCGGACATGCAGCCGGCACACACTCCGAGCATCGCTTCAAGTTCCGGCACCTTCCTCCACTATATGAGGAGGAAGGACTCGATGTCGTAAACCAGTGTTTGGAGTTTCTCATGGACCTATATAGGTCCATGCTGCATGCCGCACTGTCCCTAATATGTCATCTGACATCCGAGGACATTAAGAACCAAGTAGCAACCGCACTGACATTACAGTTTGTCCCTAATATGTCAACCCGACATCCGAGGACATGAAGCCCCACATCATCATCACCGCCGCACTGACATCATGGATAGTTCGGGAGCTGTGTGAGAGTCGAGGTGGCCGTCCTGGGCTGTCCGTCCTAGCGAACTTTATGGTTTCCGTGGACGTAAAACTATATTGAACCATGCTTCGGCATTGGTCTCAGCTTGTCCCTGATATGTCAACCGACATCCGAGGACATTAAACAACACAACCCAACCGAACCAGCACTGACCCATAGTTCAGGAGCTGTGTGAGAGTCGAGGTGGCCGTCCTGGGCTGGCCGTCCTAGCGAGCTTTATGGTTTCCGTGGACGTAAAGCTATATTGAACCATGTTTCGGCACTGGTAGTCTCAGCTTGTCCCTAATGTCAACCGACATCCGAGGACATTAAGCAACACAACCGAACAGCACTGACTGACACCGGTCAAGGCCTCTTTCCAGACGGCGCCCCGCTGCGGGACTGACAAATTCGGACTGACTAGGACAGTAGGAGGAAGGACTGACTGACTCACGGTGTCCGACCACGGCGGATCGCGTCGTAAGCCGAGCCTCCAAGCCTCGCTTTCCGGCACCCTTCCCGCCGTCCAGCAAGGATGTCAACCAGTGCTTCAGTTGACGGTTTGCCGTCGTGCGGTTGTCTTCAGCTATGCTGTGAGAACACGTTCGCCGGTCGCCAGTTTCAGCAACTGCTGTGACACACCCGGCTCCGAACTGCTGAGTCCAGGGGCAGCGTTTGTGTGTGTGTGTGTGTGTGTGTGTGTGTGTGTGTGTGTGTGTGTGTGTGTGTGTGCGCGCGTGAGGGCGCGCGGGCGTGCGTGCGTATGTGTATGTGCGTGTGTGTGTACGATGTGTGTGTGTGTGTGTGTGTGTGTGTGTGTGTGTGTGTGTGTACGGTGTGTATGTGTATGTACGGTGTGTGTGTGTGTGCGTGTACGGTGTGTGTATGTGCGTGTGTGTGTATACGGTGTGTGTGTCCGCGCGTGCGGTGTGTGTGTACGATGTGTGTGTGCTGTGTGTGTGTGCGGTGTGTGTGCGCATGCGGTGTGTGCGCGCGCGCGGTGTGACAGTATGTGTATGCGGTGTGTGTGCGGTGTGTGTGTGTGTGTGTGTGTGTGTGTGTGTGTGTGTGTGTGTGTGTGTGTGTGTGTGTGTGTGTGACAGTATATGTGTGTGTGTGTATGCCATGGTGGTGCCGGTGGTGCAGGAGGGGGCGGGGGTTGTGTGCATTACCCGACATCTTTGAAGTTGTGTTTATCACACACACACACACACACACACACACACACACACACACACACACACACACACACACACACACACACACACACACGCACACGCAAACAACAGGCACGTGAACTGCTTTTGATTTTCCACCTTCCTTTATAAATGCCATTCGATGGAAAACGAAATACACTTTCAAATAATGTCACAAATTATAAGTTTTTATACAATATCAGTGTTGCCCAGAACCGGACCAGGAAAGATATTGCTGCAGCTATCACAGTAATTGTCAAACAAAGGTTTCCACAGCCAGAAATGAAGTGATG
>OY757552.1:11307474-11457474 GCA_963584105.1 Alviniconcha strummeri
TGGATGTGGTTTATTCATGATCAGTTGGTGTCATGTGTTTATGTGTGTGATTTATTGCCTTTAGATGTCAGATATGTTATACTGATAGACAATATCATTATCAGTACACTGCACAATTAGTCTTTGTCAATCCTACTCCCAAATGAACATTCAACTGTATACAGTATAGTTTAGGTGGGGCTGAGTCTTGATCTTGTGTGTGTGTGTGTGTGTATGTGTGTGTGTGTGTGTTTGTGTGTGTGCGCATACGTACATGCATGGATAGATAAACAATATCAGTACACTGTACTGTTAGTCTTTGTCAGTCCTTCTTTGTCAGTCCTACTCCTAAAAGGATGTTCAACTGGTTACAGTATAGTTTGGGTGGGTCTGCGTCTTGATCTTGTGTGTGTGTGTGTGTGTGTGTGTGTGTGTGTTTGTGAGATGTGTCCATATTATACACATATGTATGTGTGTGTATGCGCACATGTGTGTGTGTATGTATGACACTTTTCATTAGTGTTTGTGGAGCCAGGAGATCATTGTTCACGTCGTGTGTGTGGCTTGTCAACAGAACAGCCACAGTGTACAAGACACTGGACCCACTGTGGGGTGAAGAGTTCATCCTCCACATGCCCAGCGGCTTCCAAAACCTCAGCCTCTATGTCTATGATGCTGACAAAGTCAGGTAAGATGGATTTCAAAACCTGTAGGTCTATAGTAAACCTAAGCCAGGCTAGGGCTAAGCGCAGTCAGTGTCTTGGTTTGTAAATTCTGATGTTGGAGTTGTCTTTGGAAGGGTGCTGATGGAGTCTGGCATCCTATGGAGAGGGGTTTGGTGGGGGGGGGGGGACCATGCCTGGCACTGCGCTGTCATCACCAGTGCATTTAGATGGGCAGCAGCATAGGTCATTTTAAATTTAATGTTTTTTGAATTGGTGAAGAGGAAAAGAGAAAGTCAGGTGAAAATGACAAAGTTTACAAATTGTAAAGATGAGCTAAAGCAGGTTTGAACCATGGTCTGTCTGCCTGCAACTTAACAAGTGGAATAATGCCTTAACACCAAGCAAGTTGGGCTCGTGGCGAAATGCTTCCTCAGCCTGACATGCATTGGTTAGTGTTCTACACAGGACTGGTCCTGCATGAGACCATTCTTGGCTCAGAATGCTGCTTTGTTTCAAGCCTTAGCAGGGGGACTGGACTGAGTGTCTAGTCCCCTGAAGGAGGAAGAACAGTGTCTGACCTGTGTGCAGCTTGCAGCACACATAGATCTGTAGGAAGTTAAAAACAAAGAAGAAGTTTCCCCAAATGCCACAGCAAATTCAGTGGATATTCCCCACCGCACCATGTTAGGTAAACACCGGAGTGTCTCTGTCAGTGTTACTTGCATTGTACACACATAGACAGGACTGTGTGATGCTGCTCTAGCACAGTTGCAGCTGCTGTGGTCTTACCCAGGGTCTAACCTTGCCCTGAAGGCTAAAACATCACCTGTTTAGTTGGTAGGCCTGGGTTGGGTGGCGCTGCTCTCATGGCTGCTGCCCATAGCCTTGCCCAGGTAAACACTAACAGTAAAACATCACATTCACACTCACAGTGTATAATTTACACTGGTGGGACTGGATGGTGCTGTTCTCACTATCTTAGTCTTACAGCTGCTGTAGCATTTCCCAGGAAGGATGACTAATAGCCCATGAGGGATTAATAAGGTACTAAAAGTATTGTGGTGGTGGGGGTGGGGGGGGGGGGGGGATGTGTCCATGGCTTGAATTATAAAAAAAGAAAGAAAACAAAACAAAGATGACTGCTAGCATTCTAAAACAGGATCTAAATACATAAAGCTAAAAAGTTCAAAGGAATGCTTATTTAATATGACAAACACAAAGTGCAATTTTTTGGGTGAAGCCCCTTTTTCAAGCTACGAAACAACACTTAAACAACAGTTAAATATTCATAAATGAAGTGTAGGCTACTTACCTGCTTTTGGTAAGATAAGTAGCCTACATTTAATTTTTCACTATTAAACACCATGTAAGCACTGTTTAACAGCTTGAAAAAGGGGCGTACCCTGAAAATTTGCATGTTGTGTTTTGATATGTATATTAAATAAACATTCCTTTTAACCTTTTATACGTACTTGTATGAATTAGATCTCACATGTTCTTTTAATTTTGTGTATATTATAAATAATTGTCCCTGTTTGTGATGTGTGACTGTGGTGTTGTTAATGCTAGTGATGCTACACAGCCCTGCACTGCCTCTTTACACTCCAGTGTTTGACGTTTTCCTGTACAAAGTGATGCTGGCAGTGTTTGTTGTCCATCCTTGCTGCTTCAGGTTTTTCTTTTGCTCATTTGATCCTTTCCCCTCACAAGATGGCCTTCACTCAGAAAAATGTTTTCTCACTTGCCGCAAGATGAATATTTCATGAGAATAATTTTTTGTCCATTTGTTGTATGCATGTATGTTTCAAGTGTAATTAAAATGCACACACACACACACACACACACACACACACACACACACACACACACACACACACACACATGCAAGCACAAACATTTATATGAACAGAGCTTGCTTAAAGATTCAAAATTAAATAGTAAATTGTAAGAATATTATTGAATAAAAACCATACCTGTGCACATGCACACATACACACACACAAGAAAAGAAATGAAACTACTGATAGGACTTACATTTTGGGCATTTTCAGATCTTCAGAATTGGAATATTGCTTTTTTGAACACTCTGAGCATTTCTCTTGCAAAGAGCTCTGTAGTGTTTTGGATTATTTGTGCATTCATCTAAACCTTTTTTTGTCAGTGAACTAACCATTCTGTTTTTTCCTCTTTTTTGTTTTTTATGTTTTGCAGCAGGTAAGTTCGTTCACTACCCTTGGCTGGTGGGACCTTTCTTTAGCTTTTTAAATATTTTATTTTTCGTTTTTCATTTTCTTGCCACTCTGTTAGTCTAATCCAGAACAGATTTGCTTGAACCTCATTAGTAGATACGCCACACCAAATATATTTACCTTTACACAGCAGCAGTGACAACAAAGACAGCAGGGTCAGCAACAACGTGAAAGAACGAAAGAATGAGAAAGACAAAAAAGAAACCCCAGAGTTTTGGTTAGATTCCATTTTGTTAAAGGGCACCTTAAGAGTCACCAGAAGGTCATTTTAGAAGCAGGAGCGGTCTTTGGCCAATGGTTGATGTGTGTAGGTGATGTATACATATATATATACAATACAAATGGAACTGGATGAAGAGTAAAACAATTTCATCCTTGAACATCCTCTGGATGAAGTTTCATCAGGGGTTCTTCTGTGTTGCTGGTTGTCTTTGGAATGGCTTTGCTGTCTCTGAAGAGTGACTGACTATGATTGACAATCACTGTACTTTTGCATCTGATGGCAGCTAACAATCATACGAAAGGTGATGCAAAAGTAAAAGTGGTAAGTAAACAGAAGGATTGCATTATATTTTACAGTTGACACAGCTTTCTTGAACTAATGATCTAATCTGATTGTTTGCTTAAAGTAGAACATGGAAAGCAATATGTATAGCAGATAGGTAACTGGTTTTTAACGCCCAGTCAACCATGATGGTTATGTCAGGGCAAAAGCATTTTTTTCTTGAGTAGGAGTTTGCTTACAGTTTGTTGGTGAGTGATTGGAGTTTAACATCATGTCAACACAGAGAGCTGTGTGGTTTTGAGTAAAAGGACATTGTCATTAAAAACAACACACATGCATACATACACTCACACACATGCACATGCACACACACATGCTCACAAGTGCAATGCACACACACATGCAAACACACACACACACACACACACACACACACACACACACACACACACACACACACACACACACACACACATACACACACACACACACACACACACACACACACACACACACACACACACACACACACACACATATATACACACACACCACCACCACCACCACCATCAGCATGTATTTATGATTTTTAGGAATAACTGTGCATTTTGTCTCAATGAGCATTGTGGTTTTTGTTACTTTGATAGTTATAGTACTCCAAGTCCTGCAGCCAGTATTTACTGTTCTGCACATTAGTCTTTGGTGAAATGTGAAGCCATTTTGATGTTTATATATACATACCTGATGTTTTTTCATGCACACAGACCTTGATGAAATGAGAAACAGAGCTGACAAAATGTGCATCTAATATAGCTGTACCACCATCAGGAAATTCACATCCAGTAGCAGAATTGCACCCTGTGTGAATGTTTTATCATAACATGTTACATTTGCACAAAACACTAACACTCTCAAGAATCTACAGAACAAAGAATTAAGCACACTAGAAGAGTTACAAAATTCAACATTTGAACATTTGAATCTTGAGTGCAGTAAAAGGAAACTGTAATAATTATTACAAAATCAAGCAGGATGTACATGGATCCAAAAGCAAATCAGGCTTACTTTAAATTGCCTATCAAATTATGAACATGCATATGTGTACAGAGCATGTTTGTGTTTTTCTCAGTATTATCACAGTATTAAAAACTGTGCTTACAGTTACAGTACTGCTTTTAGAGCTAATTTAAACAGTGGAGTGTATAGTAATGTACACAGTTGTTAAAGCACATAGTGACAGAACCTAATGATGAATCACATAATACTGTACACTGCTTGTACAACATATTGTCACAGGGCCAAAATGGTGACCTGTACTTTTGAACCAAAGCATACTGTCATGAATCAGGATGATGAACTATCCAGTGATCTATCTGTTTCTCTTGGGATAGATTTGTAAATAAGCTGAGGTGCTTAAATCTTTATCCTTGTGTAATAATGTATTATTTTATCTTCTCTCTCTCTTGTAAGTTTGTATAAACATGAACATGTTGCTTTTAAAGCATATTGTAACGGGACCAAAATGATGAGATACAGTATAACCCCTATTCAAGACCACTCTTAACAAAAATCAAGCATGACCAAAATGATGAAATACAGTATAACCCCAATTAAGACCACTCTTAACAAAAATCAAGCAATCATATATTACCATCAGGGCTGTGTTTACCTAAAAGTATAAATGGATGAGTGCAGGAAAAAAAAGTGATCTTAAAATAAGGCCAGTCTCTCATCAGGGTTTCATTGTATCCAACAATGTACACTGCTTTTAAAGGATATCGTTATGTAATCTAAATGGTGAACTAGCCACAGTTGAATATGTACAATATACACTGTGTTCAATTAAGCATATGTTATATTATCAGAGTGATGAACTAGCCACAGTTGAATATGGACAATATACACTGCCTTCCAAGCACATTGTCACATAATCAAAGTGATAAACTAGCCACTGTTTAATATGTACAATATACACCGTGTTCATTTAAGCATGCTGTTGTATGATCAGAGTGATGAACTAGCCACAGTTGAATATGGACAATATACACTGCCTTCCAAGCACATTGTCACATAATCAAAGCGATAAACTAGCCACTGTTAAATATGTACAATATACACTGTGTTCAGTTAAGCATATTGTTGTATTATCAGATTCAGAATGATGAACTAGCCACAGTTGAATATGTACAGTATACATTGCCTTCCAAGCACATTGTCACATAATCAAA
The DNA here is from genome assembly GCA_963584105.1 of Alviniconcha strummeri. Lineage (NCBI taxonomy): Eukaryota > Metazoa > Mollusca > Gastropoda > Provannidae > Alviniconcha > Alviniconcha strummeri. Next base: position 11,313,101 of record OY757552.1, read on the forward strand.
GCGATAAACTAGCCACTGTTGAATATGTATAATATACATTACTTTTAAAGCATATTGTCACATAACCAAAGTAACTGAACTAGCCACAGTTGAATATATACATATATATGATGTACACTGTTTTTAAAGCATATCATCAGTGTTCTGAACTAGCTTCAGTTGACTGTGTATAATACACACTGTTTTTAAAGCATAACATTACATAATCAAAATAATGAACTAGCTACAGCTGAATGTACAATATACATTGATTTTAGAGCATATTGTCTTGTAATCATTGTGATGTACTACTACCACTAGCCACAGTTGAATGTATACATGATGTGTGACAATATACCATGCTTTTAAAGCACACCATCACATAATTAAAGTGATGTTTTAGCCGTAATATCAGTAAACATTGCTTTTGAAGCATAGTGCAGCTTTATGAATCACATTGTCCATTTGCATTCAGCTCATTTGTGTGATTTTTTTGATTTTTTAAACGGAGAGCTTATAAGTTATACAAGAGGAAAACATGTAATGATAATAATAATAGGGAATATATATAATATAGAAGCATTCTGTGACTCAAAGCACTTTACAACTTCATTAAAGAAAACCATAGCATGGAATGCATAAATATGAATGAAAAATCAATGGCATAATATTAATAATACTAAGAAAGTAAGATAAACGTACTTAGTCATACAAAGCATTACTGAAACACACACACACACACACACTTATTCATTCACAGCAGCAAATGTTTGTAAACTGTTGAGGAATTGTTGATATTTTGAATTGCAGTCAATTTTTGTCAGTTGCTTGCGTTAAATTAAGTCAACACAGAGTTTTGTTCAAAAACAAAATGTGTCCCATTACAGACCCTCGGTGATACTTTGCCATGAAGTCCAGTGAGTTTGATTTGGCTCAAGATGGTATAGATCTGTGTGCTCAGGAAAGTCCATTTGCCTGCATGCTGTTTTTGTTTTGTTGTCAACCCCAGGTGAGGCATTCTACAGAAACAGCGTATCAGTGTCATGTTCACCTGTGCCTGTAGGCTGCCATAGGGGTGGTAGCTGGCCCACAGTGGCTGGCTGAATAATTCAGGCATGAATATTGTATCTGCTACTCAGCAGGAAGCTGAAGCTGGGTGTATAATAAGCTGTAGTTCAATTCATTTTAGTAGTGCCCTCATACCATACCCCGATCGGAGGCTGTTGGACAACTCTTATTGAGTCAGGATGGGTCACAAGATAGAAAATGAGGCTGGGTTTTGCAAAAATGGGAGGAGCAAATTGAGATGTTTTTGCATCTGCACAGCAGCCCACACATTTACACTCCTAAGCCTTGTTTTCAGTCTCCCTTTCCTTTGTGACATCATCTTATGAATATTCACTGGGATTGACCCATGGCATTCTGTCATTAATGGCATGTTACTGGTTTCAGCCGGAATATTATTAGGGCATAGGCAAAAACATTTCTGTGTTAAAATTCCTATGTAAGTATTATTGTCAAAGATCATGCTGTAGGAATCTTCTAGTCTATTCCATATATTCAATTATACAAGCAACTAACACAAAAATAGACTGCCAATTCATTGCTTTATGCTGTCATCTAACTTTTTCACATTTCATGTTACAGCATTATCTTTTGTGTAAGACTAAAATACTTTTGGCACTTATGCACATGCACACGTGTATGCACACCCTTCCCCCGTCCACCCTCTACCCCCCACCCTCCTCTTCACAAACCCACAAACCCAAAGAAGAAGAGAGAAAAAGGAGGAAAGCATGTTGACAGCTCAGTGCAAATGGACCGTAAATGTAATCAGCTTTGCATGATGTAGTGATGTGGCGTAGCAGTAGTTGCTGTTGACTGTTGTTAGTTGAGCCGCACAGAATATGCATCATCTGCATAAACAGAAAAGTAAGGAGCCTGCGACAGTACAGTAGTGCTGATGATGCAAGCTGGTCTGCAAACATAGAAGATGTGCGCATATTTACATCTGTGCACCTCATGTGGTTGTTCTGTTAATAGTTATACCCCAAAAAGTATGTTTTCAGTGACATTGATGATTGTATTGTGTCATGCACATCCGTCGCTGGGCTTACTCTCTTATAAATCTTACTTGAGAACTGTTTACAAGCATAAATCTTACTTGAGAACTGTTTGCAGGCATGAATCTTACTTGAGAACTGCTTGCAGACATAAATCTTACCTGAGAACTGTTTGCAGGCATAAGTCTCACTTGAGAGCTGTTTGCAGGCATAAGTCTCACTTGAGAACTGTTTGCAGGCATAAGTCTCACTTGAGAACTGTTTGCAGGCATAAATCTCACTTGAGAACTGTTTGCAGGCCATGTGTCTGACATGTATAGCCCCCTTTGAAGGCTAGAATGATACAGTGACCTGGTTGTTCAGTTCACAGTAACAAATTATACAAACACACTGCAAGAACAAAAACAATCAGGCGGATGATGTGACATCAGCCACAAGGATAACTGATGTTATTTGACAAACAAGTATTACGACTTTTTTGACTTCTCTTCTACATTCATTCACAGCACACTTGCTTCAGTTTTGTTTTCAGCATTGTCAAATTTACATGACAGCAAACTACTGCATGTAGTACATTTCTCTTTGTGTATGTGTCAGTTCTTATGTTCTGGTGGCTGTTTTGGAAAAAAAGAAAGAAAAAAAAGGGTTTTCTGCTTTGATGTTTTTTGTTTGTTTTTAATTTAAAGGGGAACCAAACAGAAGAAGCATCATGGCCTTGTCAGTTTTAATGGAATAAGAAAATAGACACAGCATTTTCTCTTGATTTCTTGTCCTGTTTGATGTTTGAAAGTTGCAAAAACGCAGCCATGATTGCTGCCATGTTGTGTCATAAACAAGACTGGAATGTATGGCAAAAATACATCATAAGCGAGACTGGAATGTGTGGCCAAAATATCAAAGATGTCACAAGCCATCCTTTTTCTGCTCTTGGTTCGTAAAGAACGAATGAACATGGCTGGGCCCTGAGGAGCTCAGATTTAATGCAAAAACATACTTTTTGGGTATAAATAATAATAGAAAAACTGTACAAGGCATGCAGATGTACATATTTGCACATTTTCTGCCTTTGCAGACCAGCTTGCTTCCTCAGCGTGGTTCCCCTTTAAAGTTATACACTGTTATTCTTCATTGTGTTTAGTGGGTTCCTTTGTGTGCTTGTTGTAGATTAACAAAGAGTATTTATAGATGGACTCTTTTGCTGGGCTTGGTTTGTACGAGCTCAGTGGTTGGGAAATCCTTTCAGCCTATAGATCAGTCCCACAGTAGACATCATGGTCCAATGAAATTCAATGCTTTGTTCCATTAGCTGCATGGGTTAGTATTTTTTCTACCCAGGATGATTGATAGTTGACTGCAGCATCTGTGACAGAAATACAATGAGACCTTTGGTGGCAGGCATCTGTTGTCACTTCACTTTGACATCTTTGTTGGCTTAAAAAACCAAACGCACACAAAACCTCTGAATGATAGAGGGTTCTAGGCTGCTAGTTGCCAGAACACTTTAGCCAGTCAGAATACCACAGTCTGTGTTTCCATGCAAAGAACCAAAAACAAAAACCCTATAGAGTAGCTCACTAACTGGTACGTTTTCCATTCAAACGAATTAACAGCAACAGAGTGAGGGAAACTTTTATGAGATAAGGTGGAGTGCATATGGGCTTTCCTGAGCATGTAAAAAGGTAGATAATCGGTCTGTAGATATTGTCTTGAACTGAGCTGAACTGAACGGAGTGAAAAACAGGTTTCCAAACAAAGCTTTCAAAATAAGTAATGACGCATGCTGGCCGATGATGGGATGACACTGGCTGCAATCAAATGAGCGCCTGGATGCAGGCCCAAAGCATGGTACATTCAGCCAGTCAATGCGGTGCCACACGGTGGTCAGATTGAAAGCTTGCAAGGAAAGAAAGAGGCTGGGCTTAGAATTCAGTGTGACACTCTTTTCACTGTTGACTGAATCTGGGACAAAAATACAGCGCTGGAACCCCTGATGATGACCACCTTTATGAACTACGAGCGTTTTTTAAATTTTTTAGGAGCATGTGTTTTTGAGCACAGCATTGTTATAAGACCTTTTTTAAGTGGGGGGGGGGGGGGGGGGTAGGGGAGGCTTTTTCCTTATGCCAGAATAACCCCTCTTGATTTTAGGGCTGTTGCTATGTACTTATATGGCTTGTTGAAGTCAATACACAGTAGTTTTTAGCTGTAGCGTGCTGTTGCAAATACTTTATGGTAGGGTTGGGTGAAATGCCCTGGTTTACAGTGCACAATTTATTTGTTGGCATTTGGCTATTTGCTGTAGTTTATCCATGTGGTTGTTCACATCCTCAGCACTGCCCCACTGCTTGTTGCATTTTGCTAATTAGTTTAGCTGCACGTCGGCGTTTCATGTTAGCACTGGAATGAAAGTTGTAAGTTCAGTCATTTTGTCTTACATCTTAGCTTTTAGGTGCTAATTTTTCTTTGTGTCATAGTTTATAATTGACTGTTCTGTCCTGTGCATCAGTTCTTTGCTGATTATTCTGTTTGGGGCCTTTAGTTTTTAGTGGGTTATTCTATATCTTATTTTGTGAATGTCTGTGTTAACTTTTTCTCTGGTTGATAATGAATAAAACAGGGTCCTTGTGGAGCAGAATCTTATATGGTTTCTTTGTTGATGATGTGGGGCTTGGTGTCTTCAGATGCTGGGGTCTAGAAATGTGTGCTCCTCATGAAGTCATTATTTTCAGACACTTTTTTAAATTTATGTATGTAGCCTGGGCAATTTCTTCTTTTGTTTAATTTTTTAAAATTATTTATTAATATGTGTACATATTAACCAGGTAACTTATTTGTCTATAAAAGTAAAATACTGTGATTATATATGTATTTGCCATAAAGTAATTGCAAATGTTATGTGTTTTTGGCTCATCACCTGTTTAATTATAGGAAAGGAGAGAACCATGTTTGACTGCAGGAAGGGATGTAATAGTCCATGCTGTGCGGTGTTTTGGCTTGTAGATAGAGGGCAGGAATGCAGCAAGCGTGACGGCAATGTTTAAGTCATTTCAAAAGTCCAATATGTAACAGGCCAGACTGTGTGTTTACGGTACTGTTCCATGTTATGTCATGAATTTTGCACAGCACAGTGCCGAGTTTCACTCCCTTCCTGTGTGTTTGATGATGTACTTGGTCATTGCAGTCCCCCCCACTTGCATGCATGCACTGGTTTTGTGTGTGTGTATGTGTGTGTGTTTGTGTGTGTTTGTGCACGTGTGTTTGTGCACGTGTGCGTGTTTCTGTAGTTAAGGATGTGTATGCGAGTGTGTGTTGGTGTGTGTGCCCAGGTTCTTCCTTTCGTCAGATGTCGTTCTGGTGAATTTGTTTTCAATCTGCGTTGCATGGAGCATTTTCCTAGTGATTTGTATCCAGACATTAAAGTGTCTGATTCTGATTTCTTTTCTTTTTTTCTGCAGTGGTGATGACATCATTGGCACAGTGTCCATCACGAAGGAGATGATGAATGACCAACGCAACCCCAAAGGTACTTTCAGTCTTGTTTTGACCACAGTAGCTGCTTGCAAGTAGCTGGGCGTAAGTGTTGGAATGAGTGGCGTGGGTGCAGCACTTCTGAAGCTGGCATGGATGCTGGGAGACAGAAACATCCCTGCCCCCCTTTTGGGTGTGGAAGTTACCAACCCGTTATAATAGAATTTGGCTGTAAACTGGCCATGTTCCAGTAAAATGAAAATAACTGATTCCACTTAAACAGAATCAAGAAATAAATGCAGTGAAAACTCATCAGTGAGCACACTGCTGGATGTTCTGCCAGAGCTGTTGTGAGGTTAGTGGATGTGTGTGTGCCCGTGCTTGTGGAAGTTTGTCTTGACTGTGTTTTGTTCTTTCCTTTGTAATGGGCTAGGTGCTCCAGTTTGGAGATACAGCACATAAAAGAGTCCATTATTATTACTGTGCAGAACTGGTGTGATGTGAGTTGTGACTGGGTGTTGTGCAGAACTTGTCATGAGTTGACAGGATGCGCGTTGTGCAGAACTGGTGTGATGTGAGTTGTGACTGGGTGTTGTGCAGAACTTGTCATGAGTTGACAGGATGCGCGTTGTGCAGAACTGGTGTGATGTGAGTTGTGACTGGGTGTTGTGCAGAACTTGTCATGAGTTGACAGAATGCGCGTTGTGCAGAACTGGTGCAATGTGAGTTGTGACAGTGCATGCTGTGCAGGTCTGGAGAACTGGTTCCCACTGCAGAAGGCTAACAAGGACCTGGAGATCCAGGGGGAGATCCTCCTGGAGTATGGCATCCGCACCTCTGAGGCCACGGGACAGTCCCACCTCTTTGTCACTGTCATCGAGGGCAGGTCAGTTGTGGTCTGTCAATCAGAAAGCACAGGAAACACATCCCAGCCAATCAGGGGTTCTGTATGAATGAGGTTAAGTCTTACCCCCCCCCCCACCCCACCCAAAAAAAAAATGTTCCTCTTATTGTTGGACATGAGGGTGAAGGATGCGGTCAGAGTGGATGGGTCTATTGCTGTTTGGGCCGGAGAGGAGGCATAAAAATGTACTTCAGGTAAATGGAAGTTGGGGCCCCTACCATAGGCTATTAACATAGTCATTATTGGCATCTTATTGTCTCTGGCCCGAATGCCGGTATCAAAGCAAAATGTTTATTGTGTTAAGAGTTCCGTGTTAGGATTGCTTTTACTAAGTTTCAGGTGTAATTATCTTCATGGCATGACAAACTTCATTATTGAAATCCACACAGTCAGAGTGCATCTGCCAGAGTGGTGGGCAATGCTGCAGCTGTATTTCATGTAAGGTGTATGGAAATGGTTGCACACACTGCCTTCTCAGTAATCTCGCCCCACAATGGGTTAAACCTCATGATTTTAGCTGAGGAAGGTTAACAAACAAGGCAAGGCAATCTCATGCTGGTTTTGTTTTGTTTCCCACCAGGGACCTCGCTCCCAAGGACAAGACTGGCTACTCGGACCCTTATGTCAGTGTCACCTGTTTTGACGAGACCAAAACCACATCGGTATGCGCACAGCTCAGCTTGTAATCTAGTCTTCTTTGTCAGGCTTTTTTGTTGTTGTTGTCTTCTTCTTGTTTTGTTCTTATGTATGTATATAAATGATGCCTGTGATTTTATATTTACTCATCAGTAGCTTAGCAAGGACTAGTTGTTAGACAGTTTTTTTTTAACTGAACCTAAACTACAATCCTTGTAAAATACTTTTTTTGAGTTTGAGTTCTTGTTGCTCATGTATTGTTGTTGGTACTGTGGTTGTTACTGTTGACAAGTTGAAACTTAAAAGTTAAGTGCTAATGTTGAGTGTGAAAGAAAGATATGTGACACAGTTCAGATTCCACAATTGATTTTGTGAAATGCAGTGTGTATATATGTCTTTACTGTTGATTGAAGCTTTTTTGATTAATGTATTTTTGATGGTGGTGGGGGAGGATGGGGGGGGGGGTTGTGGGGGGGGGGGGGAGGGATGAGGCAGGGATGTAGTCACTGACTTTGAGAGATATGTAACTGGTGTTCAAACATTCATGTATTTCATGACCTGTGCGCACAGAATCAGAAGAAGACAAGGTTTCCAGAGTGGCATGAGACCCTGGAGTTCCTGTTGCCATCAGATACGACCTACAACAACCTGTCTGTGATAGTGACGGCCTGGGACAAGGACAGACTGAGCAGTGATGACTTTATGGGACAGGTGAGATGTAAGACAGGTATGCTACAGGACCAGTGACAGTTTTGGACAGTCAAGATATAGCCTCATAGGAGAGGTGAGAAGCAGGACAAGTGAGATACAGGACAGGTGAAGCACATAGCCCATGAAATATTGGACAATAAGCACAGGTGGAATATGGGACCAGTGAGACAAAGGGCAGATGAGTCAAGGGAGCAGGACCAGGAACATATGAGGCAGGTAAGACATAGGACAGGTGAGAATCAGGGCCAGAGAGATATGAGACAGGCCAGTCAGTGGTGATGCAGGACCAGTGAAATATGGTACAGGTGAGACAAAAAGAGAACTGAGATAGGGGACACCTGTGGAATGCAGGACAGTCTGTCCAGGTGAGACATAATTTAGTGGTGAGATACAGGACCACTGAGGTGACCCTGTGCAACCGAGGGGATGTTAATATCCAAGACCTAACTACACCAATATTTTAAACAGACCATACAGTTAACATGGATGTTCACAACACAAAATAGTCGACAGCACAAACAGGTTCTCTGGTCGTGAGGACTTTCTTTCCTTCTTCCTTGTTGATCAACACAGAATACTGCTGACATAAAAGGAATTTCTGGGCCTTTCAGTTTCATGCAGTAGTAGTACGCTGTATGCTTTTGTTGCTGGAGGCATGTACCCTTCCTCCCACCACCAAAAAAAGCTGATGTCTGGATTTTGCCTTTCTTGCTTTCAGATACACCTGAGCGCTGATGATGTGACGCATGGCACGGTGAGGAAGTGGCATGCCGTGGCGAGGCGACCTCACTTTGACGCCCTCACCGTCAGGAGGGGAAGGTGGGTAGGAATATATAGCATCTTTCAGGCCTAGAAGTCCTCAGCTGCAAGTCTGAAACCAGACTTTTTTTGACGGTGCATGATAGCCTGCAAATTCTTGAGATTTGGGTGTTCAGGCTTTCCAGACGATCACATTCTCATGTTGCTTGAGATATGGGTGTCAGGAGGAAGCAGTCAATGAAGGAAGAGAGAGAAAAACACTTTTCTGGAACTCTTCCCATCATATGTCCTTGTGTAGTGTGGCCAGGAACCACTTCTCTTTTAAAGTTTTAAGGCCACTTTCACTTGATTTCTTGCCCTGATATAACCGCTCTGGTTGACTGGGTGTAAAACAGCAGTTTACTTACCTACTTACTTTGCTTGATTTTTGGGGGTGGGCTTACAAGTGGGGTTTCACTGTATGATGAGTAAGGTTTAAAACAAAAACAAACAAAATTCAGGTCTTAAAAGAGGGGTCTCTGAATCTCATGAGGCTCATCTTGGTCTTGATTTCCACCGTAATGTAATCAGATACCCTTTTTTCTAATACCTATTCTTTTTGCTGTTTGCCTCAGTCGAGTGGAGAGGGGTAAAATTCGCCTGAAGCTACAGCTGCTGGAAGAGACGGTGCTGCCCTCGTCATGCTATGAACCCCTTGAGACACTCTTCCTGGAGGCCCTCAATGAGCAGAAGGTAGGAACTGATTGGTCTGTGCTGCATCTGATGAACCCACCATACTTCATCCAGGTCCCTCAGCACCTGCCTGCCCATGCAAGTATTGAATAAATGGCCTCCTTTGCCAGATAGACCCCTGGCTCACCTGTGTCATCCAGGTCGCTCTGCACCAGTCTGTCCAGGTACTCTATGATGGCCTCCTTTTCCATGTAGACCCCTGACTAACCTGTGTCATCCAGGTCACTCTACACCAGTCTGTCCAGGTACTCTATGATGGCCTCCTTTTCCATGTAGACCCCTGACTAACCTGTGTCATCCAGGTCACTCTACACCAGTCTGTCCAGGTACTCTATGATGGCCTCCTTTTCCATGTAGACCCCTGACTAACCTGTGTCATCCAGGTCACTCTACACCAGTCTGTCCAGGTACTCTATGATGGCCTCCTTAATTGTAAAATATCTTTGACAGCTTCTTCTCAGACTCATCCCTTGCATATCTCCCTGACCTCACTCCTTCCAGACAGTTTTGGTCTTCTGCAGACACACGGGCACTTTGCATCCTACATGTTAAAAATATAACCTTTGACTTACATTCTTTTCCTTACTGTGCACCAAAGCAATGAAAATCTCTCCCTTTTGACATCCGTCATATTCAGTCCTCCTGTGCTTTCAAAACTGCATTAAAGACTCACCTCTGCGTACAGTACCACAGCTAATTTCAGATTCTGTCTTCATCCTTTTGCCAATGGTTTACTGGTCATGTTTTGAGTTTGACATGGTCTTGAGTTGAATTGTGTGTGTGTGTGTGTGTGTGTGTGTGTGTGTGTGTGTGTGTGTGTGTGTGTGTGTGTGTGTGTGTGTGTGTGTAATACATAGACAATTCTTTGGTGATATTTAGGCCCAGTTTAACCTTATTTCATCAGATGATGAGGAAATAATAAAAATAAACTCTTTAAAAAAAAATATATGTAAAAAAGGGGTGGGGAGAGATTTAAAAAGAGAAGGAAAAAGAAAGAAGGAAAGAAAATCAAGCAGAGAGAGGTCCTTTTGCTTCCCTGGTACTTGTTCTAAACAGTGACAGGAAATAAGATGAAGAAGATGGAGAGTGGGGCGAGAGAGTGAAATGAAAGCTGCATGTCTGCAGGCACCTGAAGTGGGCAGCCTGGTGTGGGACCTGCTGGAGCAGGAGAGGATCATGGAGCTGAGTCACATGGCTGCTGCCCTCGTCAGGTTCTACCTGGCCAAGGAGGCTGTCATAGAGTACCTGGACAGACTGGTGCAGAGAGACCTGGACAGAACAGGTGAGTCAGGGGTCTACCTGGCCAAGGAGCCCTCTATAGAGTACCTGGACAGACTGGTGCTGAGGCACCTGGATGAAACAGGAATCAGGGAGAGGATCCAGTTATAGAGTACCTGGGCAGGATGCTGAAGAGAGACCTGGATGACACAGGTGAGTCAGGAGTCTGTCAGGCCATGGAGGCCACCATAGAATACCTGAACAGGCTGCTGCAGAGAGACCTGGATGACACAGGTGAGTCAGGGGTCTACCTGAACAAGGAGCCCATTATAGAGTACCTGCACAAGTTCATGCAAAGAGACCTGAACAGAACAGGTGAGTCAAGGGTCTACCTGACTGAGGATCCTACCTGGGAAGACTGGCACAGAGGGACCTCAGTGAACACAGGTGAGTCAGGGGTCTACCTGGCCAAGGAGGCTGTCATATAGAGTACTATAGAGTACCTGCATGGACAGACTGGTGCAGAGGGACCTGGTGAATCAAAGGTCTACCTGGCCAAGAAGGTCACCATAAAGTTCTAGAACCATGTCCATGGTGATATAATGATCATTGATGGCAAAGAATTTGCTCTGTTTTTGTTCAGATGACCCAAACACAGTCTTCAGAGGAAACACACTGGGGACCAAATCTGTTGACCAGTACATGAAGGTTGGTGACATGGTCTGTGTGGTGTATTGTGGATATGTGTGTGTGTGTGTGTGTGTGTGGGGGGGGGTATATGTGTGTGTGTATTGGGTGTGTGTGTGTGGGGAGGGGGGGGGGAGTATAGGTTTAGAATGCGTGTTCCTTTGAGGCAAAGAAGCTGAATATTTGTTTGGACAGTTTTATACATGCTTGCTAAACCTCACAAATGTCTGACAGCAACTTAAGCTGGTCATGCACTGTCTCAGTAACTGCCTAAAGTCTAGCCACCCAAGAAAGCCACCCTGATGCACAGTCATGGCAAGCTGGTAACTCACACCAAACTCTGTTCTCTGATTACAAGCTACAAGCTTTCTTTGATAAATTGGAGTGTGATAGCCGGTACCAGTGCTTCTCTGGTGTGGTCTTAATGTATTATGCCCATGTAAGGTCTTAAAACATGCATCTATTGTGAATCAGCATGTATTTTATTTTCCTCCAGATTCTCGGGGTGCCGTATCTGCAGGAAACCTTGCAGCCAGTCATTGAGCGAATCTTTAACGAGAAAAAGACAGTGGAGCTTGACCCGAGTCGTGTCAACAGCGTTCGCAGGTGGGCGAGAGAGTGAAAAAGTGTGAGAGGTTTAAAGCATGTAGGTGAAAAAAAAGGTTTATTGTTATATTATTATTTTGTGTGTGTGTGTGTGTGTGTGAGTGCGTGCGTGCGTGCATGTGTGCGTGTGTGCAGCTGATGACATTAATATCACAACACATTCACAGCCATCATCATACTAACACTTATCATTAGGAGTACATCACCCTTCTCCTCATTGCCATCACTGGCGCAGCTTACTTATTTTTATCATCACCACCATCATCCCTCCTGTTCTTCTCTTTGTCATTGTTGAAGTGTATCTGTGTTGTGTTGCTAGGTATCACAACGTGTACATGGAGTTGGAGGAAAGGATCGTCATCATCATTGTTATCGTCTTGATCATTTGTTGCTGAGGTGTAGCTGTGCGGTGTTGCTAGGTGAATCAGCTTGCACCTGGAGTCAGAGTAGAACTTTGTTATCATTATCTTCATCCTCTTTGCTGAGCTGTGTTGTGTTGCCAGGCAACACACCTGCTCTTGGAGTCAGAGATCATTGTCATCATCATCATCTTTTTGTTCATTACTGCTCAGCTGTATCTGTGTTGCCAGGCAACACAGCCTGCACCAGCAGTCAGAAGTAAGCAAGCATCATAATCATGCTTTGCTTACCTGTATCCATGTTGTGTTGCCAGGCAACACAGCCTGCACCAGGAGTCAGAAGCAAGCATCATCATCATCATGCTTTGCTGACCTGTATCCATGTTGTGTTGCCAGGCGACACAGCCTACACCGGGAGTCAGAGGAGAGCTTCATCCACACCAGCCTGGAGGCAGTGGAGGGCTACATGAGTGCGGTCATCGACAGCATCGTGCACTCCGTGCCTGCCTGCCCCCTGGCTCTGCGCATCGTGCTGCGCAACATCTACCTCAAGGCACGCCTCAAGTGGCCTCATGAGTCCCATGAGGTAGGTCAACTGTTGTTGGTGATGTTGTTGTTGTTGTTGAGTTGGTCCTGTGCATCCTGCTGCGCAATGTCTACCTCAAGGCATGCCTCAAGTGGCCTCATGAGTCCCATGAGGTAGGTCAACTGTTGTTGGTGATGTTGTTGTTGTTGTTGAGCTGGTCCTGTGCATCCTGCTGCGCAACGTCTACCTCAAGGCCTGCCTCAAGTGGCCTCATGAATTCCATGAGGTGGGTCGGCTGTTGTTGGTGATGTTGTTGCTGCTGATCTCTGGCCCTGTGCATTGTGCTGCGCAACATCTACCTATTATTATATTTAAAAGGAGCTTCCATTTTTTAGATTTTGGGTTTTCAGCAGAATCAGATTGCCCAATCTTTTTTGCATCAGAAATGATACTCCTTATGCACAAAAAATGTTAGTAAAGGTCATTAAAAGGTGTTTTAAGCAGGCACCTGCTTGTTGCTAAGGACTGTATGATGAAGACTTTGTTTGCCAATTTCTCAGAACGAGATGCTGTGGTGGTTGCAACTTCAAATTGTTATACTAACAAGAATAGTGAACCGATTTTCATAATTTTTGCATAATTTTAAAGAGGATTTTGTTCTCTATGCTGACTGCTGTGATACAAGTATCTCAACAGGACAAAGTGTCACTGTGACTCATTTCGGAAGGCAGGGTCACATACGTGCAGGCATAGACCAAAAGCAGAGAACAGCAGCTTGCTGTATGTGTGTGTGTGTGTGTGTGTTTCAGGACATCCCCTTCCTGGCTGTGAGTGGCTTCATCTTCCTGCGGTTCTTCGCCCCCGCCATCCTGTCCCCCAAGCTGTTTGCCCTGTATGATGTGCACCCCAACCGCAAGATCCACCGCACACTCACCATCATGGCCAAGGTGAGGGTGACAGCAGGGGCTGAGCAGTGGAGGGCATTTGCTGCTGCAGCCATGCCACTGCCAGTGTCATCAACATCATCGTCTTCGCTGCCAGCATAACCATTATCATTTACCGCCTCCACTATCACTGTCGTCTACTCCTACTATCAATCTCCCCCCTTCCCATTCGCGACCCTCTTTCCCACCTCAAAAAAGAGTTTTTTTTGGTTTGGGTATTACCACCACCATAACCACTATCATCATCATCAGTGTGTGTGTGTGTGTGTGCGTGTGTGCGTGTGTGTGTGTGTGTGTGAGTGTGCATATATGCATACGTGTGTGCGTGTGCATGTGTATCTGTCTTCGTGTTTGTATGTCTGTGTATCTGTGTGTGTTTAGTTCATCCTGAGTTGACCCTCATGTGCTTGACAGGACATTGAAACTAACCAGCTAACTGTGTGTGCAGGTGACGCAGAGCCTGGGGAACCTGGTGGTGCCTCAGGGCTGCAAGGAGTCATGGATGGAGCCCCTCATCCCCTTTATGGCCAGCAAGATCTCCAGCATCCGCAACTTCCTTGAGGACCTCATCACCATCAACGTGGAGGATGGTATGCTCTCCACCACTTCTCCTTCAGTGCTGTTTTGTGGGTCTTTTTGTTTTTGGAACAGGTTTGTGTTTAACTTTCAGTCTCTACTTTTGGGGGCATTTCCATGATGATGATGAAGTGATGCTTAATGTCCTCAGATGTCGGTTGGCGTATTTGGGACAAGCTAAGAGCAGTGCCGAAGCATGGTTCAGTATAGCTTTATGTCCACGGAAACCAGAAGGCTCGTTAGGATGGACAGCCCAGGATGGCCCCCTAGACTCTCACACAGCTCCTGAACTATGCATTTCCATAAGCTGTGCCACCCTGATATAACTGTCATGGTTGACTGGGTGTTAAAAATCAGGTACATATCTGTCCCTATGCTGTTGTGTGACAACAGAGTAATGGCATGGTTCTTCAGCAATGTTGTCTGTGTGTCTCTCACTGCTGCCGTCACTGGTGTTTCATTGACTGTAAAAAAAAATTGTTTTTTCGTCTCATTCTTTCCTTCTCTTTCAGCCTTCCTATGCTGTGGTACGAAACGAAGTGGTGACACAGTCTTGATGCAGTATTGTATCTGTGTCTTCTCTCACTACTGCTGTCAGTTGTTTTCCAGACTCCTTATGTTCTGGTGAGTAGGGTTTTGTCTGCATCTGTGTCACCACCAGTGTTGCTTTGCTTCTCAGTCTCTGTACAAGCCCTCTTTTTCAGTCTCCCCTCGCTCCCTGGTGCGACAGCAGAGCAACGACACGGTCCTGATGCAAGGCCGCCTTTACCTCTGTCACTACCACTGTCACCGTCTCTTCAGACCCATTGTCCTGAAAAAGTGCTACTTCTGCCTGACACGAGCCATGCTCAGCTACAGCAAGTCACCTGATGACTGCAACGTGAGTGTCTTGTTTTGTGCTGAAGTCTGTTAACATGGGGTTACTTCTGCCTAACGTGAAACGTGCTCAGCTACAGCAAGTCGCCTGATGACTGCAAGTTGCCTGACGACTGCAATGTGAGTGTCTTGTCTTGTGCTAAAGTCTGTTAACATGCGATTACTTTTGCCTCATGTGAAACGTACTCAGCTACAGCAAGTCACCTGATGACTGCAAGTTGCCTGATGACTGCAATGTGAGTGTCTTGTCTTGCGCTAAAGTCTGTTAACATGCGATTACTTTTGCCTCATGTGAAACGTACTCAGCTACAGCAAGTCACCTGATGACTGCAAGTTGCCTGATGACTGCAACGTGAGTGTCTTGTCTTGTGCTAAAGTCTGTTAACATAGTGTTACTTCTGCCTGTCGCAAGCCAAGTTCAGCTATAGCAGGTTGCCTGATGACTGCAACGTAAGTGTCTTCATCTTGTGTAAAGCCTGTTAACATGGTGTTACGTCTGCCTGACGCTAGACGAGCTCAGCTGCAGCAGTTCATGGAATGCCTGCAACGTAAGTATCTTGTCCTAAAGTCACAGCCACTCCCTGCTTCTTGCCATGCTGTGCACTAATAATATATCCAAAAAAGACACTTATCTGTTAGTTTCTGAGGCTGTGGCATAGCCAGCTTTTGCTATGCCAGAAGAGTAGGCCAGAAGCTCATGTTTGGAGTGTGATTCGGACCTTTGTTTTTCATGAACTTCTTAATTGTTGTACCTGTCACAGTGCTCTGCTATTCTCTCTTTCTTTTCTCCCAGTGATGAGATATGGATTGATAGGTTGGTTGGTTGGTTGGCACAGGCGCTTGTGTTTCGGGTTTTCCTTGCGCTTGATTAGGGAATGTTGCCTTTCTGGCCTGTAGCACGGTTTCCCATGCTATGTTTCTGGCCTGTAGCAGGGTTTCCCATGCTATGTTTGTGTTTGGATTGAGCTTGTCCATCAGACTCGTGTATCATTTCACACCTAAAAAGAGTTCTAAAATGTGTATTGACTTTTGAAAGTGTTTTTGATCATCCTGAGGTGATCCTGTGCGGTTGATATGACATCAAAATACAGTTGCTTACTTCCTAGATGACTGACTCAGCAGTTTCTCATGGACCCTGATCAGTTCTCCATGTTGTAGAAAAACCAGAGCTTTGGGCCATGCAGATGTTGTGAGCGTCTTCTTCTTTTGGGCCTTCACAGCTACAGCTACACAGTCAGCTGGATAAATGTTGTCCTCTTTTCCAGCTCTCGCCTAAAGCTAAAGAACATTGTCATTGTTGGAGTAACAGTTGGCTATACATGATAATAAT
The DNA here is from genome assembly GCA_963584105.1 of Alviniconcha strummeri. Classification (NCBI taxonomy): domain Eukaryota; kingdom Metazoa; phylum Mollusca; class Gastropoda; family Provannidae; genus Alviniconcha; species Alviniconcha strummeri. Next base: position 11,329,475 of record OY757552.1, read on the forward strand.
AATGAAAATTGGTAAATCACCAACCCACGGCTCAAAGTGTTGAACAAACCTAACACACATAATGTACATCGAGATGGAGAGTGTTACCCACAATTTGACAAAAGCTAATGCATAACGTACACATCAACATGTCCCACTGCATGCAGGCGGGGGCAGCATTATTGGAAGTGTTCCACTGTCTGGTCTTGGCCAGTGGAGCAGGCTGGTGCCGCTGCCGCTGCCAGCTTGACCGTTTGGCTCATAGGGGCGTTTAGTCTGGTGTGACCAGTGCAGGGCCTCACCCAGAACAACTTGCTGCTCTATAGACAGGAAGCGAAAATCACCCGGCTCCGTTTTGGACCGCAATGTACTTTATTGGCATGAGCGTTCTTCAGTAGTTTGCAGCTTGTGAGAGCTTACATGTATGCACGATGTGTATCTGGCGCTGTGAATGCACAAGGTTTGGTGTGGAAGTTTTTTTTATGCGCTGTATATAAATTTTCATTCATTCATGTTGTGATGATTATGATGGAGGTTTATATGAAAGCTTGAGCACAGTGCTTTGACTGGTCCAGGAGCAGACGATGGTGATGGTGGAGAACATCTGTGCAGTGGAACCCCTGGACTATGGGGCGCTCGGCAAGTCCAACATGGCCCAGATTATCCACAAGACTCCAGATGATGGCACTGGTATCATCTACTTCCAGGCAAAGGTAGCAATGTTACACTGCACTGCAAAGCAGTACACTACGTTATACTGTGCTACTCTGTGTTACTAGACCACACTATGCTGCACTTCACTATTAAGGACTATGTTACATTGCACCACACTGCATGGCACTGCTGTGCTACACTACACCACATCACACTACACTGCAGTCTGCACTGTTGTGCACTATCATTTGCACTAGTCTACAGTACACTGCATTGCACTACTCTGCACTACATTGTGCTATACTAATACACCACACTGCGCCGCACTATGCTGCACTGCACAGCATAATGCTGCACTACTTTAATAAGAGGTGGGGGCGATGGTTAGGGGTTCATTTACATGGCAATATAAGGGAGAAATATCAGAAAAATGGGTTTAATGGCAGTTTCTCCTCAGAGTGGTCTTTCCTCAGGGTGGTCTCTTCATATGGTGGTTTTTCATCAGGATGGTGTCTCTGGAGGGTGGTCTTTCCTCATGGCAGTTTCTCCTCAGGGTGGTCTCTCCTCATGGCAGTTTCTTCTCAGGGTGGTCTCTCCTCATGGAAGTCTCCTCAGGGTGGTCTCTCCTCATGGCAGTTTCTTCTCAGGGTGGTCTCTCCTAATGACAGTTTCTCCTTAGGGTAGTCTTTGCACATTGTTGGTTTGTCCTTGGGGTGGTCTCTCCACATGGCAGTTTCTCCTCAGGTGGTCTTTCCACTTGGCGACTTCACCTCAAGTGCTCTCTCCACATGTCAGTTTCTCCTCAGGGTGGTCTCTCCACATGGCCATTTCTCCTCAGGTGGTCTGTCCACTTGGCGACTTCACCTCAAGTGCTCTCTCCACATGTCAGTTTCTCCTCAGGGTGGTCTCTCCACATGGCCATTTCTCCTCAGGTGGTCTGCACATGTCAGTTTCTCTTCATGGCTGTTTATCTTCAGGTGGTCTCTCCACATGGCTGTTTTTCCTCAGGGTGGTCTCTCCTCAGGGTGGTCTCTCCTTATTGTGGTTTCTCATCAAGATGGTCTCTTTTCATGATGATTTCTTTTCAGGGTGGCGTCTCCTGGGGGTTGTCTCTCATAGTGGTTTCTCATAAAAGTGGTCTCTCCTCAGGGTGATGTCTCCTCATAATGGTTTTATATCAGGGTGGTCTCTAATGAGGGGTACCACTGTATGTTCTTCAGGATGTGAATGAGCTGCAGGGCTGGATCTCTGCCATCCGCAAGACATGCAAGAACAACTCCTGTCGCATCAACACCTTCCACCCTGGCGTCTTCAAGGGAGACAAGTACAACTGCTGCCGGCGAGAGCAAGACTGGGGTGAGTTGTCTGGCATGGGCATGGATTTTTTTTGGTTTTAACATGGATGTGGGATGAGGAAAGGATGAAGATGTGTAGGGGTGTGGAAAGGATATGTTTGTATGTGTATCAGTCGTTTTGGGTGCATGTTGGGGGAGGGGTGGGGGGGTGAGTGTAGTGGGAGGTTGGGGGCGGGGGGAGGGGGGGGAGGGGGCTAGGTGATGTAATATATTATGGTGGTGTATGCGTATGGGTAAGTGTTGGTCTTGCATGCATGTGGTATTATCTCTGTGTGTGTGTGGGTATGCACATATGTGGTATTGTATGGTGGTGGGACCTGTTTACTTTTTCTTCCGCCTCACCGTGTTCCATTGTGATGGTGGCTGCCTTGCTGTGTCTCCAGCTCCTGGCTGCAGTCAGACCTACAATGGCGTGGTGCTTGGGGACTGGCAGGATCCTTTGGAACCTGTGCTGGATGCTCAGATCATCTACTCCCAGCTTCACCACAGTCGCGACACACTCAGGTAATGCTGGACAGGTGTCCTACTCTCAGGGGATCACCTACTCTCAGAGTTGCAAAACAGGTATTGTTGTATGCTCGGATCATCTACTCTTAAAGTCATGGCACACTCAGGTAATGCAGGATGTTCAGATCATCTACTGTCAAAGCCATGACATACTCAGGGTAAATCTGGACACAGATCATCTACCATCAAAATCATGACACACCCAGGTAATGCTGAACACTCAGAAATCTGCTGTTAAAGTCACAACACATTCTGGTAAAAATAGTTCATGCTCGGATCACCTACTGTCAGAATCATGGCCCACTCAGGTAATGCTCTATGCTCAGATTGTCTGCTCTCAAAGTTGCAACACAGGTAATGCTTGATGCTCAGATTATCAACTCTGAAAGTCATGACTATAAATTGCCTGAAAATCTGATGACTCTTTTTTCGTCATCAGTTTATATCAGTAGAGTCCATAATGCTTCTGTGCTTACGGTCCCCACTCAGCAAAATTTATATTTGGAGGGAGTTGTTTTCTTGGTCCAAGCCATTAAGCCTGCAGGCAGTTGCACTGTATTTGATCCTGTCCCTGTTCCTGCCCACAGGAAGCGTCAGCATGACCTTCGCCTGCAGCTGACCCGCAGTCAGGAGAGCGGCGCTGATGGGGAAGATGACAAGAGTGAAGCACTCTCCCAGCAACTCAGAGTTCTCTCCCGCATCCTGGACGTCATCGACCAGCTGGCCATGTCGCATGAAACGTTCAAAGAAGTGTGACACACAGCTGTACTCCCTCCTTTGAAGGATGAGGACACGGGTGTCCTGGGGTTGGCAAAGCTTTGCTTCAGCCTCTGGAGGGGGTCCGTCATCCGGCTCTGTTTGACTCAAGATACGTGTCAGCAGTTGTATCTTCTGGGTCTTGTCTGAAACTCTGGACAAGGTTGACAAACCAGCCCTGATACAAGACATGTTCAGCGTTGTGTGTCAGCTGTGTTCTGTATTTTTGAGTCTTGTCTCACATCCTGGACAAAGTTGATGAACTGGTCATGATGCAAGACATGTTTAGCATTGTGTGGTGTCTTCAGCATCCTCAGGCGTGTCTCTCACACACTGGACAAGGCAGCAGTGATGCAGGATGGGTTTAGCATAGTGTACAAATGACTATGTGGCAGGGACAGTGTGGCCTTTGTTGGAGAGAGGTGTTCACTGCACCAGACTCTGAACTTCAACTCACTCACCGCTACCTGATCTTAAAGCACGCTTATGTTTGGTTTTAGGATGTCTTTTTTTTTGTTTTTTTGTCCATTTTCTTTTGGGGATTAGGGGATTGTGATCTTACAGTAAAGTTGGTCTCATGAGACTCACACATGTATGTGTTTTGGGGCAAGTTCTCAAAAGGCACTTTTCCTCGTCCACAATTTTGTTTCTTATTGACATTCCTGATGGCATTTTTTCAGCAAAGACACTTGTGTTTCTGTTGTTGCATATAGTAATTGCTTTGGAGTATCTTGTCCAAAATTAAGAAACTTCAAAAGTATTGCATGGGGGAATCAAAGCAATGGACAGTGAAATTGACATTGCCAGGTCAGATCAGATTTAGGTTGTGGGTGGCACAGTTTCTGCTAGCATCACTCAGAACGCTGCACTTAGTGTTTAAATACAACACCCAGAGTTCATACATCACATCCAGTGCATGAATGCAACACCCAGTGCTGACAGACTGTACCCAGTGGTTGAATGCCACACCCAGCACTCATGCCGTACCCAGTGTTTTAATGCAGTGCCCAGTGTTCATACCTCGCAGTCAGTGTTCAGGTGCAACACCTGATCCTTAAACATAACACCCTCTGTTCATGTCTTAGTGTTGGAATGCATTACCCAGTGTTGAAGTGTGACATAGAACACAGTCTTGTTCAAAAACTGTACTCAGTGTTTAAGCACTATACACCCAGTGTTAAATGGAAACTGTACCCAATGTTGAAGCACTATACACCCAGTGTTGAACTTCAACCTTTCATGTTCTAGCACAATAATCAGTGTTTAAAAACTGTGCACTTTGACCCCAATTATTGAAATGTTTGAACATAATGTTGACCACAGCCAGCCTGTATTTGATGGGTGATGCACTTGTACTTTAAGCAGTATGGGAGGCTTAAAAATGTGGAAAATGTGGTGATGATTTTTGGGGGGTTGTATTTTAGCGTCAAAGGACAAATGTTTGCCATTCTTGTCTGTGATTTGTGGCAGCAGTGAGTTTTGTTTATTCCTTCTTTTGTTTTTTATTTCCCCCATGGATTAGGGAGGCATGTGGTGAAGGTGTTTTGTGCGCAGCCATTCCTAGCAAGCCCCCATTGTGAACATTTTGGTAGCAAGCGTTCTTGTTCTGAGTGGCAGTCAAACCTAGGGATGTCGGAGGGCATTACTGACCATCATTTGACGGTGCCATCTAATGCCAAATCACAACATTCTTGGGGGGTGGGGTGGGGGGAGGCGGGGGTTTTTAATTCCTCATTAATCCCTTTTGGAAATTTGGGTCACCTGACCTGGGTAAGGCTACAGCAGCCGCAAGAGCAGCACTGCCCATTCGTACCAGTGTGTGCAGTAGTTTCGTGTGTCCAGACTATGGTGTGGCTGCCAGTGTTTGGGATTTGTAACCTACACACAGCTGCTGATGCATGCGATGACGTGCAGGGGCTGTACGAACACTATTATTAGAGAGTCTGCACTGAAAGTTGACACTGGGAGAAAAATCCCTTGACACACCAGGGAATTGAACCCGTGCCACTATTCCACCTGGCTTTTCAGCATTCTGGGAAAGCTTACGGCTGGCAGAAAAGCCAGAGCAGCAATGTAACGGCTTAGTACAATGGCATAAAGTGGCACTGTGACATCTGACTAGAGTGATGCTGTGACATCTGACTGGAATGACATTTCAGCACTGTAACATTTGAGTGAAAGGGCACTGTGACAAATGTGGTCTCTGCATGACAATGTCTTTCACGTTGTTGTTGATTTTGTATGTGTTACCACAGGTAAAAAAAAAGAAAGGAAGTGATGAAATACTGTGACAGTAGGGCCCAGTAAAGTGTAGAGGAAAAAGAAAACTAACATGAAATGAAAGGTGCAACCTTTTCTTTCTTTGTTTCTAGATCACCTGCCATTTCATTTTGAGTCATTTTTTGGTTTGGGGGTGGGGCGTGAGAGGGGGTGCCTATTTCACACAGGGCTGTGAACCTGACTGTAAGATCCTTTGATTTAAAACTGTTAAATGCTAACAATAGTAACGTAAACATAGATCTCCCCATTGTCAAATTGCATTTAAGATCTGTTTGGGATGGCCTTTATTAACTGAAAAATTTAGCTGCATAGGGGCTGGTGGTCACTATTTATGTTAATTTTTTTTCTATTTTACTTTATGGTGTTACATTTGTATGTGTGTGCGTTTTTTTGGTTTGTTTTTGGGGGGGGGGGGGGGTTTGTTTCTGTTCTCCAGTTTAGTTGTGCTGCAGTGTTCAACCCAGAATTCATTGCTGCAGTTGTAACTCTCAACAACGTTAACGATGACAACAACAAATCAGCTTTCTGTTTGATGTTGTTGTTTTTATCCGTGTCATATTTGTGTTGAAGAATTTAATGCATTTTAAGGGTGCATCAGACAGGGAGGCATGACAGGCTTGCCTGTTGGGATGCTGCCCTTTTCATTCGTTAAACCAATTTCATGAATTTGATGTTGGCATTGATGTTATTACCTCCACAGTTGCGGACAAATCAGTAAAGGTAACCCATGCGTCCATGACATTTACAGTGCAATTTGAGGAGTTGAAGTTTTTACTTCCTAAGTATTAGTAGAGGAGAGTAACAAGTGAGGGCGGTGTGAATCTCATGATGCAGTGGCAACATTCTTCTGTTTTGTTTGTTGCACAGTACCACACTTCATGTGCAATTATGTGAGTCTGAATCTTGGATTCATGTCTGTGATTTGGCACTGCTTTGCATTTTGTTCTCTTGGAGGATTCCATCTTCTATGCAGCAAAAAGCTGGACTTTGGTTCTTTTTTGTTCTGACCCATGCCAGACAGTTGTGAGCGTTATGTCATTTGCAGAGAAACATGTCCGTTTGGGAGTTGTTTTCAAAATGTGTTCGATATTATCTGTGAGCCATTGATCAAAGACAACCACATTTTCTGCTTGTAGTGCTATTGTGTATTTTGAGTTTACAGCAAGATTTACCACATCAAGAAACTGCGTTAAATTCAGAATCACTAAAGATGCTGAAGAGTGTTGCATATTTATTGATAAAGAATATGATGGAGTCACAGATTCAGTGCCAGAACAGAGTATTGAAGGAAAGGAGAACAAATGCATTTTCATCCAGAACTTATTAGGCTTTGTGTAACTTTGAATCATTATATACGTTGTGTGAGCTTGGTATATATACTTTTAAATATATAAATTGTCCACAGAAACAAAGTGTATCTATCTTGTTTCAGAGGCAGTTTATTTATTTGGATGTTTTGATGCGGAACATAATAGATGCATGCTATTGGAAAGGAGCCAGGGAAGAGGAACAGAGACAAAATATTTCCTATAATGTGATTAGGCTTTTGGAGAGCCATGATTTGCATAAATATACGCTGCATAGTCTTAATATGGCTGTAACTAAGAAGGAAAAAACTAGAGTAGATATATTTACTTAGTTTAAAAGACTGTTTATTTGGATTGTCATTATTTCAACGCCCTGAGACGGCAACATGTTTCATTGTTGTTCAGTTATATTTATATACTTATGCAAGCTTCCTTTTGGCTTGTTTGGTGTTTTTTCTTTTGTTGCTCCAGTGCATCATAATAGCAAATTTAATGCATCTGTGTTGCTTTAAGAAAAGAAAAATCATTGATTGCTTGCCTCTGGGGCTGGGTATAACAACTGACTAATTTGTTTTACCCACAGCTACTTAAGTTGTGCCTTTCTTGTTTGACCTATAGCTACTTAAGTTGTACATTTTTTTGGTTTAACCTATGGCTACTTTAAGTTGTACACTTTTTGTTTGCCTAGAAGGCTACTTTAAGTTGTACACTTTTTGTTTGCCTAGAAGGCTACTTTAAGTTGTACACTTTTTGTTTGCCTAGAAGGCTACTTTAAGTTGTACATTTTTTGTTGGACCTATGGCTACTTGAAGTTGTGCCTTTCTTGTTTGACCTATAGCTACTTTAAGTTGTACATTTCTTGTTTGACTCGTAGCTACTTTAAGTTGTGCCTTTCTTGTTTGACCTATGGCTACTTTAATTTGTACATTCCTTGTTTGACATATGGCTACTTTAATTTGTACATTCCTTGTTTGACATATGGCTACTTTAAGTTGTACATTTTTGGTTTGACCTGTAGCTACTTTAGGTTGATTAATTCTTGTTTGACCTTTGGCTTCATTAAGTTGTAGCCCACTTGTTTGACCCATGGTAACGTGAAGTTGAACATTTGTACATTTCCTTGCTCTATGACTGCTTTAAATTGGACTGTTTTTGTTTGATCTGTGGCTACTTTAAGTTATACCTTTCTTGTTTGACCTTTGGATGTTTTACATGTATTTTCTTGTTTGACCCATGGTTACTTTGTTGTACATTTTGTTCTCTGGCTGCTTTAAGTTGCATTTTTTTCTGTCTAGTCTCCGGCTACTTTAAATTATATTTCTCTTGTTTGACCAGTGGCTACATTCAGCTGTACAGTTCATACTTGACCTGTCTACTTTTAGTTGTAATTTTCCAACCTGAATGCTTTAAGTTATACTTTTTTGGTTTGACCTAGAGCTGCTTTAAGTTATATTTTTTGTTTGACCCTTTAGTCCTTTAAAGGAACTGGCCATCTCAATTCCAGCAGAATACTTTTTACTTTTTTTTTGTATATATAAATTTTTGTTATTTTAATCATTATTTGTGTGTAGCATTAAAAAAACTTTTTTTAGTTTTTGTTTTTTGTTTTTTAATCTATGGCAAATGTTACAAAAAGGTTACCAATTATGGTGAGGTAAAAATAGCTTCAGGTTTAATGGCTTTCTTATTTTTTACTGTGGATCATGTTCTTTTTAGATGTTCCAAGCATTTAAGAAGCTATTTTTGGTTTGAATATGAGAAAGCCAGTTCCTTTTAATTTGTGCCTGTTTTCTTTTTGACCCATGTAACATTTCTGTTGTACTTGTTTTGTTGTTTGACCCATGACTGCTTTAACAGATTTTCATGTTCACTTTCTGTCTCAGGGGATTTTCAGATTGAGCAACAAAGCGTTTTGCCCTTTACTTTGTTTCTTAATACTGTCTTGTAATAAAGTTTTCTTTTTCTTTTCTTTGAGCTGACCTGTAATTATGATATGTAAACCTCACCTCATCAGAGAAAATGCAAAGTTTTTATTTCTTCTCACCTTGGTTAATATCTGTGAAGTGGACACATCATGTGTTTTCACAGCCATTGATGTGGCCAACCAATTTCTTTTGATTTTTTTGTTTTTCCCAACTTGTTTTGTGATTGTACTTTATTTTATTTTATTGTTGTGTTGTTCAGTATTTTGCAAATGTGCATTAACTCCTTTATTGCCATTGCTTTTTGGTTTTGGTTTGTTTTTTGAGTTGATGTTGCAACAAGACTGGTAGTTAATTAGTGAGATGCTACCAGTATTCATTTTTGTTTTAGCTAGTCACTTGACAAACACTGTCCCATGCCATGGGTCAGTTGTTCTTACAACAGCATTGTCAAAATTTGCTTATGCGACCAGCTAAACAAAACAGTTGGTTGTCTGATCGGGTGTCACTGTGTGTGAGGGGTCAGACCTGGGACCAGACTTTGCATACTGCACAGATCAGACATAGTTTACCTGAAGGCATTGTATGTGCCTGTCAGGTGAAGCTAGTAAACCATCTGGGCAAAGATTTGACAGAGGAGCAGTAACTGCAATGCTAAATCAGGTGACAACATTTCAACACCAGCTCACAAGTCATGCGGAGTAAAAGAGGCCTCAGCGGTGGCAGGACTGAGTGCAAAAAAAGGTTTGGGGCTAAAAATGGGTACCTGCAAGCCGATTTGACAGCAGCATGAGTGCTCATACAAGCAGGATTTTTTACAGGTGTAAACAGTCGATGGAATGATGAAACTAGCCAGTTGGAAGTAGGCAACAACAAATGAGCCACAGCCAGATATTTCTGTTTTAGTCTTCTCTTTGATGGTATATCCAAGAGGCAGTTGGTGTTGTCTCCCTTGCTTTCTCTTGTGTCCAAAATAATAACGTAAAAGATACGTAAAAGAATTATTACAATTAAATGACATCCACACACAAAATAAGAAAAAGCTAGCGACATTGACAGAGTCACGTACAGGGTACAATAACACAAACATATTTTGCATATACACTTGGTTACATCAGAATACAGAATCTTTATTGTCTATGAATAACATAGAAATTTGCCTTACGACTGCATAAAAGATACCATTAAAATAACACACACTATCATACATAATCAGCTTAGAATAGAAGGAAAAACTCAACCCTGAGACAAAGTGGCTGTAATTAAAGGTTGGCCATTGGACTGGCTTGGTCATTAAGCTAGTTTTGACTATACTGTCTTTGTTACCAATGACAATGGATGAATGGCAGATGCAACAGTTAATAATGATCGGTGTGCCACAATGTCTCAGGCTTTGGCAAAGCTAATTTGTTGTGTACAGATTTGACTTTTCATTTTGTCATGATTGTAATGGCATGTACAATTTAAGTTCTTTGTTTTGTTTAGCCGATAGGTTTTTTTAGCCTCTGATGTTTGCGAGCAAAACTAAGTCTTTGGATGATGTACTGTGCTTCATTTAATACATTTCTTTTAAAATATTTTGAAGTACAGTTGCTGTCATTTTAACTTGTGCTTACATAATCTATTGTAATTATCAAATCTATGATGTTCTTTGTTGCATAAGAAGAGTGAAATAGATGTTGACTTCCTTTGTAGGTTCTTGCATAATCATGACATGGAAATAGATTTTGTTTTCCTCTCACAAGTTTGAGGTTGTTTTCACAGTGTTTGCAGGCACCAAATAACATGCTTTTGAATATAATTTAATTATTTTGCTAGTACAATGATTGTTGATGGCAGGAAAAGATGAATCCTTGATGGTGATAATGTAGGACCAGCATATATATGTATCTCACTATCTGTAATCTCTAGGGTTACTTGATGAATAGGATAATTTGTCAGGACTGCAAAATTTCCTGCTTTCTTTAATCATACCTCTTTAGATTACAGTTAGTGATTGTTTGAGATATTCTTGTTCATACCTATTTAATTTACAGTTAGTGATCGTTTGAGATATTCTTGTTCATACCTATTTAGATTACAGTTAGTGATTGTTTGAGATATTCTTGAGATATGTCTGACTGTACATGCACATTTTCCTTTGATTGTTCCTTCTTAGATCACAGTTTTAGTGATCACTTGAGAGTGTTGTCGAACTGTAAATTTACGTTCTCCTTTATTCATACCTTTTTGGATGATAGTTTGTGATCACTTGAGACTTTTTGTCCATAGAATTTATTCTTTGTTTTTGTCCTTTTTTCACTTACAAAATTGAGTAATCTTGTGTGTATCTTTAACTTCTGCTTTACAGGTGTTAGGCAAAGGGGTGTGGGGGGTCAGCTGGGGAAGAACATACACAAAACAACTCACGCTCCTCTGTCTTTTAACGTAATGTGGTGTGATTTTTTTAATATTCATTTTATACATGTTTGAAGTTCCAGCCAATGGATTTTACCTTTGATATAGCCATGACCTTTCCCCCACTTTTCTGCAAGTATTTATCATGGTGAAGTTAACACCAAACCAGGGAGTTAATTAGCGCTCAAAAGACGTCACACAGACACAACAGCAAAGACCTGAGTCACCCACAGTAACTCTCACCTGGCATGTGAATAAATACAAGGTATATAAACTACACCAGAGGTGCATCCTTTGTTGTTGTGCGTGTGTGACGTCTTCCAAGCGCTAATTAACTCCTTTGTTGATTCTGAACAGGCGCTCTGGGCCTTGTTCTGTTTCAGATTGTGAAGTTAAGAACAATCTTGTGATTTTGTGTAAAATGTATACATTGTGATAACACTGTTCCTGGGAATTTGCTTTAACTGTATATTGTTGTTTTTGTTTTCTCAGATCATGGTCTGTTCCTCATCTTGTGACATTCCTTATTGTTGTTTGGACTAATTCCATTTCGACTGCCGTGAACTAATGCGTCCTTCAGTGATGACATATATGTGACATGCCCTTAACTCTTCTTTGTGAATATCGGACATGCCCTCAACTTTTCTTTGTGAATATCTGACATGCCCTCAATTCTGTGAATTTGTGAATGATGCAGATAAAAGACAACCTTGATGAGAGATCACCCCAGTGGGACAACCACCCTGCTCTTAATGCCTCTGTTTTGCTTTTGAAACCTCTCCATCATAATTGTAAGTAAATGTACATGTGTAGATGTGAATGTATCACCATGGCAAGGTGGAAGGATCAACTTCTCTCACAAATGCTGCTGTCCCTCATAGGGCTGTCAGGTGCCTGTGTAGATTCTCCATCCCCCTTAGGGCTGTCAGGTGCCTGTACCCCCCTTGGGGCTGCCAGGTGCCTGTACCCCACTTGGGGCTGCCAGGTGCCTGTACCCCACTTGGGGCTGCCAGGTGCCTGTACCCCACTTGGGGCTGCCCAGTGCCTGTACCCCACTTGGGGCTGCCAGGTGCCTGTACCCCCCTTAGGGCTGCCAGGTGCCTGTACCCCCCTTGGGGCTGCCAGGTGCCTGTACCTCCCTTAGGGCTGCCAGATGCCTGTGTAGGTTCTCCATCCCCCTTAGGGCTGCCGTGTGCCTGTACCCCCCTCAGAGTTGCCAGGTGCCTGTACCCCTTTTAGGGCTGCCGGGTGCTTGTACCCCCCTTAGGGTTGCCAGGTACCTGTACCCCCCTTAGGACTGCCAGGTGCCCGTACCCCCCTCATGGCTGCCAGGTGCCTGTACCCCCCTCATGGCTGCCAGGTGCCTGTACCCCCCTCATGTCTGCCAGGTGCCCGTACCCCCCTCATGTCTGCCAGGTGCCTGTACCCCCCTCATGTCTGCCAGGTGCCCGTACCCCCTCATGTCTGCCAGGTGCCTGTACCCCCCTCATGGCTACCAGGTGCCTGTACCCCCCTCATGGCTGCCAGGTGCCTGTACCCCCCTCATGGCTACCAGGTGCCTGGTCAGATTCTGTCTGGGGCAGGCCCCGATGCCAGGTCCCGATGCCAGGTGGTCCTGTGTAGTGTGCTCTGGGGCCGGGCAAAGCTTGAAAGATCATCACTGGTCATTAGAGCGGTGTTGCATGAACGCATTTTTGACCTTTCTACTCAAATCTCGTACAACAGGTGTGTGTTCAAGTGAACCTCTGACCACCCCTGCATTAAGATGACTTCTGCTCAATTTTTGTAGTGGTCTTTAAAGGGGAGTCCACTGTACTAGGGTAGACGTTTTCCTTCTTGGGGTGGACTTGGAGCAGGAAAGTTAGTTCATGGAGTTTTGGTGGAGGGAACTCATTTCATTTCAGTGGATTTGCCATCAAATGTAAAGTTGCACTGGGAACTTAAGTACTGAAAACAATGTTCCCGGATGAAACACGACAGTGAAGCTCCTTTAAATTCAGGCATCAACAACGATTCTTGGACAGAATCAGAAAATGACATTCCTGGTTGGATAATGCAGCTGTGCTGCCCCTTTAAATTGTTAATTGTGAAAGGTTTGATCATATTTGACAAAAAACACAAAACAAACTTAATGTGTTGTGTGTTTTGTCAGCATGGCAGATTCGATGCTATCCAGTACCTCTCTCATTCTGATGCTTCCCAACTGAGTTGGTAATGCGTATCAGCTGCAATGCTTTCCACTCTGGGGGGCATTTCAGTGCACATCAGAGCGATGGTAGTGTTGTGAGACTTGTTGGGCTTTCTGGACTTTCAGAAGTGCCAGATTTGGCCATTTTCAGCATGTGCTGCCAACAGTTCAGTTTTCAAGATTTTCAGTTTTGCTTGAAATTCACCTCACCGGAAAATAAGCAACTGGCAAATGACTCAATTTTCTTTATATATGTATACACGTGAGAGTTTTTAACTGTTTGTTGTTTTCTGAAATTATGTTGCCCTGAAGTTTTTCAGATAATGTTTATTAAGCTTAAACTAAAGGAAATAGACTCATGGTGAAATTGTCAACATCCACAACCACAACACAACACTACAAACAATGCCTTTTTGGCAGACTTAACACTTTGTTGAACTATAGTGCTGAGCTTTCCGTGAGCTGTATGCTGGCGTAAACTGTAAACTGTTTCATTTGAAGTTCCCATAACAGAGTTTGATGTTTTTCCTACGCAGGTCATGTTGTGTTGCCATAACTAATGAAGCACACCAGTGCATGTGTACTACAGTTGGGTATGCAGATATGTGTTCACTGTGTTACCTGCTATATTGTGAGAGTTGCCCTACGTCACCATACTGGCCTTGTAATTTCTCCTACGCAGTAATTAGGTTTCCTGGACATACACAGTTGTATTTTGTGTGAAGAAATTTATTATTTTCTGTAAATGCATAGCTCCCTGTATGTGTGTGTGTGTGTGTGTGTGTGTGTGTGTGTGTGTGTGTGTGTGTGTGTGTGTGTGTGTGTGTGTGTGTGCATGTGTGCACATGTGACTTTTTTGTTTGTTTCTTGTTGTGTGGTGTTTCATTTAGTTTTTATTTCTTTTGTTTGTTTTTCTTCTCACCTTTATGTAAACAAAATGTCTTCAGTGGTCTCTATGTTAGGTGTAGCATCTTTGCTATTTTGGTGTCAGATGAGACATATTTAACGTAAATATATATATATTATTGTGATACTGTGGGGGTGAGCTTCCATTTGCATGGCTATGAAAACAGACTGAGCCAGTGGAAACTGTGCTTAATTCCATTGCTACAGGCACTGATACAGAAACAGCATATGGTTACAGAGAGGAGTTTGTGACACATATGGCATGTTGTAATGCAGCAGACCTTGGTTGTATTTGTAGGCTGATCTGTATGTGTTGGACAGAACTGTCATTTGTAGCACAGAGCATGTCACGTATGATCAATCTTGAGTCCTACACACTTGATATTGTTAAGTTAACCCTTTCCCTGCCAAAGAGTTGGAACTGCAAGGTCTGATTCCTTCAGAAAATGGTCTCAAAAAGCAGTTTAACAAGCCAGAAATGTTCATTTGGAGATGTCTGCTCTATGTGAGAAGGCACAAAAACTGTTCATTCAAGCAGGATGTCATGTGACATCAAGAAATCGAATGGGAAATGCTTTTCCTAGGATGTCATATGATATCCTAAGGGCAGGGAAAGAATTAAAAATAACCAGATTTTTTTAAACATGTCTTGTCCAGTAGGTAGAAGAGATCAAAATGAAAACTTTGAATTGGGGATTTTGTTTCATAGGTGCCCTCTTTAGGTGGTTTTGTGTATGTGTGTGTGTGTGGGTGTTTGAAAAAAATTAAAAAAATTAGAACCTAGATTTTCTTCAGTGATGATCAGTGAAGACTGAATATGCAAAACACTGTCAAGTGTTACAGCTGGTCTGACCTACCCATGGCCTCTTTGATCTTGTTCCTTGGGTGACGTCTACTGACTCACCTCTTGTACCGAAGTTCAAAGAGCTAGCAGCATGTGACAGCTAGCCAACCATGACACCCAAGTTTTTGTTTTTATTGTTGTTGTTTTACATGCAGTGCTTATTGTCACTCACAAAAACTCAGTTAAATTCAGGATAAGATCAATGGGGCACTGTGAAACAAAGTCCTTAACTTCAAGTCTGATGTCTTCTACCTGTAGAACGAAACATACTTTGAGATGACTAGTTTCTGTGCATAACCCAGTTTGTCCACCATATTGTCATTCACAGTGCTTTTGCTAGTGTCCACAGTGTTCTGTCTGTGATAATGTTTCCAACATGCTTATCGTGCTGTTCCTAGTGTAATGCAGTTTACTGTTACAATATGCATAACACCCTTCCTAATATAATGCAATACCTTTTTTCAACTGTCAATTTTTACAGTCTGCTCTATATGTAATGCAGTTCAACATGTTCATATTGTACCCTTCCTAGTGTAACATAATGTGTCTTCTGTACCGTGTTCATGCTGCCCTTCCTAGTGTTACGCAGTCTTTGTTCACTGCTATATTCACAGTGCACTTCCTCGGTGAAATGCAATGTGTCTTCTGTACCATATTCACACTGGCCTTCCTAGCGTAACACAATGTGTCTTCTGTACCAGGTTCACACTGCCCTTCCTTGTTCTCCGTCATGTTCACGGTACCCACCCTAGTGTAACCCAATCTCTCTCCTCTACCACCTTCACAGAGCCCTTCATATTGTAAAATGATCATTGTTCTCTACCATGTTCCATGCCCTTCCTAGTGTAACACAGTCTGTGTTCTCTACCATGTTCACAGTGCCCTTCCTAGTGTAACACAGTCTGTGTTCTCTACCATGTTCACAATGCCCTTCCTAGTGTAACACAGTCTGTGTTCTCTACCATGTTCACAGTGCCCTTCCTAGTGTAACACAGTCTGTGTTCTCTACCATGTTCACAATGCCCTTCCTATTGTTACACAGTCTGTGTTCTCTACCATGTTCACAATGCCCTTCCTAGTGTAACACAGTCTGTGTTCTCTACCATGTTCACAGTGCCCTTCCTAGTGTAACACAGTCTGTGTTCTCTACCATGTTCACAATGCCCTTCCTAGTGTAACACAGTCTGTGTTCTCTACCATGTTCACAGTGCCCTTCCTACTGTAACACAGTCTGTGTTCTCTACCATGTTCACAGTGCCTTCCCTAGCATCACATGATGTTTGTTTGCCATTATGTTCACAGTGCCCCTCCAACTGTAACGCAATATGTTTTCTCTACCATGTTCACAGTGCCCCTCCAACTGTAATGCAATACGTTTTCTCTAGCATGTTCACAGTGCCCCTCCAGCTGTAACGCAATATGTTTTCTCTACCATGTTCACAGTGCCCCTCCAACTGTAATGCAATACGTTTTCTCTAGCATGTTCACAGTGCCCCTCCAGCTGTAACGCAATATGTTTTCTCTAGCATGTTCACAGTGCCCCTCCAACTGTAATGCAATACGTTTTCTCTAGCATGTTCACAGTGCCCCTCCAACCGTAACGCAATATGTTTTCTCTACCATGTTCACAGTGCCCCTCCAACTGTAACGCAATATGTTTTCTCTACCATGTTCACAGTGCCCTTCCTGGTGTAATGCAATCCTTGTTCTGGACCAACTTTACCAAACCCTTCAGAATGTAATGCAACCTTTGTTCTGTTACCATGTTACAGTGCCCTTCCTAGCATTACACAATGTTTATTCTCTGCCATGCTGATAGTACCCTTCCCAGTGTAACACAAGATGTCTTCTTTGTTGGGATGTA
Organism: Alviniconcha strummeri; assembly: GCA_963584105.1. Lineage (NCBI taxonomy): Eukaryota > Metazoa > Mollusca > Gastropoda > Provannidae > Alviniconcha > Alviniconcha strummeri. The sequence continues at coordinate 11,346,434 of OY757552.1, forward strand.
AACTAAGAGCTCTGTTCTCTCTTGTGCTATCCGTCATGCTAACGATGGCCTGCCTATTTTTCCCACTGTAGCATCTCCTCTCAGCCACAGACACAGTGCTGCTCCTGCTTATGTGAATGGGGATTTATCTTCTGTGGTGTAATGTATACAGCTTTGTGTGTGTGTTTGTGTGTGTGTTTGTGTGTGTGTGTATGCGTGTGCTCACCTAACTGCAGCTGTCGTCACTGTTGCTGCTCAGCTGTTGCTACTCATCTGTTTTTTCTGTTGCTGCTCACCTGTTGTCTCTGTTGCTGCTCATCTGTTTTTTCTGTTGCTGCTCACCTGTTGTCTCTGTTGCTGCTCACCTGTTGCTGCTCATCTGTTTTCTCTGTTGCTTCTCATCTGTTTTCTCTGTTGCTTCTCATCTGTTTTCTCTGTTGCTGCTCACCCGTCTTCTCTCTTGCTTCTTACCTGTTTTCTCTGTTGCTTCTCGCCTATTGTCTCTGTTGCTGCTCACCTGTTTTCTCTGTTGCTTCTCACCTATTGTCTCTGTTGCTGCTCACCTGTTTTCTCTGTTGCTACTCATCCGTTGTTTCTGTTGTTGCTCACGTGTTGGCATGGAAATTGTCAACTAATTCATGGAATTCTGCTACAATGCTGCGTATGTTCCGCTAAAATGATAACATGTTTCAGATAAAATAAGATGAAAAAAAGAAACAAAGAATAATAAAATAAATGAAAGTGTATTGCAACACAAGTGTGTGAACGTAATATAACTATAAAAAAATGTGGCAGCTAGCCATAAGTTACAGATTTGTACTCCCATGGAGACAAGCCCCCCCCCCCCCCACTTTTGATCATGAGACAGTTTCTGCCCCCTGCCCCCCCCCCCCCCCCCCCCCCCACCCCCCCTTTTCAATTTTGAGACACACTTTCAGTGCCCCCATCCCATCTCCCACTCTCACCTTGCTTTTCAGGTTTGAGGGATAGTCTGCCTCCTGAAACTATCTGCCCCCCCCCCTCCCCCACCACAACGAACACTGGCATTTTGATTGTTTCAGCTGTTTCCTTCTCGTGACAGCCCTGCTGCAAAAGAAAACAAGCAAGAAGAAAGTCCTTCTCGTGACAGCCCTGCTGCAAAAGAAAACAAAGAAGAAGAAAGCAGGTTGCAATTGTGTCGTCAATAGGACTGTTCCAACCAGTTGTAATGTTTTTGTGCTTTTTGTGAGAAGTGCAGGACATGTTAACGTTCAACAAGTTTGGGCACGTGGGCATGTTAGCACTTTGTTTATGACTGAGGCACTCTTAGGCTGTCAGTTTTGCTCATCTTTTAAAAAAAAACATTCTGACTTGGGCATTTTGTTTAAGGCATTCTTTGTGCATGTGATCCCCGTTTCTTTGTGCATATGACTTCATGTGATGTCTGTTTTTTGTGCGTTCAAACCCATGTCTGTCTCTGTTTTTGTGTGCGTTCAAACCCATGTCTGTTCCTTAACAGAAATACTTATGTCCTATATTTATGATGAACGTATGCTTTTAACAACGAATTCATTCTCAGAATATACTCACCGCTGGCCTACTGAACTCTTTGTTGGCTGCTTGGGGTTCCTGACTGTCTGATGGGCTGTTGTGTTGCTTGTTTGGAGTCTGTCTCCGTCTCCTTTGGCCGCAGTTGTTGGTGTTCCTGTTGGTTTACTTGGCTGTTGCTCTCTACTTGACAGTGTTCGCCTGTGTCTACTTTGCCGTTTCTTGGTATTGCTCACCGTCTGCTGGGTAGTTTGCTGATGTTCCTCTGTGTGTGTCTGACATTGCTTGCTCCGTGTTCATCTGTCTGTTTGGGCCATTCATTGCTGCTCTTGCCTCTCCACTTTGCATGCAATTTTCATACCATTTCCTGTCGCCTACTTGGTGGTTTGTTTTTAATATACATCACTGTTTCTTGTCATGTCTTTGTGTGTACTTCACCATTTCCTCTCACTCTCTCTCTCTATACTTGATCATTTCTTTGTATACCTGCCTGCTACACTAGTCCTGTCTGCTTTGCTGTTTCCTGTCTGCTTCAGCGTTTCTTGGGCTTGGGTGCCAGGGAATGTAAGAGAAACAAACTGTGCATATGCCAACACTGTTGAAACGACTAAAAGTGCTCAGATTTGTTTTTTGCAATTATGGCAAAGACTACAGTCCTCTGAATACTCACTCCCTTTTAGCAAAATTGTTAACAGGTGTGATGAAAAGGAGATGCAAATGAATGAATTATGACATCTATCACTGTGTGTTGGATGCAGCAGCATTCAGGGGGATGGGTAGGAGGGGTGTGGGGGGTGCGGAGCATGTAATAGTGCACAAAATTGTTTTAATATTCGATTATTTTAAGGCTTCAGCAATAGTAATGGCTGCTTGATGTTTAACTCCCTGATGATCATAGCAGGATGAAACACAAGTCAGAGTCTGATTCACATTTCGAAAATACACAACACTTTATAACAGTTAAATTAGTACAGCACCAAACAATCCATTAAATCACAGGCATATATATGGCTCCAGCATGCATTCACCTTCATGCTTCATGTGCAGTTTCACCTACTGACATCTTTAGCCAGTTGCAAATAAATGATTTGAAGCCTATTCATATTGGGTGGGATCTCAGCATAGGTGAAACCTGCATTGGTTGTTTGTGATGATGGGCAGGGTGACCTATTTCATTCTGCACATCCACCCAGGAAAGTGTCTTGGTGGGAAGAGGGCTTGAAAAAGTGATGCTGAATGAACCAAGAAGGTAGACAGGAAGACATCCCTGGCAGTCGGTGAAGCATGCATGGCTGTACTGATTTACTCCAGGCATTGAAGGGAGAACCTTTGACAGCTCATGGCTTTCAACAGAGGGGACCGTGATTTCTGCATCCACAGTACCCCAATATGGTGGTGCGAAAGGAAGATGTAGTCTGTCATGCAAGTATGAGAAGAAAAGGCTGAGGCATGGTCAGGCCCACTCCAGCAAACCCAGCCATGATAAGGGACAGTGCCACTGCTACTAGTATAGCACTACTGCTGGTTGTAGTGGTCAAAGCACCAACTAACTGACCAACTAACTAAAAAGTAGTAGTACATAGGTAGCTATAGTAAAACTTGATAGTAGTGGTTATCGATACTTCTACTGACTTATAAAATGAATAATAATTATGATATTGTTAGTTACAAAAATAGTAATAATAAGGGTAGTCAAAGCAGCTATAATAGCAAGTATAATGCTAATAATAGTGATGCTAATAATAGTACTTTTAATGGCAGTACAAATTTATTTTTAACATTGAAAATGACATTTGAATTTTTTTTTTATAAAAAATCTTTGTGGTGTATATAGGCTTGGTGGGAAAATAAGTCTTTTGCAGATAATTGTACTAATAGGTGCTTATATCTGGTGGGTGGGGGGGGTGGGGGTCTGTACCTGTATACTTCCCTATTTGGTATGCAATAGCCAAATAACATTCCAAGTTGAATAATTCAGTAAGCTGACTCGATATGCATTGAAATAGAGGATGTAAAACTATATATACCCCCTTCCTCCCGGCTCTTTGCTGTTATCAGTTTTCTTATCAACAATATCATGACTTAAGTGAAGATTTACTTTTTTTCATACACAGCTATTCTGTATATACATGTGTGTTCTTAAAATACTACACCCTATGTGTTAACAATCTTTTCTTCGATTCTGTCAGTGTTGTCAGCACATTCAGAGTAAACCTTCAAATAAAAAAATAAAATGTTTGCTAACTTTCTTGTTGTTTATCTGTGTTTGGGGTGTTTGCCTCTTTGTGCGACTGTTGCTCCGAGCAACACCCCCCCCCCCCCCCCTGTGTATGGAACTTGCCAAAGCCAATTTAATTCAGTAACACTTTATACTTCCAACAAAAGGCTCATCACTGAGGCTCATAAAAACAAAAATCTAAAACGAGAATAATAGATAGAAGTTGATTGAGCTATGTTGTCGTGTCATTGTCACGTGAACAGTCTTCCAAGAACTGGACAGGAAAACGACACAGCTCAACCAAAAAAGATACTTCGCTTATCATCTCATTTTTCATTAAAAAAATTACCATTTAATTGTTAAGTGTCGTTTTGTAGTTTGTCAAGGGGATTACCCTGAAAATTTGCAGATTATGTTTTTGTCCTAATACTGTAATAGTGTCCTGTTGAACCTTTTATGTGTTTGGAGCTAGGCCGGGTGTTGTAAAAATTTAACTCGTCTGCTTTCGGATTCTGAAATCTAAAGTACTTCTTTTTCCTTTTTTTAGCCTACACTGCATGATGAATATTTTAGGTCTTTCTTGAGATACTGACGTTATCTTCTGTGGCACACAAAAGCAAGGTTTTGGGGTTGTTTTGCCAAAATGAATATATGTGGAAGTAAGTGGAAAATGATTCATCTGACACAAAGGAGAAAATATGAACAGTGAACAGGCTGCTGGTCAAAGAAAAAGGTAAATGGGTGGGTGAGGAGGGGCAGGCAAAAAAATCAGACTCAGAGACTGACATGTTGCTTGATCTTGGAAAGTGTGTGGATGCATGACGATGACCAGCAGCCTAACTGGTCAATAGATAGTGTTGTTGTTCTCATGCATATTAATTAGCTGCTCTAAGAATAGTTGCCAACCAGTGGCTTGTTCACACTTCCGACCAAAGCTCTTCCTCATCTCTGACATAAGTGGCTTTTACGTCAGTAAACAATTCACACACACACACACACACACACACACACACACACACACACACACACACATTCATTTTACACATTTAGTCATAATGTGACCGGTAGTCGAATTCAGACTCACAGATGTTTTACAATTTATGTTTGTCTGGAAGACAGAATGCTGGCACCAACAATGAACACAACTGTAGGTCCAGTCGAAAGTACATTTTCATGTGATGATAAATATACTTAATAATTAAAACATGAGGTCATTGTTATTACCACACCATTGCATCAGAGCATATGAAACAACCACAAGTACTCTCAATGAAATGCCTGCAGTAATGTAATGCACTAACCACAGAAAGCATGAATGGCGGAAATATTTTAAAGCCCTGGTAAGATGTAAACATTGCAAAGCCCTGTGATGCCGTTTGACATGGGATAAAAACATGAATACAACACCTCACAGAACAACATCTGTTAAATATGCAATTATTCACATTCAAACATACCATTAGAGTTTATGAAACAACCACATAATGCTGTGTCTATGAACTGAAAGGCATTGAACTCTCAGCAGAGTGGCACAATACTAACAAAAGTAAAACAAAAGGAAATACAATTTTAGAGACATAGTAACTCAAAGCAACTGTGAAACTAAGTAACTGTAGCACAGACCTGATTACTATGGGAGCGAACATTACAATACAAATATTACTGACGCAGTAGGATGGACCGACCTTCATGTCACAGCACAACTGTATCAGTCCACAAGTGTCACTCGTCTTAACACAGTCATGCTTAGCAATCTTGCACACATGGTAACTATCACTCATCTTAACACAGTCATGCTCAGCAGTCTCACACACATGGTAAATATCACTCAGTCATGCTCAGCAGTCTCACACACATGATAACTATCACTCATCTTAGTCATGCTCAGCAGTCTCACACACATGGTAACTATCACTCATCTTAGTCATGCTCAGCAGTCTCACATGGTAACTATCACTCAGTCATGCTCAGCAGTCTCACATGGTAACTATCACTCATCTTAGTCATGCTCAGCAGTCTCACATGGTAACTATCACTCAGTCATGCTCAGCAGTCTCACATGGTAACTATCACTCAGTCACGCTCAGCAGTCTCACATGGTAATTATCACTCAGTCATGCTCAGCAGTCTCACATGGTAACTATCACTCAGTCATGCTCAGCAGTCTCACATGGTAACTATCACTCATCTTAGTCATGCTCAGCAGTCTCACATGGTAACTATCACTCATCTTAGTCATGCTCAGCAGTCTCACATGGTAACTATCACTCAGTGATGCTCAGCAGTCTCACATAATAACTATCACTCATCTTACTTCTTAGTCATGCTCAGCAAGCTCACACACATGATAACCACATACTAGCTGTAAACAATGAACAGGTTAACATACGAAAATACTGCTTTAATTGTACACACTAGCTCTAGTTAGTACTAGTAAAACTTTTGTTGGCACAGATCACAATACTGCCTTGTTTGTGGGAAGAGGAAGTTGGGGGGGGGGGGGGGGGGAGGTATATCAACACATGCAGGTATTGTGTGATCTAAAGGGCCACAACAGCCCTCTGCAATGAAGCCTGAAGTAATTAAATTATCAAAGCACAACACAACATCTCATACACAAGGTCAAGAAAAAAAACTGGATGCGGACATGCAAATATACCTAGAGACAGTTCAGTTAGGTTTTGTACCATAACATTAACTAGTTGCATGGGAAATGCCAACATGACTAATGATTTTTTGAGATCTATTTCTTAACCAGAACTGGCTGTTATAGAAAGAAATAACTGATTGTAATCTACAAGTGAAGTTCAGTCTGTGGCCACAAAGACTAAGACTTAAGAAATTTTTCAATGTTCTGCATCCTTTCTACTTGCCCATCCACAGTCATCTTTGCCTCCCCCCTCCAACTCCCCGAAAAAGCCCACAAAAATGCACTGTCACATGACACTAGCTGCCTAACTGTATGGCATATCACGACTCAACCATACTAAAACTTTAACATCATGACGAAAACAATCTCATACAACAACAAATAATCTCTAACAACCAATACAATTTAACTAATAAAATGTATCAAATCAGTCACACATCTACTTTACACTTGCTGGCAAAACATGTTGGTCCTGCCAGCTCTCCAATCTCAGCATGGTGATGCAACTGTCTACCCAGCCTACACTGTCTTATCTTTAGCAGAAAAGCATATAGACAGACAAGCAACCTTGAACTCCAGACCTTTCTTAGTCCCCCACTCAAATACTGAACAGCACAAGAACTCATTTTTTGTCCCCACCATGACTGATTGGAACCACCTCAGTGACGACCAGGTGAAGGCCCCCGTGCTTGAGGACTTCAAATGACTGATCACCACCCTAAGCACCACCTAACTTCAGTGTGCACACTCCCCTCCCATCGCATCATTAAAGGTAGGTCCTGTTGCATTCAGGATCAAGAACAGATGACCCCAGCAGGCCCATGATGTCCATGGGCGGTTCAGGCAGGGTTGTTAAATCCCCTGACTAGCAAAATATTAATGTTACTAAAACTTACATCGGAATAAAGAGCACGCTCCCACGGTTAAAATGGTACATAACAATTACAATACAATGCTCTGTAAGAGAAGCAAGACAAACTCAAAGACTAGTACTAAAACAATCAGTGCGAACTTTCGCCTGGGGCGTGTTATCTTAGCTGCAGCAGCACTGAGAGTAATATTAAGTAGTCTATGAATACAACTTAGCTCCTACAGTACACAATATTTAATAAGTTAATTTCAACCCAAAATAAACACTAAACATGAAGTCAGCTAAGCAAAATACTATACAACAAAGCATTGATCAACACAGAATTACTTTAATTGAATCAAAACAATGTTTCACTACTATTCACTAGTACTAAACAAAGTGTGCCTTGCAAACGATGGCTATAAAAAGAATGGACCTAGAAAGGCATCAGCTACTTATTAAGCTCAATCCTGCGTCTAAATAAATGTTAAATATACATTCTAAGATGCCAAATTATATTACACATAGCTTAGTGCATAAAAAGGACTAGGTGAACAAAGAGTAGGTAAAGAAACAAGCAGTCAAAATATTCAGGGAAAAACAGATTTGAAAATGGCACGCACTGGCTGCTATCGCCAGTTGGCTGTGTGAAGGCCATGTGGCGTTATGCCACACGCTGCACTTCAAAACAAAAGCGTCGTCTGCTCCGATTCCCGGGTTACTATCAGTACAGTAATGAAATTGCTGTGGATCTGTTAACTGGGATGGGATTATTGTAGAATGTATACAAAGAGCACTTGCTCACATCAGTATGAACTGTTGTGAATGGGAAGGTGATGTAGCAGACAGAATTTCCTCTGACACAAAAGATGGGTGAGACACTTTCACAACTGCAAGCCGACTGACTGGCAATGTTACACTTCTCAGTTCTTCCATCTCCTCTGCATTCTCTAACTGTTCTTTTATTTACCAACCCAGGCTGTCTACATCGCTGCTGTCAAGTAATCCTGTGTATGACTGTCCAGTCTGTCTTAGCACAGATCCAGTATAATTAACTTGTTCACAAAGGTTACAGCTGAGCACTCTACCATGTCACATTACTGTAAACTGTTCACAAGTAGAAAGAAAAGAAAAAACAACGACAAAAATCAAGAATACCTATTATTCCACATCAAAAAGTCATCAAAAAATAATATCGATCTGTAGAGAAGTTATGAGATTGTGTACCTTTCCAGACAAACACACACACACACACACACACACACACACACACACACACACACACCACCACCACCACCACCAACACCACCACCAACTAGAAAAAGACTAAAATTCAGCATTGCTGCTGCCAAAGCAAATGAATATTATTTGTTCTTGTTCCTCCGTTCAGCACAGTCAAATCCTTGTCCATTAACATTTCACAGCCGGTTGTTTTCTGTGAGAACAACAACAAAACAGCAAATGAAACAAAAATGTGTGAGGAAATTTGCAACAACAGAAAACCAACAACTCTTGACCTACTCAATTAATATTATGTACCTTCCAGTTGTTTTACATGTTATAAAAGCAAAATTAGTACTGTATGCACTCCAACTTATCTCAGAAGTTTCCCAAGCGTTGCCATTGAAACATTTCCAACAGTGAAAAAAAAAATGAAAAAGAAAAAAAAGAAACAGAATGACTGCTAGCAATCTAAAACAAGATCCAAACACAAAAAGGTTCAAACAAAAAAGTTCCAACAGTGGTCTCATTGCTGATGGACCTTTCTTGTCTTTTCAAGGAAGATCATCAAGCGCTTTCCATTTCTACTCATCCTAGCTGACCCTGTGTACTGACATAAGTTAAAATGCAATTACTACGCCATCAGCAACAAAATGTCCACTTACACTTACAACATACAGCCCAGTTTAACTCCATGTAGACAGCCATATATTCTCATTGTGCTTGGCGAAGACCGTAGAAAAAGGAGGGGCAAGGAACTGAGAGGAGAAAGATGTGGGAGGGGCTGTGGGAAAAGATCTGGTGAGGGGTTGAGCTGGAGGCTGGTAGGTCACTAAGATGTTGAAAACAAATATGATTTCAGCTGCTGCCAAAAAGACGCAGTGTCTTCTGTATTTTGGAGTGTATCTAGCAGCCTGTTTCAGACGGTTGGTGCAGCATTGTGGAATGAAGGTATCAGTTACTAATACCCCTCTCTCCTCTAGGCGGCCGATGAGATGATGTCCATGTCCACTTCCTCAACATTCCAGATCTTCTGAGAAGCAAGTCACTTGTGATCAAATAGTTGCTTAACTTGCCTGCAGTTGTATCTGGTCAATCATTTCCTGTGACTGCAGCATGTCCATGACAGTACATAGTACATCCACAGACTGGGGGGGATGTTGAACATGATACATGCCAGTCTGGGATTCCCATTCCACTTTCAGTACTAGCAAGCTCATAGAACCTTTGAGGAGGATGGCATGTGTGGTCCAACTGTCTAGGCAGTCCAGTAAAGCGCATGTGTGACTGCTTCCATTTCCATCGCTTTTGATCTCGGTTACAAAAAAAGAAGAATTAATTATCTACTGTTTTTGCAGTTATATCAGTGACCTCACCTCACCTTTGACCAACTGCTAGCAGCTAGAGTGCAGAGCGTCATGCTTAGTGTTTATTCTTTATTGAAGTACCCAGAATATTCATTTGGTCATTATTATTGTAGAACAGGTATTCATGCATACAGAGACTGGAGGCTGTCCTCAAAGTTAAAGCTTTTAATCAGCGTCCTTTCAGTTTTAGTGGTGGGCGGAAGTGTCGTTTTACATAAAACCAATACAAATAAAAGTAACTCAAACACAATAATCTACATCTTCCTTCTCAAGGAAATTTATCGTTATTTTAAAATAAAGAAGATTTTAATCCACTAGGCAAATGTCAGTCTTTCCTCTTTCTGTTTCTCTTAATCAATTAACGTCCATCACTTCTCTTCCTGGAAAGCTAAGAAAGAAAAGAAAAACGGCGAAATATTTGTGTAGAAGAAACAAACAAAACAAAACAAAAAACAACAATGAATTAAGTCAACACCAGCTGGGTGCTAGAGGGGGGAACAGGGAATCGGGAGGGTGTTAGTTCGTGCATGCACAGTGTTCTAAGTCTGTGAGTGACTGTGGATGTGTGCGTGTTTGTGTGTCAACACCAAGTCAAGTGTCAAAGTATTTTGGATTTGGTCTGACGACTCGCCCAGAGCGCGTCACCACAGGCTGACGGCTGGGTTGTGCCTGGCACGGAACCGCAGTAGGCCCTGGTGTAGGAGACATCTGGTCACGCCCCAAGGAACAATGGTGGTGCATATGAACGCCGTGGAGAGCCAAGCTGAGTAGCCATAGGTCGGCTCCTGGGTTGCTGCGGTGTAGAAGGCGGCGAAGGACTGGCGGCAGTGGACGGGAGAGGCACAGTTTGCTGCTTCTGATCTTCAGTTGTAGGGGCTCCATCACTGACTGGTGGCTGTTGCAGACCAGTTGCGTAGCTGTCTTGCTGACTGTTCTATGGTCTGGGTTCACAGACCGGAAGAAGATGTCGTCTGTTCCGAACATAATCTGCTCCGTCAGAAGTAACTATGTATGACCTGGGACTGTCTCGAGTTGACTTCACCACTGCAAGTCTCTGGAAGCCTTTGTCTGTCTGCATGCGTACCACTTCATTGGGTTTCAAAGGCAGCTGATGTCGTGCTGACTTGTCGTGGTATTGTTTCTGCTGTTGGCGAAATTTCAGTGGCTTGGGTTTCAGCAGCTTCGTTGATGTCGGGAGTGTGGTGCGGGTGCGTATGGAGAGCAGACGCTGGGCTGGAGAACCCATGCCATTGCTTGGTGTGTTCTGCAGGTTCAGGAGACCCAACTGAACATCAGACCCATCTTTTCTGCATTTCTCCAACAGCTGTTTTGCTTGCTTGACAGCATTTTCAGCCAAACCGTTTGACTGTGCATAGTATGGGCTGCTTGTAATGTGTGCAAAGTTCCATTCCTTGGCAAACAGCTCAAATTCACGGCTGACGAACTGCCTGCCATTGTCTGTCAACAGCTTCTCTGGAATGCCGTGAGTCGAAAACAGGCGCCTCATCTTGGAGATCACTGTCCTTGAGGAGCTGTCAGGCAGTAAATCCATCTCAAACCAGCCAGAGTAGGAATCCACCATGACCAGGTACTGGTGGTTGTTCCAGTCAAAAATGTCTGCTCCAACAGTTGCCCAGGGAAGGTCAGGAACAGGGTGATTGATGAGGGTTTGCTTCTGGAGATGGGCTTTGCAACTGTTGCATGCAGAACACTGAGAAACAGCTAGCACTCTTGATATCTTGTCGCATCTTTGGCCAATAGACCACATCGCTGCAAGCTGTTTGGTGCGGTCTGCACCCATGTGACGCTTGTGTAAAATGGCAATGTATGCCGACTGCAAAGATTTGGGCACCATAGCCTTTTGTCCTTTCAGGATGACGTCATTTTCAATCACGAGCTCGTCGCGGAAAGGCAAGAAGGGTTTTACATCAGGTGGAACACTTCGCTCATGTCCAGGCCAGCCTTCCTTGATGAACTTCACCAACTTCTGCATGGTTGCATCTGCCAGAGTTTCTCGCTGAAGCTCGGTCATCCTGTCTGCTGAGATGGACAGCACTGTCATGACGTCATACTCAAATTCTGTCTCTTCTGGGGGTTCATCCGGGTATGCTCTTGAGAGGGTGTCAGCAAGGAAAAGCTCTTTTCCCTTCTTGTAGACAAACTGTAGGTCATACCGCTGAAGCTGAAGAAGCATTCTCTGTAAGCGTGCTGGGGCAGCATGAAGTGGCTTCTTCACGATGGTGATCAAAGGCTTGTGATCAGTTTCTATGGTCACTCTGCAACCGTAGATGAAGTCATGAAACTTTCTGCATGCAAACACAGCCACAAGGAGTTCCTTTTCGATCTGTGCATATCTGGTTTCTGCATCGGAAAGAGCTCTCGAAGCAAAGGCTACTGGAGCATTGTCCTGGAGGCAAGCAGCACCAAGCCCGCTTTTGGACGCGTCAACAGACAACACCACAAGCTTTCCTGCATCGAAGAATTTCAGCACAGGAGGATTTGTGAGATCATCTTTCAGTCTGTCAAATGCTTGCTGATGGGTTTCAGTCCAATTCCATATGACATCGTTGTGGAGAAGCTCTCGCAGTGTGGCTGTTTTTTCACTGTAGTCCTTGATGAACTTGTTCAAGTAGTTTGTCATTCCGAGAAGCCTTTGAAGAGCTGCTTGGTTTTCTGGTGCTGGCATGTTTCGAATTGCAGCTGTCTTCTCTGTGTCAGGCTTCAGACCTTCATCCGTGAACGTGTGTCCCATGAAGGAGACGCTTCTCGCCCTGAACTTGCATTTCCTGAGGTTCAGCTTCAAGCTAATCGGTCAAGCTCTCTCCAGGACTTTCCTGAGGTTGGCATCATGGTCTTCTTCAGTAGAACCCCAGATGAGGATGTCGTCGACAATGATTGCGCATGGATATCCTTCAAAAAGTCTTTCCATGGCTTGCTGGAACACTTCTGATGCCGTGTTGATGCCAAAGGGCATGTGGAGAAACCTGTACCTCCCATATGGTGTACTGAACGTTGTACATAGAGAGGATTGTTTTTCGAGCTTGATCTGCCAAAATCCAGCCTTCGCATCCAATGTTGAAAAAACCTTTGCATTCCCCAGTCTGGAGGCCACATCATCTGCAGTATGCATGGGATGATGTGGTCGTTTGAGAGCTTTGTTCAAATCTCTGGGATCCAGACATATGTGTACGTCGCCCTTCTTCTTTCTGGTGGCTACCATCTGTGAGACCCACTCTGTTGGTTCAGTCTCTCGCACAATAACGCCTTTCTTCACCATGTTGCCCAGCTCTTCCTTGACCTTCTTTTCCATGGCTTGAGGAATCTTTCTTGCTGGTCACTGGAGTGACGCTTTTGTCCACTCTCATTGTGTATCTGGCTGCAAGATTCCCCAACTGGTCATCAAACAAATCAGCATACTCTGTGACGACCTGCTGAAGCAATGCATCTTCTGCATCAGCATCCACCTCATAGACAGCCCTGTCCAGCTTGACAAGATTCAGCTGCAATGCATTGTTTAGGCCTAAAATCAGAGTCGCTTGTCTGTCAAGGACCTGAAATGTGAGCAGACGTGTTGTGTCTCCAATCTTGCACTGGAGGTCAACCGTGCCAAGAGTTGAAAATCTTTCTCCTCCGTATGCAACCAGGTTGACTGCTTTCGCCTTTTTGATCGTTTCCCTCTTCTGCACTTTCTTGAAATTTTCAAGAGGTAGAACATTGCATTTTGCCCCTGTCTCTACTTTCAACCTGATTTCGTGAGTGTTGACTCTCGCCGTGCAGTGAATTTCATTTTGGATCTTTGTCTGTGTGATGACATGAATATCAGCATCCTCTTGGAGCATATCAGCTTCGTCATGGTCAACAATGCTGACATTTCTGTTCACGCGGCGTTGCCGTGTTGACCTGCAGACTCTGGCGAAATGATGCATTTTCATGCACGAAGAACACTTTTTGCCAAATGCTGGGCAGAGTTCCTTCTGTGGTGCATGACAACGTCCACAGTACATGCATGCTTTATCACAGACTGTGGCAGAGCTGGCCTGTTGTCTGACTGCATTAACTTCCTGCTGATCTGAGAGTTCCTTTCAGCACTTTCATCAATCTGGCAGAGTTGAACAGCCTTGTGGAGAGTCAGGTCTCTTTCTGTAAGCAGCTGCTTTCGCAAAGCATCTGATGACACTCTGCAAACTATTCTGTCACGAATGAGACAGTCTTTTAAAGTCGCAAATTCACAGGTTCCGATGCCTCCTGAAACCTGGTGTTGAACTTGTGTCGTTCAATGATCACATTAGTTAGTGGGTTGCAAAGTTCGCGAAATTTTGCTTTCAACACTGCGACACTTTCCCGACTTTCAGCAGCCTGAATGATGTCACCATCTTCGTTCCTCACCTCAGCAGCATATATGAACGTTTTCACTTTTTCAATGGCAGCCTTGCCTGCCAAGTTCAGCAAAATATACGCTCTTGTACGGTCATTCTTGTCACTGTAGGCAGCCTCTACAAAAATGTCAAATTCAGATTAAAAAGTTCTCCAGTTTTCAGCAACGTTGCCTTCGAAAGACAAAGGCGCTGGCTTGCGTAAGGCTTCCATGATCTTGCTATGCTAAAGAGTCCTAACCACTGAACCCTGTACTGGAAACTGCTTTCACTGTTTTGACCTCGCCACAATTGCAGATGTCAGAGGACAAAATTCGTAAATGAGCAACCGCCGCGCCGAATCACTTTCAGTTTGTAAAATGGTTTTCTACCTTTTTGCTTGATGCAGACATTTGTAGAATCAAAGTTCGTAGCTGGGTGTCGCTTCTGACACCATGTAGAACAGGCATTCATGCATACAGAGACTGGAGGCTGTCCTCAAAGTTAAAGCTTTTAATCAGCATCCTTTCAGTTTCAGTGGTGGGCGGAAGTGTTGTTTTACATAAAACCAATACAAATAAAAGTAACTCAACACAATAATCTACAATTATTATTCCAGTAGATCAAGTTGTAATAATAATGTGTGCAAGGGTATGCATAAACATCTGTGCACACGTTAAAAATCTCAAACACTAGCAGCCATACTATTGTTTGGACACACGAAAATACTGCACACACTTAGGAATGGATCATGCTGCTCTGCGGCTGCTGTTCCTTAATTACCAAGGCGAGGTGGTATGAATGGGACAAGGGACAAAGAAATACTGTAAAAAATCAGACCACTGTTAGATTTTAGAACTGTTATTATTTAAAAGGTAATGTTTAGATAACTTCTGCGACAGTATACTCATGTACATACTGATTTTGCTTTTATAACATACAAAAGAATTAAAAGGTATGCAATTTTCATTGAGTAGGTCAGGTGAAAATATATATGAGCATGGATAGAATTACAAATTACAAGTGTGTGTTTGTTTCTGCAACTGCAACGAGTTATATTCAATTTTCCTCTTGAAGTTTAATTGGTGTAAATTGCTGACGTAATGTTTTTATCTTTATAATGGTAAGAACTAAGATCAGTCTTAAGCCCGTTCTTAACTGGACGAATGTTTGTTCGCCCGAACATACTTCGGACACTTCGACGAACTATGATTCGTTTCTTAATTGAACATTTAGTTCGCCGAATATGGTTCGGACAGTCCAGACTTTACTTCATTCTCAACTGGCTTGTAATGAGATGCAAGCTTCGGCCCGAACTTGCGGCAGACGCGCAGCAGACAGCATGATCGAAAATCGCTAAAGTCAAGTCAGTCAAGTCAGTATACTTTAATCATCCCTCACAGGGTAATTCAACTAACTACTATCTCATTCTGGGTTCTCCGAGACAAGGCTGCGCCTTCCACAAGTCAACACAAGTCAACAAATAAACAAATTCCCTTCGAAGCGAGTGAAGAACCTAGCGACACCGTCATCCATTTTTATTTTTGTTTTTTCTCCATTTACAGGAGAGCTCTGCTCTCAGCCAATCAGAGGCAATGATCGTCCAATAGGGCGAATGTTCCCAGAACATGTAGAGCGAAGGTTTTCGGACCCCGAATATAGCTTGGACGAATACTTCCAACTAGGTTCGCGAAGAAAAGTTGGCCCAATTAAGAACCAACTAGCTTCGCCGAATACTTCCAACTAGGTTCGCGAAGAAACATTCGCCCAATTAAGAACGGGCTTAATATCACTCACGTGAAAAGACTTTAAATAAAAAAAGGAGGAAGAAGAACTCTAGTTTTATCACTGCCTCAAACTGGAAGAAAAATAAATCAACGTATAATAACAATACTACAGTAACCCCCCCCCCCCCCCCCCCACACACACACACACACGCGTGCGCGTGTGAGAGAGAGAGAGAGAGAGAGCACGCACCTTTCTGCGGCCGTGACGAACAACTGAATGCCGACCTCATTCCGTGCCGAATCCGTGAAAGAAGGCTTCTGCGTCGCCTGCGACAGTGGCTAGTTGTCGAGTTGTCCGTCATAATGGCATCCTGGCTGCTGTCAGGCCTTTAAGAGGAATCAAAGGACAAGTGAACAGTCGACAGCCCGCATGGAGACTGGAGAGTTTTTGTTCTGACTGACATGGCAACATTTCAAAGACAGAATCTCAGACAAAGCATTCCTGGAAGGCCTGTCGTAAAAAGTCTGACCAGTATATCCTATGAGCTACCGGGAACGAGACAAACAAAGCTGGGCTGCAACTTCCGGCTAGATTACTCCTGCTAGGTGACCCATAAGGAGACAACAGCCGTGGGGGGATAGAGAATACTGGCTGCGTCTTCAGTGTTGTGAGCCGGTTTGGCCTAGCGGTAAGGCGTTAGGCTGGTAAACGGAAGGACCTCAGTTCGATACCGCTTCGGCTCTCCCTTCTCTTCAAAAAGGTTGTGGTTTGTGGACATTCAAAACTTGTGACTTCGACCATCATAGTCACTTCCTACTCAGTGAAACATTAAATCGCTCTCATCGCTGCCCATCTTAATAAAGAAGTCATTCTGGTGGTGACAGTGTAGCGATAGGTATATAATCTCCCTCTGGCCCCCGACTTCCATAACCCACCCCCACCCACCCCGGCTTCTCGGCCCCGTCCCTAATAACTTGCAGCTTATTAGGGACGGGGCCGAGAAGCCTCAGTGCTGGAGGCCGGGGTTTCAAGGACTACAGACTGAGAAGCCAGAAAAGAGAAAGTACTGTGACAACAGTAGGCCTATCAGTATAATACGGGTATGGCGGGAAACGGTTGCACTCAGTGACACGCTACCTCACTGAGTAATCACCCAACTCCAGCTGAGGAACTTGCCGGGCCGAGGGGCACCAAATGCCGGGATGTTCTCTCCCGCACTGTGGGAATGGCCCGGACTCTCTCCGCGTGAATGTGTCAGTTTACCCAGTTTTTGGTGTGAAACGGTGTGTTCCTTTCCCTACGTCGCAGATTCAAGTGTCACACACACACACACGACACACTGACACACGTGTGACACGTGCCTGCGCGGGGCGGCGCGCCCACACGCCACGCGCCCACACGCCACGCGCACGCGACTGAGACGCACATGCATGCACGCTCACGCACGCAAACAAACGAACAAAAACCGACGTGACAACAACGGATCGGACATTCCATCACCAGCGCATACCGCACTACCGGCTCGGGTACAAGACCCACTAGTAGTGTAAAGTACTGCGGGTGCCCAGAAATTAAGATTCCCTCCGCTGAAAACGCCGACTGAACTATCAAACTCTTACGCCTGGAGTAATTCAGAATGTCACTCTTCCATGCTTCGCCTGCTGCAAGGAATCTGACTATACTAATCAGTTTTATGGTCCGGTTAATTAAATTTCATTTTCTAACATTGAATCCTCCCCACCTTTGCAAAGTGAAGTTGTTCAACGTTTTGCACCCCATAGAAAACGGTGGGGCGACTCAATTTAGGAAGAGACCAAATACTGGCATACCGGCTCTCCTACAATTGTTAAACGCCGCTTAATGAGCAGGCATGAAAATGCACGTCTACTCTTAAAAACTAGACAGACCATCGACCAAATAATCATCCAAATAAACAACTAACTGACAAAACCACCACCCTAAACAGCACCCAACCCAACTATCAAAGACGAAACCATTTCCAGATTATACCATCACCCAAACAAGCAACCACCCGACCAAGCCATACCCTAGCAAATGACCAGCCTAAATGCAGTAAAATGTAACATTCCGTATGGGGAACTTACGGCATCACCACTGATATTGAGTCGTGGTCAGAAGCTTGTGATGAACCTGCACCAACGCCTCCTTCCTGTCCTGTCATTCCTGAACGCGCCCCAGCTTGCTTTGAGTCATCTCCTGGACCGGAATCGGGGTGCGCTTCAGCAACAGGTGCGAATGTCTTCAACGAGGTTTGATGAGCTTCACTTTGTTCGGGGTAGCGGTTAGTCAGCAACAGTGCGGGTGCACCAGGCAGCTCAGGCTGCCTTCCGTTCTGTAGTCCATCGTCATCAAAGGTAACTGGATTGTTCCCACCGCTGCTCAACTCCGAGGATGAATACGATTCTTCTCGGTGTGATGCTTGACGGAAGAAATCGAGCTCGATTTTGTGACCTTTTTGCTCAATGTTCACTTTCTCATTAGTTCTTGACTTGATCTGAGATCTGCTGAAACCGGCGCCGTGTTCTCGACTACTCGATGTTTTGTAGCTAACAGAAGAATCTTCTCGTTTTACCGAAATGTTCGCCTTGGATGAAGACGTTTGATTGCCGTTGAAATGGTTAATCGGGCGTTTCCAAGAGGCCGTAGGATGCGTCAGATCTTCGTCTGATGGTGTAGTTTCACTAGAAGTTAGGCCTGAGTCGTAATTCATTTGTATGTTAGAACTCTTGGTGTATGAACCGCTTGACATACATGTATTTCCATCCACAGTTGCTTTCTCGGTATTAGTTTCTTTGGAAGCACTGTCACCATCAGGCCATTTGTTCTCGACTGCCTTCTGTACTGGAGGGTTCTTTGAGGTGCCGTCGGTCATCTGCCTCAGCCGATCGTTGGGGATCGTTTCGTGATTCTCAGTTTGCGTTATTTGTTGGGGAAATTGTTCAGTTCGTGTCCCACTTAGACTGTCAGCACTGGACACATCAGCTTCCCGGCCGGAACTGTTTGACTTTCTGCTGTTGTCCGATGTGCAGTCCGTGGTGTTAGTGCTTTGGGTTTCCTCTCCCCTTTTGCCTTGTGAATACCTGGCCAAACCGCGGCCTTGCGTGTTAACTGTGCCGCTGTCATCAGTTAAAGACATGGAACTCGTGTTGTCGCTGCTCGTTTCAGGCAGCTGATGGATAGCGCTTTTCTTTTTCGTCTGTCCAGATGGTTTCATGCGCTTTATTTTGGAACCTTTACTAAAACTGTTTTCTTTTTTGATTTCGCACTTCTTGCGATGGGCATCATGACTAAGCCGTCTATCAAAAGTCCTACCTAGGAGGACATTCTGCATTACATCCTGAAACTGTGGGTCACGTGGCCTGTATGCAATTGTTTTAATGAGGCCATCGGTTTCATGGCAGTCATCAAAGGTTAGCCGAATGACTGCAGCATATTCGGTACTCGATCTGGACTGTACAGCCACGGTGCTCATCTTCATACTGATTTTATCGGCAGATTGGTCTTGCTTAAAGTTTTCAGTATAAAGTAATATGATATTTGTTGCAATTCGACAAGCTTCTCTAACATTTTCCATAATCGACTCGGACGATAATCTGGGCAGTAGTTCAATTCTTGATCGGTGGAAGCGGCCGAAATAACAAAGCAAGAGACCTTCGAGCCACTTCTTCACCTTTTCGGCTAGCTCTCTGTCGGTATCCACGTAGAACAAAACAGCATCGAACATGCGTTTCCTGCATTCTTCCGGGCATGAGTCATTATGGTAATGTAGTGGATTGTATTTTGTGCCTCTTTTTTGTACAGAACCTGCAGAAAAGACAAAATCGCAGATTACGACATACAGATGTATGTACAGACTAATATCACAGAAAACAGTTACTTGAACTGATTCGGAATACCGTTCATAAATGAAGGAATTATTTCCAGCCCAGCTTGTTTGCATGGTTTTGTTATTTTGCTAGGAGTTTGCCCGCCCGAAGTTGCACCCCCTTCCCCACACCCACACACGCGCGTTCGCACGCGCATACACACACACACACTCACACATTCCGAGCAAAGTAAAAATTTGCTCGATTGTAGAATTGAGCTGCTCAAAGCTGGAATTCCTACAATGAGCGCCGATTCCAGAATCTGGCAGTTGGGCTGCGTCATTCCAGAATCGCCTGACATTCTGCTGTCCTTTTATATGATATTTGGCAAATAACAGTATGTCCGCCAAACTTACTTTTGAGTTAATATTTCATAAGAAATGGAACCCTATGTAGAACGATCAAGCCACATAAACTGCAACTTTATTAGTAGCGAGTTTCAAACGATCTACCTTATTTTGTGCAACGGTACCAAGGGCAGGAATGCTTAACTGCGATCAAACTGAACGAACAATGTGGGTGGACGATCATTCTAACACAAAAATTGTGAAATTCCAAATGAGAGAGTCAAATGTGACTATCATTGCAGGAGTGTTGTACTGACCAGGTTGCCTTTTTTGTTTGTTTATGTGCGTTTTTTACTTCTCGTCACTTAGACATAATTATTTCTAGAAATTAAAACCCCTACTCAACCAGCTCGTAGTCACAACACACCTTTTAGTCTGTAACAGAATGAAGCTATCACCTTTTGTTGATGCAGACAACGATCCCTGTGAACGCGTTTTCTGTGCTGATCGACCTGTTTGCGCAGCTCGTCTTCCACGATAACGATCAACATCTGTCGGTAATATGTCTTTTCTCCGCAGAAAGCTCACATTTCTTTTGACAATTTGATGAAACCATTAAATAATATATAAATGGTGATGCTTTGATTTTCTTTGCTTTGATTTATGTTTCTATGATTGATGTGTAGCAATCAAAGTGACACACTCCTTTTTTGATTTAGACAGCAACAGTTTCAAACAATGATAACGGTCAGGTTTCGGGAGGCACACATGCACAAACACAACTTTTGTTGTTTCCCAACTTAGAATTAGCCAGCTTTCTACTTTGCTTTTTAACTCATTGTGCAGAGCAAGTAGCAAGGCAGACACTGTGTGGTAACTTCCTTATTAAAGGGGCGGGGGGGGGGATATCTGTGGTGTTTCCGACTGTGGAAGGGTCAAAGCTGATAGGGATGAGGAGTGACAGTTTCCAAATGGTGTTAGACGACACTGTTTACGTGGCCGCTGAGAGTCGCTGGGAAATAATTAATAACAGCGAAAACGTGAGGCGCTTACTACTACTACTACTACTAACGATCATTTCTAAAGCGCAAATTCTTAAAAAGCCCTCAGCGCTTTACAAAGAACATGATGGGAGTGGGGGAGTTGGTTAATGTACATGTACAAAATTCAAGCTGGTTAAGTAAGGTACATGTACAAAAATCAAACAAACAAAGCAAAAATTAAACATGAATTACTCTCTATCTATATATATATACTATAAAACTTCACTAGGCGATGTACAGTGAAACATTCTAACCAAAAAACAAAACCGACAACACAACAACAACAACAATGAACACACAAAAAAATAATCACACCCAAAGTCAGTCAATATTTACCTTCAATCTCATCAAACCATAGCACAAATTTCATCTAACATTTCAGTATATCTACAGGACTTTCAGAACATGTGATCACGCAATAGCTACATATATTTGATACAGCTCACTGAGCTCCAGGCAGCAAATGCCTTGGAGCCTACTCAAAACGATACAGGTTAGTCAAGTTCAGTTTAGCACTGATTGTGTCTGGGATAACAAAATACAGCACAACTCACACATACATATAATTATATATAATGTGTAGTTCATAAAAAAAGAGTGCTTACACCAGAGGGTGCAGCTAGGTTTGCTTTCATGTTGCTTTACGTCCACGGAGGCGAGATGGCCTATTGGGGACGGGGACAGAGTGGGAAGGGGACGAGAGAGTGAAGGCTCGACCGCGGAAACCGTCCGAAAAAGACCGGAGAGACCGTGGACCGCGGCCAGAACAATGGAAGTGTTAAGGCGGTGTCCCTTCGCCATTGCCCAGCGACTTGTGCACTGCGCAATTGCTGTTTCAACTGCTGTGCTGGACAGTCACTAAGACAATGTCCGTTGCACTGCTGTTGACGAACAACTTGGACAACTCGAAGCAAAAGACGTCCAACTTGCTCAGCCCAGCTCCACCTCCCTACTCATGATCTCTTCTGGGCAAACTTGAGGGTCCAGCTCCACTTCCCTCCTCTAAGATCACTAGATCTTTTGATCTCGCCTGGAACCCTGAGTATGTGCAGCTAGGTCCAGTTCTTTCCTTTCGTAGGCTGTCTCTCTCTCTCTCTCTCTCTCTCTCTCTCTCTCTCTCTCTCTCTCTCTCTCTCTCTCTCTCTCTCTCTCTCTCTCTCTCCAAACAAGAGTTTGTGTAGGTGGCGACCTTACGCAGGCTTTTATGTGTCCTCGTGGTCTAAAGCAGGGCGATGTATGCAGTCCGATTTTGTTTTCTCTCTTCATCAACGAATTTGCAATTGAAATTATACAAAATGGCAAACATGGGATTACTTTGTCGCCTGAATTAATTCAAATGCTAATCGTGCTTTTTGGTGATGATGTGGTTCTCCTGTCATAAACTGTTAGTGGTTTTCAGCAGCAACTCAACATTTTGAGGGATACTGCTAAAAAGCTGGGTCTTGTTGTAAACTTACAGAAATCAAATGTGGTTGTGTTCAGAAATGGTGGGCACATTGCAGCACGAGAGAAATGGCGGAATGAAACTAGAAATTGTAAGCCAGTATAAATATTTAGGGGTGATTTTTTTTTTTCTACAGGGTTAATATTTTCATACGCTCATGAAGATATGGCTGCCAATAGGGCGTGGTCGGTATTTTGAAACTTCTATGGACATTGGGTGATCGATCCCCTAAACTCTTTTTCAAATTGTTTGATTGCCAAATTCAGCCTCTGCTTACTTATGGTTCTGAGTTTTGGGGTCTGACAGCCGACAACAGAATCATTGAAAGAATCCATTTATTTGCTATCAAAAGATTACTTAATGTTAGTCCAAGAACGCCGAATTCGCTTGTTTATGGAGAAACGGGTAGATACCCATTGTATATTTCCACATACACGAGATGCATTAAATATTGGTTGAAAATTCTAAGAATGCAAGAAGACCGAATACCCTTGAAATCGTACAAAATGCTTTATAATATGCACTGTAACAACAAAAACAACTGGACCTCCTCCGTTTGCTTCACAATGTATAGATATGGATATGGACATGTTTGGGAAAACCAGGGTGTTTGTGATGTAAGAGCCTTTTTGTGCGAATTTAAACAGAGATTGATTGATTGCTATCTCCAAGGATGGAATAGTGACATTAATTCCAAGCATCGTTATGCCTTTTTCTCCCCCTCATTTAAACAAACACATGGATTGTCGCAATATTTGTTGACGGTCAAAAAAGTCGCTCTAAAAAGGAACCCGGTGAGACTGAGACTTGGTGTGTCTTTGTTGAAACCGCATCGGCTACGTTTTTTTCAAAAACAACACAGGAGAACTTTGACTGCCCTTTTTGCGAAGATACGTATGAATCAGAAATACGCTTCTTTTTGGTATGCCCGAAATATTCAATGCTAAGAATTATTGATCGCTTTTATATAGCGCTATTCTCCGCTCTCGAGCAGACTCACTGCGCTCGCATGTGATTCTACATGAGTGAATAGCTTTTTATAGCGCGTTTTTGAATATCCACCGAAGTGGTGTACTTACAGCGCTGGCATGGCTGGTGCCACAAGAATATGCTGCCAGAGAGAGTTAATCTCGGCGCGTTCTGTGTACACCATTCAACCATGCACAGTGTCACTTCATGCAAAGCCACATAGGTAAGGTGTATGCGTGTTTAGCTGTAACCTGCCACCTGCGCTTTTGGCAGAATGACCGGGGTCTTTTACGTGCTACTGCGGTAACACGGGGGTGGAACGGATACCGACAAATAAGAGTCAGCACAGAAAGTTGACCCTGGAGAAGAAAATTCTCCCGCCGCTCCAGCAGGGATTTGAACCCGCGACCTTTCGAACACGAGTCCGGCGCTCTATCCACTGAGCTATCCCCGATCCCGAAAAAACTATATACCTGCTAAATTCTACACCCGCCCATCAGCGTACAAAATGGCATTGCTCCTAGCAGACACAAGACATACAACAACTCTTGCGATTTATATATCCAAGCATTTGCCCTGAGAAATGAGCAGAATTAGTCCGGGTTCACGATACGTGTAGAAACCATGCTGACACCTTATAAGGAATGTTTTGATGATTACGTTTGCATTTTTGATATTTTGTTTCATACAATAGACTTTAGTTAATCGTTAAACTCTGCTGTGCGAAATGAACATGTATGTCGACCAGGGTGTATGTATTTATAACTCATTATTTACCCCCCTCCCCCACTGACACGGGCAGACAGCCAAGCTCAATAAATATTCGTATTCGTATTCTCCATATATGGATATACACACACGCGCGCGAGCGAGCGCGTACGCATCTAAGGAATACGAAAGACAGTATGTGGTGACAAAACGTGCCGGGAATACAAAACGTACAAGCAGAACATCAAATTGGACACGTTTTGTTACTCTGGTGATAAAATGTTCCGGCAGGTGACAAAACGTGCCGCAACAAAGGGGAAGGGGTGGGAAAAAGGAGAGTAGGAAAGGTAAACAGTTTTTACTTACCTGATGAATCATCTTCACTGGTATCGCTGATATTCACAATTTCGAACATAACATCACTTTCTTCCTCATCGGTCTCCATTTTGGGGCGACCGCACACAACTGGTCTGGCTTAGTCACAGTGGTGCTGGTTTGAATTGCTGATGAGAAAAATCTATGGATGCCGGTGCAAATTCTGGTCAAAACGGGGAAAGCATTTCACCAACCGAAATCTTTCCACCTGTAAAAAAAGAACACACACACACACACACACACACACACACACACACACACACAAATGACTGTAGTAGAAACTGGGTACTGATATTAGTTAGGATGGAAATACTGTGAGAAGAGGAAGGTTTTCAGTTTGGCTTTAAAATATAACAGGGTTGAGAAGTGTCTAAGGTCTTGTGGGAGTGAATTCCAAATGTGGGGTCCAAAGCAAGAGAATGTGCGAAAGCCATGAGTCTTGCGTTTGTGTTGTTGGATATGTTGTAAGCATATTTGCCTTTTTAGAAGTTAGTGTGTATTGTAAATTAAAGTATTTATTATATTTTTTACTTCAGTGAGTGTACAATAAAGATAAAAAGAAATTTGAAACATTTCCTTCTGTTCCTTCAAAACGCTCAGGCAATACATGAAATGCCTAGAGGTAAATTTCAGGCAATGCACGTATTGCCTACAAAATTTAGGCCTTACGTGTATTGCCTATAGCTTTTCGCCACTTCATGAAATGCCTGACATTTTTAGGATTGCCTTTAACATATATACAAAAATATAAATGATGCCTGTATTTTTATATTTACTCATCAGTAGCTTAGCAAGAACTAGTTGTTAGACAAGTTTTTGATTGAACCTAAACTACAAGCCTTGTAAAATAAACTGTTTTCGAGTTCGAGTTCGAGAACTCAAAGATAACAGTACATGAATCATTGGTAGCAAAGACATTGTGAAAACACTGAACAAAATGGAAAATATACTATTTTTACCCATAACACGGGACTGCACCTAGCGGAATAGATATATAGGAGTATGGAAGAATAACGCATGAACAATAAAACTAATAGTGTCCATTCAGTTCCCGGAAAAGAATGTACAGAAGCGCGATACAATGAAATTCATTCACAGAAAAAAAGAGATCCGATGAAGAAGGCCTGATGAACCATAGAAAAGAAAAGAAAGATGCAATTTTGTGCACAAACGCCCCTTTGTTACTCATTAACCTAGAAGATAGCGGGAAAATCTGAGCCGTTTTGTAGTCTTTATCCGTAAGGCTAGTTCGTTTTAGAAGAACAGTTTTGATTGCTCGCCTATGTAATAATTTCAAGGTTTTTTGTTGTTGTAAAGAGTCACTTGCTGAGTCCCAAAGAGTTGAAGCATAATCTATACCTGACTGAATGTGTGCTTGGAAAAACGTTTTTCTGGCATGGAAGTTAAGAAAATGCTTAATTTTTGCTGATTGGTAGACTTTTTTTGCCTTAGTTTTGCACAGGTCACGAATGTGGGGGCCCCAGATCAGATTATTGTTTATTGTAACATCTAATACTTTGTGATCACTGACCTCAGTTATTTGTTGATTACCAACGGAAAGGTGCACTGATGGTGAGTGAAGTATTTGTCCGCGGCTTCTGACGCGGCGTTAGTATCATGTACTTCGTTTTTGACGGGTTAAGAGACATATGATTAAGATGTGTCCATTCAACAACATTTGAGAAACATGACTGGAGAACAGATGTTATTGCAAGTACATCCTGTCCAGAGGTGCGAATTGTCGTGTCATCTGCTAACAGTCACACTGTGCAGAAGGGATATGTAAAGGTAGTCGTTTAGACAGATCCTTGGGGAATTCCAAATAAAACTGTCTTAAAATCCGACTGATTATCTTCCAAAGAAACCTTCTGGAGGCGGCTGTTGAAGAAGGAGCAAATCAAACTAAGGGTGTTCGCTGATAGGCAGTAGAGGGTTAGTTTTCTTAAGCCCATTCTTAACTGGGCGAATGTTTGTTCGCCGAACATACTTCGGACAGTTTGATGAACTATGAATCGTTTCTTAATTGAACTTTTAGTTATAGTTCTCAACTGGCTTGTAATGAGTCGGCCCGAACTTGCGGCAGACGCGCAGCAGACAGCATGAAGTCGAAAATGTAGGCCGAGTCAAGTCAAATCAGTATACTTTAATCATGTATCCATCACAGGGTAATTCAACTAACTACTATCTCATTCTGGGTCCCCGAGACAAGGCCGCGCCTCCCACAAGTCAATAAATAAACAAATTCCCTCCGAAGCGAGTGAAGAACCTAGCGACACCGTCATCCATTTTTATAGTTTTTATTTCTCCCTCATCCACAGGAGAGCTCTGCTCTCAGCCAATCCGGCAGAGGCAATGTTCGTCGAATAGGGCAAATGTTCCCAGAACATGTTGAGCGAAGCTTTTTGGATCTCGAATAATTATAACTTCGTCGCAGTTCGACGAATGCTTCCAACTAGGTTCGCGAAGAAAAGTTCGCCCAGTTAGGAACCAACTAGGTTCACCAAATACTTCCAAATAGGTTCGCGAACAAACATTTGCCCAGGTAAGAACGGGCTTTAGAAGTAGGTCATGCTTGATTGCGTCAAAGACTTTAACAAAGAGAAAGAGAGAGAGAGTTACTAGGAAGATTTTAATGTAATCCTGTCAACTGCAAAAAGTGCATTCCGGCCGAATGCACAAACTCCGTCGTAAATGACTAGGAGTCAGTAACTTTCTGATGTAATACAATGACAACATTGACTGTATAATTATAAACTCCTCCAAATTGCCGACAAACTCAGTCGGTTTCCATACCGGGGATATGTCAACGACGTAGGCTCGGACCCCTATACGCCTTTGATAACAACAATTAATCTACTTCGCGGGCTAGCCAAGGAATGAATGAACTGCTGGTGAGGTTGACAAAACGGAACAGCTCCGCTAGAGAAATGTACTCACCTCACCTATATGACGACACATAAAGAACAATTATAGAAATGTACTCACCTATACAAAGACCACTGTGTCGAAAGCGCTCGTGTTTTTAATTGTTCTTTATGTGTCGTCGTATAGGTGAGTACATTACTCTGTTCTACTTCGGGTAGGCTCAACCAGAGAAGCAGTGTTGTGTCTGCTCCAACAAGGAAGTATAACACCTTACCTGCACCAGTCTGTCATGGGTTATTTCAGTTGTGCGTATCATGGCCGCAAAGCAGATCGTCCGTCAACCACATTAGTAACAACAATCCACGTCAGTCAATACAGATCTTAATGAATGCGAGTAGAAATGAGGTGAACTGAACCCCAAAATTCAGTATCATTTAGGCATCGGATCAGATCGTAAATGGCCTCCTGGGCCTCGCAGTCGGAGAGATACCCGACTAAAATCGCGCATGCGTAGGCGGGAGCGCGCGATATAAACGAAACCAGTGAACCAGTTTCTTTCAGGAACATAGATTTTCACGCCCCCAACCCCCCAAAAGATGATTTTAAAAAAAGAAAAGAGATGCACATATATATATACTGTTGGATCAAATAAGTCCATATTTCATTCAGTCAACATTGCAATATTAAAAACAAAACAAGAAACAAAACAGAAAACAAAAACAAGCAAACATAACAACAACAACAACAACAACAAACCACTAATCATATACCAAAATTTATTGTTAGAATAACTATGAAAGTTGATATAATTACTGAAGGTATATCTAGAGCTAGCTGCCGAACAAGAGCCTTGCAAAAAAGCCTACCTCTCAACAAACAAAAACAAACAAAACTAAAATATACTGGAGAATTTTCTGGGAGAAAAACAGGAAAACGGACAAAATTTTCTAGCAGAAAAATGTCAAGACAGCCAGAAAGAGTAAGACTAGACTAGAGGAATAAGAGAAGAGATAAGAACAGGGAATCCCTGAGATTCCAGACTGGAGGTGATCTTTTTTTATATAAAAATATTGATATGGGTATTCATACAGGGCTCACTTATTGCACCCGCCTTATTTACCATTCTTATACATAACCTCCCAAAAGCATTAAAAAAAAAAAAAAAAACCCCAAAAACACATGTGGCACAATTTGCAGCTGATATTGCTATTTCGGTTAACGCAACTCTTAGAAAGCATAGTCGAAATAAGAGGGTGGTAAATCATGAACAAAAACTATATCAATCTGAACTGAATAAATTAATCGCTTACATGGAGGAAAACGGGTTTGAATTATCACGAGATAAGACTTGTTTAATGCTTTTTAAGAATGGAGAAAACCCGAAAAACTTACCCCAACGAGAGCTAAATGGTCAGTTGTAAATCTGTGATACCTTCTTGTTCAGTCACGGTACTCAGCAAGAGTAATATACAAGTTCCGTCTGAATTCACGGAACACTAAATATTCACAGAATGTGACATACATTTGTGAGAATGTCCCATCTGTTAACCACATACTACTTCAATGTCTTATTACCAGATTTTTTGTTTTGAATGGGTATGACTTTAATGCTTATAACAATGTACGAGATATTTTGTGTAATACTGCTGTTATAACTTCTTCTGTTAGATTGATTGTTCACAACGTGACCCTGTGGATAATTTAGTATAACTGACTAATATATGATTTTGTTGTTGGTGGTCTAATATCACTGACCTTGCTGTGAACAGACACATTTTTTTTTTTAAACATTGCCATCTTAGAGGTGATATCAGACATCCCCGGCCCCCATTCTGGGGTAGAAGCGTGAAACATGATGTGAACTTACATAATAATAATAATAAAAGTATTTTTAAAGCGCAAAATCTTGTCCCTTGTCTTGCGCTCGCACACACACACACACACACACACACACACACACACACACACACACACACACACACACACACACACACACACAGGCACCCGCACACACAAGCATTCTGACTATACACAGCTTAAAACGGGCAGCAAACGCCCGGGAGACTTGGAATGGATAAAGCCGCACGGAACAGAAAACATGGCACGTCTATAATTCTGGGAAAAGAAATGTTTTTAGATTAGGTCTGAATGAGTCCAGAGAGGGTTTCTATCGGAGAGGAAGGGGAAGGTCATTCCATGTTGATGGACCGAAACTGAACAGAAAAGGCGCGGGAACCAACAGTGGAGAGTCTGGTGCGAGGAATATGGAGGCTGGGAGTACCAGAAGCGGAGCGGTGAGTACGGGAGGGCGAGGGCGTGTCAGTAAAGTTGAAGACAGTCACAGAGATAAGTCGGAGCAGTGCCCGTGATACATTTTTAGCAGAGAGTGTATATCTTGTACTGAATTCTTTGTTGGATTGGAAGCCAGTGAAGAAATTGAAACAGAGATGTGTTATGTGGTCAGTTTTACGTTTTTTTCAGTATAAGGCGAGCAGCACAGTTCCGTATGCGACGAAGGCTTTGGACAGAGGAAGCAGGCAGGCCAGAAAAGAGAGTAGTCAAAGCGTGACAGAATGAATGAAGTGACCAGTTTCACATTAGGCAATAGAAGCGTGACACTGATGTAAACTTACATCAGATCAGGCAACGGTCATTAATAAAAATCGAGGGAAAAATAACCGGAAATGGGTGTGGCTGGGCGTTAAACTGAATCATCTCGACCTAATTTCCGTATTTCATAGTTCACGCTTATTTCTTTTGCCTTTCCCTCCTAAGAATATCTCAGTAAATAAATGTATGAATAAATTCGGCTTAAAAAAGGAAACATGATACATTATGAGGCGAACTTTCAATTTTGAGTGGGGGGGGGGGGGGGGATGGGGGAAGGAGGGGGGGGGAGCACTGAGAATGTACTATATATTTTATGTACCCATTACCTTCCCTGAGGCCATTTGCAGACTTTGACATGACTATCCTGTTGACTTGGTGTGTGTAAAGCACTTCAATTTTGACAGAATATCTGGCAACAAAACTGTATGTTGACATATTTGGATAGATTACGTGCCCGATATCCAACTGAGACTGATTGATGTGGTGCGTGCAACGCGGGAGGGGAGCTATGACACCTGTCGGGCCGAGTGACGGTCGCTGTATGACACTGACCTGTCGGGCCGAGTGACAGTCGCTGTATGACACCTGTCGGCCCGAGTGGCAGTCGCCGTATGACGCCTGTCGGGTCGAGTGACAGTCGCTATACGACACTGACCTGTCGGGCCGAGTGACACTCGCTGTATGACATCTGTCAGGCCGAAGAAGAAGTGTCTATGCGGTGGGAAATAACAGTGGAAGGAGGTACTGTGCCAGGACTGAGCCAGCGTCTTCATTCCTGCTGCCACACGGTCAGACTGCCAGGGCCGTGGGCTTGCTCCTCTCGGAACTGCGGTCAGTTCTGACACCTGGCTGACATTGCCGCCAGATCATGATGGCGGGACGCTTACTCCAAGCTCTATACGACATCCTTCCGTCTTTGCCGGACGGAGTGTGACCACTGCGGAGTAACCTCAGTTTCGGGGGGCGCTGACCGCGTCGCGGGTGGGCAGCTGCGCGGAGGTAAACGGAAGGTGCTGGACTGAAAGCGGTTCTCGGAGTGTGCCCGACTCCCACTAACTCCAAGGACTGGTCAGTTTACGACATCCTCAGTTCCTTCACCGGCCCTGTCCCCTTTCACTCCTTCTTCCCCTGTACAGTCTCTGAAAGGCCCAGCCTCCTCGATCCTGCGGCTATTTCTAAGTTCAGCTCCCCACCTCGAGTCCTTCAGTCACAGGAGCTGTGTCAGTGAGAGTCACGAAGTGGCCGTCCTGGGCTGTTCGTCCTAACGAGCCTTCTCAGTGGTTTCCGTCGACGCCGTAAAGCTATATTGAACCATGCTTCGGCATTGGTCTCAGCTTGTCCCTAATATATCAACTGACATCTGAGCCAGACATTAAGCCGGCAACACTACCTAACTACCTACCGAGTCCTTCCGGCATAGTTCAGGAGCTGTGTGAGAGTGGCAAAGCATCATCTGAAGCCCGAAAGGAACGAGTCCTTCCGGCTGAGACTAGTCGGCTAGGCCACTAGCTCAGTGACTAGGCCGCAGTATTCAAGGCACAAACTGACCCTTCACGAGTGCAGCCTGTAGACCCCTCCTGTCGATCGGAATACTGATCAAGATCGTGTATATAGTTTTAACGTTAGATAATCTGTTTTATTTAATAATAATAATAATAATAACTATGATAGCGGCCATTTCTATAGCGCCATATCTCACAGACAAGGGTGAGCACAAACTCCAAGCACTGGTTTACGACATCCTTCCTTTGGAGGAAGGTGCCGGAAAGCGGTGCTCGGAGTGTGGGGTGAGCACAGGAATATTGAGTGCCTCAAACGACAAAGACTTGAACAACCCGGCCACACTCGCAGTCGCATTTGCTTTGGCTTAAGATAATCACACACACACACACACACACACACACACACACACACACACACACACACACACACACACACACAGAGCAGCGTTTTTTGTGAACTTGAAACTTCTCATTGTCCAGTTCAGTGAATTCCTTACGAGAGCATCGTATCATGACCTCTGAACCAGCGATATCCTACCGGAAGTTGATTTTCAGCGAGCTTTCCTTTTGAAGAACTTTGAAAACCGTATTCATAATCTCTGTGATGCAAATAGCAAGAACTATCCATTTCTAAAATGTTTTTGTGGCACTGAGTCTCCGTGAGACGAGGAATGGCTCCGAAAAACTCTTTAGAGTTGGTCAGTGTGCTTTTGTTCGATAATGGAGGCCGAGTTTTGCTGAGAAATGTTGAAAACCGTGGCCTCTGGTTACCGACGGAACAGAAACGGGAAGCTGATACGATTGCATCGGTCGCACAGAAGATTGCGGATACGGTAATTTGTCGATTGTAAATGTATTTCTATAAAAATATATCATGGACAGCATGCGTGGTTTATTTCTTGTTAATACTTTGTTTCATTCAAGACTTTGTTAAACACCTAATACATATCACTTGCAGAACTTTTTGTATCAGTCTGTTCACTACGTACATAAGCCTGTCACTATCATCACTGTCTCTGTATCAGTGTCACCTGACTATGAACGGCATTAGCAATTTTATATAATCTGAAATTGTTGAATGTTTATCCTGTTGTTACAAATGAAGCTCATCTGACTTTTATTTCCTTTTCACAATGCCAATGTCATTTCATGATTTACTGATATTTGTAAGGTGGTCTAAGGGCTGTTTCGTGATAATGACACAGACACTAGTGACAGCAATGTACATCCAACATGCAACTTTGCCAGCATGAATCTTTCTTCTTTTGACTGACACAAAAATAAAGTCAATGTTTTTTTCTGCAGTATGTTGTTCATTCAATTATAAAAACAATGAACATAATTTATATATTGCATTTTATCTTTAATTCAGAGACAAAATTATTAAAGTCAGTTGTCTATAAAATTGGGTCGCGTTTCATTTTTACTATAATTTTAGCTCAGTCTCTATACATGATACATTAAATTTGTCTTAGTAATACTACATGACAAAATATCTTACAAAGGCAGTTCCATTCACTGACCTTGAGAGTAGCTCCTCTCACCATTTACTGTGAAAGTCTGAAACAGCCCATAACCTTTAAAGTTAAACACTATTGTGATGATTATGTTACTCATATAATTTATATATAATATATATATACTGTCGTACCATAATCACTGGTTCGTAGTGTTAATAGCCCTTTCACTAATCTCACCAAATCTAATAAAACTAAAACTAACCAAAGGTGTCCAAATACTGTATAACAGCCTTATAGGGTTAAAGATTCCCTGAAGCTTTGTACATGTATAGAACACTGTAGAAAATGGCTTTTCAAACAACTCCAAGCCCTTCTGGTGATACATGAGATAAATTGATAAAAGCAAAAAACAAACAACAACATAAACAAGACAACTCTGGCAAAAAAAAAAAAACCATAAACAAGACAACTCTGGCCAGAGTTGTCTTGTTTATCTTGTTGATTGTTTGTTTTTTGCTTTTTATTTTTTTGCTTTTATCAGTTTATCTCATGTATCACCAGAAGGGCTTGGAGTTGTTGGAAAAGCCATTTTTTATAGTGTTCTATACATGTACAAAGCTAAAAATAAAAAGCAAAATACATACAAACAAACAACAACATAAACAAGACAACACTAGTGTGGTACCATCTATTTCAGTGTTTGTATGATCAGTCATTCAGTGGGATTTTGGTTTTTGGTTCATGGTTTTACAGTGTTGTTCACAGAGAAAATATTTTGTTTAGGCAGAGTGTGAAAACTTAGCGGATAGTGGTACAATGATAGTTGCTGTGGTACGCTGGTAGGAAGAAGCGGTAAGTGTGGTGGAATCCCTGTTGAAAGGCCACCCTGATGAGAGACCACCCTTCTTTTAAGACTGCTTTTTATGAAACCCTTTTCTTCATATTTTATAGTAAATTATGCATCCCTCCTCTTTTATTATAACTGTAACTGTAACTGTAAGACCACTTTTTCTGACACTTCAGTATATAATTTATAGACCACTGGCCAAGTATTTTAAGGGTGGTCTTAAAAAGAGGGCTCCACCATACTGAACTTTTCCCGTTGCTTTGCTTTTCCCCCTTTTTTCCATGTTTATTTGTTGTTGTAGTTGAATGCTTTTTTTTTTTTTTTTCAGTACTTAGATCAGAAGCTCAGTCTGAAGACATTGCTGAGGACCAACTTTACACGGTTTGCTGATGCCCCACCGACCATCCACTTCACTTTCTGGGCTGGTCCACTTGCCAGTGAAGTTGTGAAAACAGTATGTACCACACAGCCATGCACAGTGTGTACCACTATCAGATCATGTACCACACAGCCATGCACAGTGTGTACCACTATCACTGTATCAGATCATGTACCACACAGCCATGCACAGTGTGTACCACTATCACTGTATCAGATCATGTACCACACAGACATGCACAGTGTGTACCACTATCACTGTATCAGATCATGTACCACACAGCCATGCACAGTGTGTACCACTATCACTGTATCAGATCATGTACCACACAGCCATGCACAGTGTGTACCACTATCACTGTATCAGATCATGTACCACATAGCCATGCACAGTGTGTACCACTATCACTGTATCAGATCATGTACCACACAGCCATGCACAGTGTGTACCACTATCACTGTATCAGATCATGTACCACACAGCCATGCACAGTGTGTACCACTATCACTGTATCAGATCATGTACCACACAGCCATGCACAGTGCGTACCACTGTCACTAGTATCACACCAAGCAGTTGCATGGATTTGTTTGTTATTTACTGAAGATGCTGGAGTGGAGAAGTCCATTGTAGTGCCTGACTGATGTCAGCTCATGACTGACGCCACACGCACTCATCCAGCTCATGCATTTATAATGTGTGTGTGTGTGTGTGTGTGTGTGTGTGTGTGTGTGTGTGTGTGTGTGTGTGTGTGTGATGCTAATTATTGTTTATTTTATGCACAATATACAGACACCAACAAAATTACACAGAGTGTACTATAATTTATATAAATGCACATGCATGTATCTATACAAATAACAAAGTGACACAGCAACACCCATGTGGTTATGTGTGTATGCACACACACATACCCTTACACTGTTATACACGCGTATATATATATATGCTAGTGTGCAGAAATATACTAAGTATGCATGCATGCACACATACATGCACACATGGTCTGACAGAATGTGCACATGTGCATGATACAAATGCATGCACATACACAGAAGGTGCACACACACATATAAATATTATATATATTATACATGCGCACACCTTTTCTGCTGTGAACATTGCCTAGATTGCTGTATGCCTTGTTCATGTGCATGTCTGTGCAGTTGTGCATGTGGTTTACATTATATTACATTACGCACTTGTATGCATGCATGCACACACACTCATTCCCTCTCCTTCTCTGTATCTCTCTCTCTCTGTCTCCTGATCCCTTTCTGTGCAACAAATCATATCATTTGCTTCAGCTCTGTGTGTGTGATAAAGTGATACGGGATTATAACTGTTTGCGACGGGTGGTGTGGAGTGAAGGTGGACCACCTGTGAAAGGTTGGTGCAGAATAAAAGTGGATGACACAGTGGTGGGTTGCAGACGGCAGACTCACGGTGGATGACAATGGAGGAGATGCGACAGAACCTGGAAGGGGGGCACAACCCTGGCCTCCTGGGCTTGGAACCCATCAAGTTTTTCAACCAGGTCAAAGACCTGAAAGAGGGTGAGGTTTTTGTTGTTGTTGCTTTTCTGATGAGCAGGATACAGTGTGTCCTGCCTCTTTCCCTGCAAGCTTTCAATCTGACTGTCATGTGGTACTGTGTTGACTGGTGCAGTGGTGTAATGCATGGTGATTTGATCTGATTCAACATTCAAATTATTACAGCTTGCCTCATTTGATTGCAGCTGATATATATGACTTAGTGCCAAAAGGTGTGCATGAAAACAGGACAAAGGGGGTAGAAATGTCCCAAATTTTGTACACTCATGGAATTTAACACATGATTATGACATGTTGATTGTTGTAATATCTGATGGGCGACATAAACCCATAACTCAACATTTTTTTATATAACAGGTAACACACCCTTTCATGCAATATACTATAATCAGCCATACAAGTGCATGCAAAAACACAGTGAGAAGATTTTTTTCTCAGTTTGCATTTAATAACAAGCCATAAAAATTAAATGAAACAAATTTCTGTATTACATCAGTATTACTACAAAATAACATTTCCCCAATTTTTAACATAGAAAACATTCTGTTTGCTTAGATCAGTCTAACAAGAACAGATCAGAATGACCTGATTTTATCAAGGTACTTAACAATTAAGTCCAGACCCCCCCCCCCCCCCCCCCGGCCCCCCAAGCTCTTTGAGATGTGGATTTTCTGTGGCCAGCCTCTCTCTGTACTGTCTGCAGCTATCTGTGTTTGATGTTTTCCTCCTTGCTGTACCACTTGGCTCAGGAGTACACTCAGTTCAGCATACACTGGTCATGTCAATGAATTTGAAGTGTTATGAATATGAAATTATTAGCCCAATAACCTGCAACTGTCCCAATACTGATATGCTCAGTACAAACATGTCAAACCTACACACCATGACTTCTACACAAATCAGTACTCAGTTCTCAGAACCGCTATTAGTATTACTAACATCTGCTGGGCTTAATTAAACTTTAAAAGTTTAAAAAAAATTACGTCACATTACAACAACGGAAATTACATCCAGAAAAAAACTATAACTTCGTCGCTCTCGCTCAGTTAACAAAATATTCTTGCAATACCACTAAACAGTCTACAAAAAGCATGCACTTATAACTGACAAGTTTTTGATGAAATTGAGTACACATCCTGAATCAACAGTTGCACGTAACATTTACAAGATATTGCCTTGTCATGATGAAATCCTTCACGCTGTACTCGACCAAGTATAAAAAAACAGGTTTTAAATCTTCGGCGTGGGAAGATGCCACTTTTCACAGTACTTTCATTTTGCACATCCAAATCGGCGGAAAACTTGAAAATAATCTTAACAAACTCCTGAAAAAGCGCACAGTGCATGTTCTACGTCAGACCACTGTACTGACGTCGCACCACTGAAGGAGACTACAACACACCTTTCAGTGTTTCCGAACAAAGACACACCATGCGGCCGAAAAAATGAAGGCACTCGGGAAAGGTCACGTGACGTTCCGGATGTTGTCGATAAAAAAGAGACTGCTTTCTCGTTTGTTTGGTACAAAATATTAGATATCTTGTAGGGACATCGGATATTACAACAATATCAAACGATCGGGGAAATATTCTTCAGATTTCATGCAAAACTTTGCTGAAAAAAACCGAGTATCGCTGTGTAGTGCAAATGAATGGATCGGAACACACGTGACGTTTCCGGTGATTCTGAAGCGATGCTGTCATTTTTCGGTTGTTCAAAGTTTTCAGTTCGAGTTTACAACACATCTGACTACATACAGGGCAAACATTCGCGATCAACTGATCGAAAATACAACTATCGTGAGTGTTGATGTTATATTATCCGTATAAAATGATGTTTTCTGTGTACAAATCAGTGATTGTTTCTCCATGTGCTTGCTATTTGTTTGTAAGCAAAGTGACGAAAATCACTTGGTACATGAATGTCCGTTTTTGGCGGTCATTTTTCGGTGCTTTTTCAGTGTGTGATGACTGTATCTTGAAATCAACCACAGCCTGGTTGCTGAAATTATCTGTACTGTATATTCATTCATTCATGCAAGTACACAACACAACATTTCAAATAAAAACAGTTTTCAACAATGTTTTATTTTCAACTGAAGTGCATAACCCTTTGCATGCACACCTTTTGGCACTAAGTCATATGTATATATCTTGTCATCACTTATTTTGAAAGTATTGTTTACAATCAACTAGTCTTTCACGTCATTGCTATGCTTTAGCTTGTGAGGTAAACATTGTGGCCACTTTTTGAGGTTATTTTGTACAGAATATTAATTACGACAGTGTGACTGGCTGAAGTGCTGGAGTAGTTGGCAGCGTGGAGCCCTCTGTGGTTGCCCCCATCGGGTCAGGTTGTATGTTTTAGCTGCAGCAGAAGTGGTTGATGGGGGTGCTTAGAGGTGTGCTTCTGTTCAGTCTCTTGTGTCGTGTTTTCAGGTTGAAAGCGATAACATTTTGAGTATGTTGTTAAAAGTATGATTCATTTTGCAGCTCAGAGTGTTGGAGTGGGCGAGACAATGATTGATTATATTGACATCAGTTCTGAATCTTCACAAACCACACCACAGGATGCCCTGCTTAAGTCAGCCAAGCTGGGAAAGAAAGGTTTGTTGTTGTAGTGGAGGTGGTGGGGTTTTTTTTTTGTGTGTGTGTGTGTGTGTGTGTGTGTGTGCGTGTGTGTGTGTATTTTGTTTTGGGGCATGTGTGAAGGTGTGTGTGTTTGCATGTGTGTGTGTACAATTGACTGGAGTTTGCTGATCATGTGTGCGACAGGTAAGACAACTGACTGATGTTTGGATGTGACAGAGCAAGACCTGTTATACCTGGTGTTATGACTATGATCCACATTTGTTCATGTGACTCCATGGTTTAGCATGTCACCCAACAGACGTCATGCAGCGTGCTATTGCTGTGCCACACATTCATGCACTGATTGATGGAAAGGCCATTGTGGGAAAACCTCATTGAATGGCCGACACCAGAAATGAAGAAACTGCATCGTTGGTAGCATTATTGTTATTTGTCAGAGCTAGGATGAAAGAACAAAAGCTGTTACATCACCATGAGATAATGACACTGATAACGCACTGCATTGTTGGTAGCATTATTGTTATTTGTCAGAGCCAGGATGAAAGAACAAAAGCTGTTATATCACCATGAGATAATGACACTGATAACATGAAGAAAAATATGCAGTACTTTTTATTGCATTCAAAGTGTTGTCTCAGTAGGTCAGATACATTGTACAAGTTGTTGTGGGCTTGGCTTCCCAGTCTTGTATATATTCATTATATGATA
This sequence comes from Alviniconcha strummeri, assembly GCA_963584105.1. Lineage (NCBI taxonomy): Eukaryota > Metazoa > Mollusca > Gastropoda > Provannidae > Alviniconcha > Alviniconcha strummeri. The sequence continues at coordinate 11,385,554 of OY757552.1, forward strand.
CTTGATTTTCATTGGCTGTCAACAGCTTGAGATAAAAATAGAGCAAATTTGAAACCTACATGACACAGTCATTCAGTGGTGGCATCAAATTCGCTCATTTTCCATAGCATCTGATTGTAAATCATAGAGTCATTGTCACATTTTCAGGATTTGTTGAACATGCAATGTGTTGCAGCTGGTGTGTGTTGGTGATGGGGATGGAGGGGTGGGGGGAGGGGGGGAACCTGCTCTAACTAGAGTTCATGACTTGATGTGGAGTGACAGTCAACTGGTGCCTGCTTTACCTGGAGTTGGTGAGTGTGGAATGTGTAGTGACTGGGGTGTGTGTGTTTGTGTATGTGACAGAACAAGACCTGCTTTACCATGAGTTCATGACTGTGTGCCAGCCCAGTCACTACATGAACCTGGCCACCTTCAGCACCTACATGACCACGCTCAAAGGGGCACGCCCACAGAATGTGGAAGGCTTCTTCAGGTAAGCAGCGAAGGTCAAGTCAAGTACTTCTTTATTCCATTCAGATGAAAATGTGGGTGCCACACATGAATAAAAAACAACAAAATAAATTCTTGTTATTTTTTTAAATTCATTTTCACCCTGAAATACTGAAAGTGCCTGTCCTTTAAAGTGCTTTTCTCCTTCTGATTAGTGGACTTTGTCAACCTCTTCGGTAGGCACAGATAGAAATAACTGTTTTTAATGCTCACCTATGATTCCGCTACTTTACAGATGGATTTATGGTTTGTTTTTAACGCTCAGTTACGAGTCTGCTGCTGTATGGATGAGTGCAGATTTATAGATGGTTAGTGCTTCATGCCCAGTCAACTGCATAGGTTACACCATAGGATACAGGCAGCAAACTGATTTATAGATGGTTAGTGCTTCATGCCCAGTCAACTGCATAGGTTACACCATAGGATACAGGCAGCAAATTGATTTATAGATGGTTAGTGCTTCATGCCCAGTCAACTGCATAGGTTACACCATAGGATACAGGCAGCAAATTGATTTATAGATGGTTAGTGCTTCATGCCCAGTCAACTGCATAGGTTACACCATAGGATACAGGCAGCAAATTGATTTATAGATGGTTAGTGCTTCATGCCCAGTCAACTGCATAGGTTACACCATAGGATACAGGCAGCAAATTGATTTATAGATGGTTAGTGCTTCATGCCCAGTCAACTGCATAGGTTACACCATAGGATACAGGCAGCAAATTGATTTATAGATGGTTAGTGCTTCATGCCCAGTCAACTGCATAGGTTACACCATAGGATACAGGCAGCAAATTGATTTATAGATGGTTAGTGCTTCATGCCCAGTCAACTGCATAGGTTACACCATAGGATACAGGCAGCAAATTGATTTATAGATGGTTAGTGCTTCATGCCCAGTCAACTGCATAGGTTACACCATAGGATACAGGCAGCAAATTGATTTATAGATGGTTAGTGCTTCATGCCCAGTCAACTGCATAGGTTACACCATAGGATACAGGCAGCAAATTGATTTATAGATGGTTAGTGCTTCATGCCCAGTCAACTGCATAGGTTACATCATAGGATACAGGCAGCAAATTTGATGGATGAAGCTCGGCAGGTTTGTCACTGTCTCTCTCTCTCTGTCAGTCTCTCTCTCTCCTGTCACTGTGTTAGCAGTAGCTGTTGGGTGAGTCCAGTCCTCAGTGGTGTTAGGCAGGAAGGAGAACTGGTGACCCCAAAGTGCTTACATGTTGAAAACATCTTTGGATTGGAGAAATGAGAGGCCATGAAGAAGCATTTATGAATGCATCAGCTGGACATTTTGTACTTCTTCTTGTCAGGAAAAGGTCTTGGCAGGGCGACCGATATGAATGGATCCCGTTGGTCAAAAAATGTCCCCCCATGCCAAAATCAAAGACTTAAGTCTTTTAGCTCAAATTGTTTTTAAAGCATAACCATGGTGCTTGTGCTTCTCTGTCCCAGTGCTACACTTCAGAATAATAACTATAATTGTGTAGAAAGTACCACTTCATTAAAAAAAAAAATCTCCAAACATTGGAAAATTGGTCAATTTTTTCAAACTGAGCAGAACTACTATCTCCAAATCATGGGGATTTTTTTTTTTTTTTTTTTTTTAAAGTTGAGCAGAACTACTATTTTAAGAGCACCTTACAAATCAAAGCCAGCCAAAAGTTGTCTTAAAAGAGGGATGGTTTGTGGTGAGGAGGTTGGTCATTTACAAGGAAATGTCAAGTGTGATGTCTCAGATATGCACTGGTCAGAAAAAGTGGCCATCAGGGGTTCCACTGTGGTTGCTCTCCAAAGTGCAGGTGAAGTGGCATTAGACTAACAGAGGTATGGTGAGACTCTTTCTTCTGAGACCACCCAAGCAATCCAGAAGTGGTCTTAAAAGGTGTGGCCCTCCTCGGTGAGGGGTTGTTTACAAAGAGACAGGAAATGAAGGGTTTCACAGAAACTGGTCTTCAAAGAGGGTTGGTCTTTGGCCAGGTATTTCATTTGCATGGAAATTAAGTAAACATGGTGCTTAACGTCCACAGAAACCATAAGGTTTAGTAGGGATGGGCGTGGAAATACCAAGGGGAAGGTTTCAGGGAAAAACAAAGATTTCAAAAGGGGGTGGAAGTGGTGGGGTGGTATTCTCTCCTCAAATGTATTTGGGACTACACGAGGCAGAATTTGCATTTCCGTGTCTTTTTGATGCAGAGCATTTGATGTCCACCGGCGTCACGTGCTGACCTTTAGAGAAGTGCTGCTGGGGCTGGCGACGCTGGAGCCCTGCACGCAGCATGGTGGCATGCCTGCCGAGATGAGGTGCCGCTACATGTTTCGGTACTATGACTCCAACTCTGATGGATTCCTGCAGTTTGACGAGTTCAAGTAAGTCCTGAAGTGTTCTGGCTGTCATTTTGCCATCTTCTGGTTATTGTTTGGTCACAGTTTGTGCCCTTTTAGGGTCATCCTTTATAGTTGGTTGTCTGACCCTAAACATTGCAAAGGTTTTAGAGAAACTCTTCAGCATTTGTTGTTTGGTTATGCTTCCAAACATTGACATCTTACTCATATACTCTGACTTGTGATTTAGTCAGGTTTTTTTTTTGATATATATTTTTTATTTTGTGTTGAGTACATTGCACAGATTCTGTTTGAAAATATTTCTGTCAGTTGTAGATCAGTCAGATTTTGATGGTTTCAGACACTTCATTTCAAGACAATGAGGCACCATTGTAGCTACAGTTATTATTAACCTTGTGGAGCAATTGCTTGCTGTCATCGTTCTAATTAGGCAACTCATTTGCATCAGGTGCAAAGAATTGAAGGCTATAATTCCTTCAGGAAATATTCTGAAGCAAGTAGAGTTTAATGATGATGATGCGGCATTGTGACACAATATACTTCTTGGGGTGATTAATGGTCCTGATGGAATTTTTAATTGCTACAGAAACCTGGTGCGAGACATTCGTGAGCACAAGGGTCTGCCTAATGATGAAGCGTCTCTAATGGAAGATGCCGTGAACAGTGCCAAGTAAGTTGTTAATTTATGTCAAATCATCAGCTGTAGGAGGATTTTGATGTGGCTTGGTGCTATTTTTTTCACAGCTGAATAGAGTGGGAATCCCTTTTCTTTTGACTGAAATAATTGAGGTAATCATCCCATAAGTATGGCGAAGATGACCTGTAAACAAGCCCACTGTTGCGTCATAAAATCAAGTTTCAAGAATTTTTTTGATTGCTTCTTGTAAGATGATTTAGAAAATAAAATATTGTAAGATGATTTGGAAAGTAAAAATGAAGTTGAATGAACCAGGAAGGTGTAAATTAGAAAGGCACCATTTCTGGCAGCAAGCATAGCAACAGTGAAACAAATCAGGTGAGTGCACTCTCTTCCCACAGGCTGTTTGGGGAGGATACCAAGGATAAGCTCCCTAGCGCCGAGTTCCTGTCTGCCGTTGGCACTCTCAAGTTCCGTGGAACCTCCATTCTCTTCCGCTTAGCGCAGTCCTGCGTCACGCACCTCAAGAGGTCGGTGCTCTCTCTGCATTCCAGAGATTCTGTCACTCTAGGTTTTCTTTGTGCCTGTTTAGTTTGGTGTGTGTGTGTCTGTGTGCGTGAATTGGCCCCTTCCACCTGTGAGGGGCAGTGTGTCATAAACCTTGCTCCCCTTTGTACAGCATCTTGGGTTTGTCCCATTTTTCAGCTGGTGTGAGGTAGTGGGGTGGACAGGTTATGAAGGCACTGGTGTAGGCTTACTGTTTGGTATTGTCCTGTACAGGTCATTCAAGCTGCTTTGTCAGGGAAAGTCAACAGCCACAGTGTAATGATACATGACATTTACCACAATATGTGAAACGCTTTCAGTGTAGAACCAATCATAAATGTGAAATAACATTTTGAACTGAAGATTGGTCCAAGCAGAGAAGGAAGTACAATGTGCCAGCTCTTTCAGCCTTGTACTGATCATGAAGGGATTGTGTGCACCTAAAAATTTCTTGATTATTATTGTTACCCTTTGTCAAGCAATGACAGGCAGAGAGAGAGAAAAGTGAAAACATATTTGATCTGATGTTTCGTCCATGGAGGAAAAAAAAGTTGTGGATAATGCTCTTTTTGTCCATGTATAGAGAGAATGCTTTTTTTCCCACTTCTTGGAAATTAACCACCCTTCATTTCATGCCCACCCCACACTCTCCCATTACAATCAGTGTTTTCTTTGCTGTTATATAACCTACAAAATTGACTGGGCATTAAAAACCAGTGGTTTATTTATTGGGTGTTTGCTGTCTGTGCACTACTGTATGGGATTTCCCCGCAGTTTTGTTGTTGTTGAGAAAATGCGGCAAATTTTCGTTGATTTTCATCAGCTGAGAAAGGATGGTTGACACTGAGATGAGGAGCTGCAATGAGAAGTTGACAACTTTTGTGTCCTCATCCAAGGGGCTTTACTTTCAGCCCAGGCGTGAAGACAGAGCGTGCAGCATGGAGTTGTTATAAATTCACAGCATTAGATCTTGTCCAATGATGCGCTCCTGAAAGGACTTTGCCAGTGTACTAGAACTTGCTTTGCTAAGACTACAACTTGCCAGTTTGCTTCTGTGTGTGTGTTGCAGGCGAGAGTCAAGCCCGTGCAGTGACAGTGACAGTGGAGATGAACCTCCTTTGAAGAAGCAACGCCCAAAACTCATCGATTCCAAGAAACCTAAGACAGCTACTGACAATGGTGAACTTTTCTATTGGGGTTGGGGGTGGGAGGTGGGGGTGCACAAAGAACAGTAGTACATACACAGCACATGGTGAAGGTAAGCGTAATCACTGCATTCTCCTGGCTTGGCAAAAGCTTGAGATGTTGCAGTTGTTTAAACACTGTTTAAAGGGGATATTTTCAATTTTTTGTGACCTTGTCATATTTTTAAGGTCATGGAGAGTGAAATTGCTGCACAAAATTGTATTGTCCCCATTTTATTTTGAACACAAGTCATCTCTTGAGTGTGTCCTTTTTTTCCCTTTTTTTTTCTCCTTCATTTATTTGATTTTGGTATTCTTTTTTTTTTTTTCTCAGGGGAACTCGGTGTGTTCAAACAGCCAGAAGGGAGAGCACCAGCCTCTCAGGGAAAAGCGCCCAAGTATGAGCTGGCAACACACACAGTGCGTGTGCGGAGGACAGGATCTCTGGCTGAAGTCATGGCCCTTTGGGATCTTGAAGGTACACCTCGCCTGGGAATGAAGCTGACAAGGTGGATTTTGTTTCCAGTGCTTCAAGCTGTTGAAACACTCTCTGCCTGCCTGCCTTCAGTTTTCCCTTTCCCCTTTCCTTTGCCTGTCTATCTCGGTTTTTGTCTCTGCTGCTGTCAGTCTGGCTGTCTCTCTGTCTCCCCATTCCCCTCCCTCAGTCTGTCTCTCTGTCTCAGTCATATGTGTGCAGGTGGACTGGCAGGCAGATAATGCCTGCAAACACAGGCACACACACACACACACACACACACACACACACACACACACACACACACACACACACAGACACACAAATGCACATATGCACACACACAAATGCACGCATGCACACACACACACACACACTTTCTCTCTCTCTGTCTCTGGGTCTCACTCTCCCTCCATCTGTTTCTACCTGCACTTTACCTCCCCCGCACCCCCACCACCACCCAACTTGGTCTCTGTGAGGTGTGTTGCTGCGTACTGAAGTGACATGCTCAGGTGCTCTCTCAGGTACGTCGGCAGTCAGCGGCAGTGCAGTGCACCACCTGGAGGGAGACATTTCACGTATACAGCGCATGCCTTCTATAGACGCCTTCAACCAGGTACACCCCCACCCACCCCCATCTCTGTTCTCTTTCTTAGTAGTCTCTTTAATCCTGTCCATTTTTTTCACCACCCGCATTTGCTGGATGAAAAAGTCGTTAGGGTGGATGTGTCAAAACTGAGTAGTTAAATTATGGATCATTGGGTTTGGGGGGGGGGGGGGTGGGGGGGTGCAGAAAATTTGTTTGTTCAAAGATTGAGATAAACGTTAACACCCCCTACCCCTTTCCTAAGTCTCCTGGTGGTTAGTTTTGTGTCTCATCCTTTGAGTAAAGCGAATGTTTGAAAAAAGAGGCATGTTTTGGGTGATGCAGGTGTTCGCATGACAGTGAACACAGCCAGGGGAGGAGGTTGCTGGCTAAATTCTGCAAACTTTCTGTCATTGATGGGAATCAAATTTTAGGCTGATTAACCTGCCTTGTCACAGCTGCCTTGTTAGAGAAAGCAACCAGAAATTTTCCGGAGGTAAAACTCCCAAACTGGACAGAGAAATGTGCAGTGAACCTGGCATAGCTGAGCCAAACCCTGCCAGTGGAATCCTTTCTGTGTGTTAAAAATTCTGTTTTGATGTCTTCATGTAGTTGATTTGCTGTGTGTTCCAAGATCTGCTGCAGTATTGTGTCTAGCAGCATTGCATTACTTGGAGGGGAGAGAATGTGTTTGAGTGACAATGTGTGTGTGCCTGCATGTGCGTGGGTGTGTGTGATTGTGTGGGAGAAGAAAAAGATGGAGTGAGTGATGGGAGAGAGGGAGGGAGAAGATTTTTAAAAGATTTTTATTTGACATGGCATTTCACCCTTTCAGAGATCTCATGCCAATGAGATGCTGTCTGGTTTGCGCTACTTTGAGCGACCAGTCAAGGGAGATACAGGCAATCAGAAGGTCAGTGTAACATGCATCTCAGTTTTGTACTCCCATTTCAACTTCAGGTCAGTGTATACCCACAGTACCAGTGTCATTAGGTATTGTTAGTTGCTATGTGTGTGTGTGTGTGTGTGTGTGTGTGTGTGTGTGTGTGTGTGTGTGTGTGTGTGTATGTGTGTGTGTGTGTGTGTGTTAGAGAGACAAGAGAGAGAGAGAGAGAGAGAGAGAGAGAGAGAGAGAGAGAGCAGGGATTGGGGTGGAAAGTGAGGGAGAGAGGCTGCTTGTAAATGTAACCTTTTTTTTGTTTAGGAGCGCTGTACCCAAATGGTTAATATAGTCACAAAAAGTTAACCCAAAACATTTTGCGTATGTGACTGAAGGAATCAAGCATTGTAAGACTACTAATTCAGCTTCATTTATCAGTACTTATGCACTAGGGCAGGTCTTGTGTAAGATGCACACACATGCATGCATGCACACACACACACCACATACACAACACATAGACACACACACACACACACACACACACATGCGTGTGTGCACGTGCACACACACACACACACACACATGCGCACACACATACACACAAACACAAAACAACATTTTACAGACTGGTAGGGGTAAAGGACAGTGTTGCGTAACTGAAATATGCTGCAGGCCAGCTCTGAATGGGGATAACATGCTGCTATACTTCAAGGCAGGTCTGTGAAAATGAAAGGGGATGAACTGTGAAGCTAGTGGCCTGAGGTGACAAAGTGGTTTATGCTTGTGCATGAATGGCCAGCCAGTGAAGCTGTCGTTTTCACCTTCGTCTTCCATCACTGCTGTGTTTCAGCCAGCATTTGACTGGGGCCAGGTGGACCGGGCAGCGTTGGCACGGTGCCTGTTGACGCTCTGTCGTCACGTCAAAGAGGAGCTAGCAGGGGAGCCCAGACTCCTGAAACTCCGCTCGCCCACTTACATCCTAGGTTGGTAGAGCTTGCCCATGTACATCCTAGGTCAGTAGGGCTCACCCATTTACATCCTAGGTCAGTTGAGCTTACCCATGTACATCCTAGGTCAGTAGGGCTCACCCATTTACATCCTAGGTCAGTTGAGTTTACCCATGTACATCCTAGGTCAGTAGGCTCACCCAATTACATCCTAGGTCAGTTGAGCTTACCCACGTACATCCTAGGTCAGTAGAGCTTGCCCATGTACATCCTAGGTCAGTAGAGCTTGCCCATGTGTGCCCAAGGTCAGAAAGACTTGCCCACTTACATCCTAGGTCAGCAGAGCTGGCCCATTTATGCCCAAGGTCAGAAAGACTCACCCACTTACATCCTAGGTCAGTAGAGCTGGCCCATGTATGCCCAAGGTCAGAAAGACTCACCCACTTACATCTTAGGTCAGTAGAGCTTGCCCATGTGCATCCTAGGTCAGTATGACTCGCCTAGTTAGAGCATGGGTCAGCAGGACTTGCCACATACATCCTAGTTCAGTGGAGATTGCCCATTTACATCCTAGTTCAGTGGAGATTGCCCATTTACATCCTAGTTCAGTGGAGATTGCCCATTTACATCCTAGTTCAGAGGAGATTGCCCATTTACATCCTAGTTCAGTGGAGATTGCCCATTTACATCCTAAGTCAGTATAGTTCACTACTTCCATCTTAGGTCAGTAGGGCTCATCTGGTTCTATCTTAGGTCAGTAGAGATCACCTGTATACATCTTAGGTCAGTAGAGATCACCGGCAATACGTATATCTTCGGTCAGTAGCACCTACATCCATGGTTAATAGCTGTCACCCACTTTCCCTATGTTAGTACAACTTAAGTTCAAGGTCAGCAGAGCTCATCCACTCACATTTTAGTTCAGTAGAGCTAACCCACCTACAATTTTCTAGGTCTGTAAATGTTACCTATATAATTATGTCTTATGCTTGCTGATTTTAGCCTCTGTGTAGAACTCACACTAAGATTTTGAGTCAACAGAACTAATACAACTGATCTACATTTCATTTCAGTGAAACTTGCAGGTTTGTATTTTTAGGTGGGCACAACTCATCAACTTGCATGTCACTTTTTATATCAGTTCAATGTATGTGGTTACACATGAGGTCGGGAGAATTCTTCTGCTTATATTCTGTATCGATGAAAGTCATCCACAGCATGCGCCTGTGTGGTGTTGTAACAACAACAACAAAAAAGCACGCTTCATAGTATTTTGATGTGTTGTCAACACCAACTACCTTTCCCTCAGCGTGTGCCAAAACCTGCATGATCCTGTGTGTTGCAGGTGATATACACGGCAACTACTCTGATCTGGTGTCGTTCGAAAAGGCTCTGTGGCGACTGGGTCCTGTGCTGACTCCAGCCACCTTCCTCTTCCTTGGGGACTATGTGGACAGGGGTGACTATGGAGTGGAGGTGATGATGATAATGATGCCAGATGAATAGTAGGTAGTTAATGTCTATTTAAATACCCATTTAGCTATGGAGGTTGTATCAGGGCAGAAACAAAAAATCATCAAATTGCCGGTTTAAATTTTTTAATAGTGCTTGTCAATCACTTTATGTTTGAAGAGGAGTAGGGAAAAAATTAAGATGCATGAAACCTGGAAAGCAGAAGTCTTGCAAGTGGAATTTCAGACAGTAGGCTAAGCATACAAAATGATATTTTGACCGACTCCAGGCCTGATAAGAGACAACATTTGATGGCTGTGTAGTCACAGCAGATGGGGCCGGTCTGTGGTACTCCACTGCCTGGACTATATTCTGACCAACCCATGGTGTGACAGAGAAAACCTTTGATACCTGGACTCTCAGTAGGAGAAACTGCAATTTCAGCATCTGCAGTCTCCCATTGTAAGGAAGGAGAGCGCTGCTTGTGGTGATAACAGAAATATAATCGTGATGTACAAGAAAGATGATGGCATTTGGGCAAGAAGGAAGCTACTTGCACCTTGTGGATATTTTGTTGTTGTTTTGTTGCAAGGTTGATGATGCACTCACTTTTAACTTTTGTCTCACCAACGTTCCGTCCATGTTCTCTTCTTGCTTTGTTTGGTTTCTGCCCGTCTTCAGTCTTGTCCTCCTTCTGTTGTTCCTGCCTGACTGCCTTCCCCATGTTCTTTTGCTTTCTGTCTTCCACTCACAGGTGGTGGCCTATCTCTTCGCCCAGAAGATGTTGGCTCCCAACAAGTTCTTCCTGCTGCGTGGCAACCATGAGCTGCGGTCTGTGCAGGAAATGTTCCACTTCAAATCGTGAGTGAATCGGGATCTTCTCTCAGCTACATTTGTTGACAGCATTCATTGTGACCAGTAGCCTCAATTGTCTTGGAATTGTTGACAGCATTCACTGTGACAGTAGCCTTAATTTTCCTGGAATCAGTCATAGCTTTGCCTTTGACCAGTAGCTGTAATTCTCCTGGAATTGTTGACAGCATTCACTGTGACCAGTAGCCTCGGTTCTCCTGGAATTGTTGACAGCATTCACTGTGACCAGTAGCCTTAATTCTGAAATTGTTGACAGCATTCACTGTGACCAGTAGCCTCGGTTCTCCTGGAATTGTTGACAGCATTCACTGTGACCAGTAGCCTTAATTCTGGAATTGTTGACAGCATTCACTGTGACCAGTAGCCTCGGTTCTCCTGGAATTGTTGACAGCATTCACTGTGATCAGTAGCCTTAAAGGGGAACTGAACCCAAGAAGCATCACTGACCATGTTGATAGGAATGGACAATAGAAGGCATGTACACAGCAGCTTTTTGCTGTGTTTTTTTCCCCATCCTGGTTGTTGGAAATTGAGGCGTAAAGTAACGAAAGCATGGATGAGGTTGCTGCCATTGACGTCATGAACAGAAGGAGAGCGTGTGGTGGGGGGGTGCAAAACCCGCTTGGCTGCACCAGGAGGAGCTCAACTTTGAAGCAGAGAGAAGTACTTCTGTTGCGTAAATGTTGACAGAACAACCATACAGATCCTCCAGATGGATACTTGCACGTTTTTTGTACATTTTCACATTTTCGCTTGGCATCCCCATTATGGACAGAGACTGTAATGAACAGATAAGTCTGATTGTTTTGTGGAGAGAGAAACTTGTGCTGGCCAGTCAGATTTTGCCTGTGTGTTATTTCTCTCTTTTTTTCTTCTCTTTTTTTTTCTTTCTTCCAGAGAGTGCTTGGAGAAGTTTGGTGATGACATTGGGACACAAGTGTGGGATGCAGTCAATGAATGCTTTGATGTTATGCCCCTGGCAGCCACAGTGGATGATAGGGTGAGTTGGGGCTGTGCCTTCGTGTGCACAAGTCTAGCTATAGGGTGAGATGGGGCTGTGCCTTTGTGTGCACAAGTCTAGCTATAGGGTGAGTTTGGGCTGTGCCTTTGTGTGCACAAGTCTAGCTATAGGGTGAGTTTGGGCTGTGCCTTTGTGTGCACAAGTCTAGCTATAGGGTGAGATGGGGCTGTGCCTTTGTGTGGGCAAGTCTAGCTATAGGGTGAGTTTGGGCTGTGCCTTTGTGTGGGCAAGTCTAGCTATAGGGTGAGTTTGGGCTGTGCCTTTGTGTGCACAAGTCTAGCTATGGGGTGAGTTTGGGCTGTGCCTTTGTGTGCACAAGTCTAGCCCTTGTTTTGTGTGGATAGGCAGCACTTGATATTTGATGCTCCCCCAGCTGCAAAGGTTGTATTAAGGCATTTAAAACAAATGAACCCAATTACAAGTCTGATTATCTGTAACTTTGTGTGGTATTTGTAGTGTGTGAAGTTTGTGTGATAGCTGTACAGTGTGAACCTTGAGGAACAGTTGTTCATTGTACACATTCTCAGTTTGTGTGATAGTTGCACACATCACGCTTGGTGTAATAGTGGGAGAGCATGCGTGTGTTCCAGTTTTATGGTGGGAACTTCATGGGGATTGTGTGTAACAGTTTACACAATGTGAACTTTGTATAACAGTTTCACAGTGTTGCGGTTGTGCCCTGTGCTGCTATTCTCTCTGTGTTCTTCCCACAGGTGTTCTGTGTGCATGGCGGGATCCCCAGTCCAGAGCACGAGGGCGGTGGTCACCTGGAGGCCATCAACAAGATACCCGTGCCGCTCCCAGACCCTGAGTCTGACAGCCCCATGGCCTGGGAGATCCTGTGGAGTGACCCCATCAGGTGAGGGCACTTCCCCTCACCTTGCAGTCTGACCTTTCTATGATCCCTCAGTCTGACCTTTTACATGATCCCTCAGAGCCTTTTCCATCCTGAAGTTTGACTTCTCCCATCATCCTGCTGTCTGACCTCTCCTATCATCCTGCGGTCTGATCTCCCATCATCCTGCTGTCTGATCTCTCCTATCATCCTGTGGTCTGATCTCCCATCATCCTGCTGTCTGACCTCTCCTATCATCCTGCGGTCTGATCTCCCATCATCCTGCTGTCTGACCTCTCCCATCATCCTGCTGTCTGACCTCTCCCATCATCCCACAGTCTGACCTCTCCCATCATCCTGCTGTCTGACCTCTCCCCTCATCCTGCTGTCTGACCTCTCCCATCATCCTGCTGTCTGACCTCTCCCATCATCCTGCAGTCTGACCTCTCCCATCATCCTGCTGTCTGACCTCTCCCATCATCCTGCTGTCTGACCTCTCCCATCATCCTGCTGTCTGACCTCTCCCATCATCCTGCTGTCTGACCTCTCCCATCATCCTGCTGTCTGACCTCTCCCATCATCCTGCAGTCTGACCTCTCCCATCATCCTGCTGTCTGACCTCTCCTATCATCCTGCAGTCTGACCTCTCCCATCATCCCACAGTCTGACCTCTCCCATCATCCCACAGTCTGACCTGTCCCATCATCCTGCAGCCTGACCTCTCCCATCCTCTTGCAGTCTGACCTTTCCCATCCTCCCGCAGTCTAACCTCTCGGACTGTCCTGCAGTCTGACCTCTCCCATCATTCTGCAGTCTGACCTCTCCCACTGTACTGCAGTCTGACCTCTCCCATCATTCTGCAGTCTGACCTCTCCCATCATTCTGCAGTCTGACCTCTCCCATCATTCTGCAGTCTGACCTCTCCCACTGTACTGCAGTCTGACCTCATCATGTGAGGAGCATTTCCGGTATTTTGTTTAGACAGTGCACTGCAAGAAATGTGAAAGTCTAGAATTTAACTCTTTTTTTGGTTGTTTATGGGGTGTCAGAACTGCTTGTTGGACCATATGTCTTCCATCTTGGAAGCCTGGAGTGGGTCAGAGGATACTCCAGTTTCCCACATTTCCCATGGTCATGCAAATGTTCTCGGGTGAAACAGTATTGAGTGTACCCTTACTCACCTCTTGCACTTTCAGCCTGGACCTTGTGACCCCTGAGGTGATGAAGGACATGAAGGAGCACCATGGGTTCACGTTCAACACTCGCCGTGGCACGGCCCATTTCTTCAGTTGCAACGCTCTGTTTGCGTTTCTGGAACGCAATGGTCTGTCTCATGTTATACGGGCTCATGAGGTACAGGAGGTGGGATTTCAGGTGAGATGCTGTATGTTGGTGTGTGTGTGTGTGTGTGTGTGTGTGTGTGTGTGTGTGTGTGTGTGTGTGTGTGTGTGTGTGTGTGTGTGTGTGTGAGTTCATGTTAGCATGTGAGTTTGTATGTCTGTAAACAGGTTTGCAGGGGTGTGTGTATGTATGTGAGAGACTGTGAGAGCTGAATAATTACACTGTTATTTTCAAGTTAAAAAAAAGTTCTGGAATGTGACTGAAAAAAAAGTGCAATTGTGAGAGAGAAAGAAATCATATGAGATGAATAACATAAATGATTACAATGGTGAAACTAAAGTAAGCACCCCCTCCCCCCCCCCCCCCCCCATCCTACACACACACACACACACACCTCCCCCACCCCCGCCGCTTTGTTCCCTCTCCCCTTTGTTCTTACCTTTACTGAAATAGGCTTTGTAGAGGGGGAAGCCAGCACATTATTGAAGAACAGTCTAAGGCTGTTTTCCAGGCACAGTACTGCAGTGAGCACATTATCAAAGCACAATCTGTGGCCATTTTCCAGGCACAATACTGCAGTGAGCACATTATCAAAGCACAATCTATGGCCGTTTTCCAAGCACAGTGCTGTAGTGAGCACATTATTGAAGCACAATCTATGTCCGTTTTCCGGGCACAGTGCTGTAGTGGGCACATTATTGAAGCACAATCTATGTCCGTTTTCCGGGCACAGTGCTGTAGTGGGCACATTATTGAAGCAGTCTATGGCCGTTTTCCAGGCACAGTGCTGCAGTGGGCACTATTGAAGCACAGTCTGTGGCCGTTTTCCAGGCACAGTGCTGCAATGAGCACATTATTGAAGCACAATCTGTGGCTGTTTTCCAGGCTCACTGCTGCAGTGAGGCTCACCTGTTGTTCTTGTTCCCCTTTGCGGCAGGTTCAACAGCAGGGGAAGCTACTCACAGTGTTTTCCTCCTCTCGATACTGTGGCGGGGCCAACGATGCAGCGTGTGTTCTGGCGGACAACTACAAGTTACGAATGATTCGCATCGATACCACATAACCCTGCTTACTCTCTGCTCCAGTAGAATGGAACATGATGTGGTCCTGGTCTCTCTTACATTATGGGTCTGATTAATGAGGCAGTTACTTTTTAATTTTGTATTTCTCGTATTTTTATAGATTTTTTTTTTTATTGGATAATTTATTGTATATTTTTTCTTTTGATAAATATTTTTTCTATTTTGGGTATTGACTTGTGCAGGAAATACTGTTTAGTATTTATAATGTAAAAAATACTTATGATGATGATGAAAATGGTAATGGCAATATTTTGGAAATTATGCTCCATGTTGTAATTGTACATTTGTGGTGTGCTGGGTACCTGGAGCAGAAAATAAATAAACAATTAGTAGAACCCCTTCTTTAGTATGTTACACCTGTGATAAATTGCTTTAAAGAAAACAGCATCTGAAGGCAAAATTACATTTACCAAATAAAGGAAAAAGCATTTTTATATCATGCTTTTTTCTCCTCTGTGTCCCACTCTCTCTTTAATTGTCAGAAGTCTTCTTTTTTTTAAACACTGGGTGCCATAAAAATGTCCCTCAGTGGTACTGCTGAAATGCCTGTTTAACTTTAATTTCTGTGGGCTTTCTCTGCTGCCCTTGTTTGCTGTTGTCCAGTCCCTGTAAACATGCTGGATCTGATTTGTATCCGGTCCAGATCAGGTGGGAAGCATTGGCCAGAAGCGGGCCGGATGATTCTTGCACACCAGCTTGCTTCTGGACTGGATCCATTTGGCCAAAAGCTGACACAATCAGCCAGAACTAAATCTGATCTGGGCTGGTTTTGCACAGTATTATCCGGGTCATCTGTGGATAACAGAACTGAGTCCAAAAGTTGGAAACTGTGGTTGCATCCTGCCAGAAACTGGAAACCGGGCCCGATGATTCCTGCACTAGCTTGCTTTCAGACCAGATGTGTTTGGCCAAACCCTGACCAGGCCATCCAGATCAGATCTGTGCTGCTTCTGCACAATATCACCCATGCATTCTTTGGAAGAACGGAGCTGAAACGAATGCTGGCAGTCAGATACAGCATATACTATCCAGCCTGATTCTGGTGGCATGCTGGCCGTAATGGCCATAACTGGCTGTAGCCAAAATGCTTCCAGATTGGATCCAGCATGTTTACTGGGGTGCAATTGTTCATCTCTCAGTCTTCTCAAACTTTAGTGTTTTGATGGCCTGCCTGCCCTATTTTAGGATGTTCATTTTTCACATCCGTTGCTATACTGCAGTGATTTTTTTCTTCTCTTTTATTTATGTTTCTTGGGGTTAATGTAGATGTGTGTTTTTTTGGCCCCAAACCAGTATATACTGTTACTTTGCCCAGAGCAGTATGCTTGTTTAAGTTTGGGGTTTGTTTTATATGATGTGTGCATGTGTCTGTTACAAGTGATACGTTTTATATGACGTTTGTGGGGGGCGGGGATAGCTCAGTGGTTAGAGCGCCGGACTCGTGATTGAAAGGTCACGGGTTTGAATCCCTGCTGGAACGGCGGGAGAATTTTCTTCTCCAGGGTCGACTTTCTGTGCTGACTCTTATTTCGGTATCCGTTCCACCCCCGTGTTACCACAGTAGCACGTAAAAAATCCCGGTCATTCTGCCAAAAGTGCAGGTGGCAGGTTACAGCTAAACACGCATACACCTTACGTATGTGGCTTTTATTGAACTGTGCTTCGGCATTGGTCACAACTTGTCCCTAATATGTCAAATGACATCTGAGGACATTAAGCATCAACTCATCATGACGTTTGTATGCGTCTGTTATGATTTCTCAAACTGCCAATCTCCAGACTTTGTTTCTACTACTGTGAGAACTAATGCATGGAAACAGACCTTGCCTTTCGGGAGCTATCATCACACTCGGTATTGCTGGACTTGGGTTAATTCACGGACAAAGTTCTGTGTGCAGTTTTCAATTCGTGGTTGAAGTCAGCTCTCACTGCCACCACTTGTGTGCACTCAGTCTTGCCCACCAAGTCCCACATGTGAGACTCTGGGTGAGAGTCTGGTTAGCAGAGACTGGAATTTTTCTTCTCTCCCCTAATCCATTCACGGTTATTTCCAGCAATAGATCATAAAATGTGCATGTATTATTTCCAGAAGCTGATTTGAACAAATGTGATGTCATTTGTTCATTTTTTGGTGGGTGTTGGAGGGGAGGGGGTGTGTGCATTGTGGAGAAACTAAGATTTGCTGGTACCTAGGCTGTGATGAGATTAAACATGCTGTGAGTCTGATGGTGGCCTTAATTCACAGATTTTGGCAAACGTTTTGGTTGGCTTGACGATTTTGTATGTGTTACGGGGGGAGGGGGGGGGGCTGATCTCAAAGTATGCTTGTTGGCATTTTCTCATAACTAGATGTTAACGAACTAATGGTATGCTGGGTCAGAAAAAAGCTTTGCTCTTCTCTTTCTAACAGTAACTCGTGGATGTGTTTTTATTGGGGTGGGGTGGGGGAGGGTAAAAATCTTGATTATGAGCCAGTCAAGCATTGCCTTCTCTGACATGATCTGTTTCATCTCTGTTAAGAAAAATAAACCCTGCGTGTCTTCTCTGACATTGTCCCTGTTTCTCTAACTGTAAATAGCCATTTTCACAAGCATAATGCTAATGGCGCACTCTGTACTTAATTTGTTTTGGGCTGTGAACAAAGAGATTGTCTGACTGCAGTTTTAATCTTTGCACCATCGGCTACATTGCACATAAACTGTTGGCAGGCACAGTTGTGGGTTTGCCAAACTGCCTGTAGACTGGTAGTTGTACAGTTGAACCGCCAGTGAGTTCACCCCCTTGGACATGCCAAAGAACATTGTTTTTGCAGACGGGTTGTCTTTTGTGGAGACTTTGGAAACTTAGTTTTTCGCAGATGGGATGTTTTTTGTTAAGAGTTTTGTAACATTGTCTTTGCAGACAGGTTGTCTTTTGTTGAGAATGTTGTCAAGCTGTGGAAGTTTTGATGGGCTGTTATGCTGACAGTGGACACAGCTAGTGTTGTGTACAACAGCAGGCGGAATCAGGAGGGGGGGTGGGGTGGGGGGCGAAGAAAGGGAGCAATCCTAACGCAGTTAATTATGAAGATTCATAGGGAGTTTGGGTCGGTCAAGTCATTCATTTTCAGATCTGAAGCTAGACCAGTCCTGCAGCTGCAGTCATCCACAGAGGTGCCATGGGTGCTTCTGCTTTATTTTGAAAAAAAGAAGAGGAAAGGTCTACTCTTTTTTGTTGTGGGAGGATGGGGGGTGTGGGGGGGGGGGGGGGGTCTGCACAAAGTTGCACACATTTAAGATGTTCAGTACTAGCATTTATTTTGAAGAGCACCCACTCAGAGCTTAACTGGTACAGCTGCTAGGGGGTGAAAGACATAGACTTTGATTTCAACATTCAGAGATTCAGAGAAGTGATCTTGACAAAGTTTTGTTCCTTGTTTTTGGTCCCTTGTGTCACAGGTGTTTTGTTCACTTTGGATGCATGTTTTGCAGTTCATACACCCATTGATGCCAGAATGTCAGATTTGGCTTGGCAGTGCTACGCATCTATTTCTTGTGTGATTCCATGTTGTTGTTTTTGCGTTTTTTTTTTTTTTTTTAAAGTTGTGAAGTGAGCGTTGGGTTTACAAGTCTGATCAGGTTTGGATGTGTATATTGCTTCTTTGTGTTTGGTAGCATCTGTGTTATGCATACTGATTGACAATGCTTTAGGTGAGCTGGATGTTTGGCATGCGAGTGATTTCATTGTGTGGCATTACGAAACTTTCAGATCAGAGCTTAAAGAATTGGGGATGAGCAAAACCAAGCTTGCCTGAAGAAAGGAAGTTGTGCTTAAGCAATTAATGGCCTCTTTTCACCAAGGAGCTTCTGGTCCAAATTTGGATAACTTGAAGTTAAGTGAATGCAAAGGTTTGCGATTATTTATGTCCCTGTGTGTCTGTGTTTGTGTAACCTACTGATCAAACACTAAAAGGCAGCATTTTTCTTCTTCTCCCCCCCCCCCCCCCCCCCCAGATGTAATCTTGACTTTCTTTGTCAACTCATCTGTCTTTTGTCAGCATCAGTAAACTGTTATTTTCTTTGTTTTGTGGTCTTCATGAGCTCCACACACAAGCTACAGATAGAACTGAGGTTCCTCTGGCATTGCAGAATGTCTTTGAAAAATGTACCTAATAATCAACATATATATTGCATAGATGTGCTGGAATGGTGCTGATGTTGAAGTGTGCATAAACTCTTTTCTTCTTTTTTTCCCTTTTCTGTGCCTATTTGTGTGTGAGTCTGTTTGCCAGTGTATCAACAGTGTGCATGTTTCTCTGCTCTTCAACATGTTTATGTTTTGTTTCAAGTGTCATCTATAAAGACATTCATGAAGGTGTATGGTTCCTTTTTTAAAATAAAATAAAAGTTATTCACTCATTCCATGAACTTTTAAATGCATTGTGTTTGCATTCTGCACTGCACATTCATTTGCACACTTGTTTAACTTGAAGCAAAAATTGTAGAGTAATACTAAAAATGGCAGAAGTTACGATCGTCAGATATGGTCACACATTCTTAGTACTTAGCCTTCACAAAGAGAAGACAACAGATTTGCATCATTTTGCACTTGTTTGATGTGATTTTTAGGGGAGATGCAGTATGTCAATTATGGTGATAATTTGACAGGTCATTTTTGGGGCTGATGGCAAATCGGCCCGACCTGTGTGAGGTGAAGTGGCTAAGGGGCTCACATTGTGTTAGTCAGTGCCCCACAACTGGGGACCTGGGTTCCATCCTTCCTCATCCCAGGCTCAGCATTGTACTTTTGTTGTTGTTGACTTCAACACTGGCCTGGCCAGGGACACCAGACTGACTGTCCAGTCCTTCAGCCGGGGACGTAAAAGCATGCTGGACCCTTGTGCTTTCTAGCTGTGTAGCTGGAAACTGAAGAAGAGTAGTATCATGTACTGACTTTTTCATCACACAGAACAACACTTCAGCAGTTCAACCCCTGTCTGTTCTGAAGTGTTGCAGGAAAGGCACAGTGTGTCTGGAAGGACGTTATGGTGTGCCCCCCCCCCCCCACCCCCACCCCCCGTCTCACTCTACACACTGATGTCACATATTCAGGTGCATGACAATATTAAATCTACTACTACTACTACCATGACAAATAGTTAAAGAATCATTTTGATTGTAGAAAACATCAAAAGCTTCACAGAAGTGCAGAGAACTGTAAAGGTTCTGGTGACCTTAACATAATTTGAATGTGGCAGCCTCATTTTGCTGTTGAAAGCATCAACAACCTAACAGAATTAGCAGAGAATGGTGGAAGGTCATTCAGGTTGACCTAATTTGAATATTGTAGCGTTATTTTGTTGCTCAGAACAGAAACGCCTTTACAAAATTAGCAGAGAATGGTGCTTGCAGTGACCTACATCTGATTTGATAGTTACAGCATCATTTGTGTTACTATTAGTGTAAGACATTTAAAATGTAAAATCTTTACCAAATTGTACAGACTGATGTCATGTTCAGATCTAGTTGTTATGCCCTTGTGCTTGAATTTAAACAGAGAAAACTGTGTATAGCTGCAGGTTTTTTTGCTTCGTGTAGTTACATTTACAGTTTAGCCTTTTGAATGCAGGTAACTAGGACACTCACTTGACAGCCAGTGCAATGAGGTTAATATTTACTGTTATCCTTTTGGTCACTAGGGCATTCACTTGACACTCCAAATGGGGTTAATGTTGAACAAAATTAGTACCTAGATGGAGGCTCCTCCTTCCTCCCAAAAACCATCAGGGACTGGAACTCATTACCCATCGAAGTGGTGGAGGTCCCCACCCTTGACGCTTTTGTGTCAGGGGTATCAAACTGAACAATGACCTACAGTATCCCCCACCCCACCCCACCCCATCCCCCACCCCTGTTCCTGATTTTTGTTTTGCCAGACCAGTACAACAGCAAACACTCCCTGTTATAGGTGCCAGAATAATCGTCACAATGATTGTGGGCCTGTAAATGAAAGAAGAAGAAGAAGAAGAAGGTCTTCTTTTTGTCTGCCAAGGGTTTCACTGGGAGAGCAGCTCTGGAAATGACATCTGTGGTGTTGTGCAGAACATCTCACAGGTCCATACAGCTTTTCGTACATTGGCAACACACACTTTTCATTGGCAGTCTTCTTGGCAAGGCATACTTGCTTCATTTGACCATTTCCATGTTATTCACATTCCCTCTCGCTTTGTGCTGTAAACAGACTGGTGAAATAAAATCAGTCTGTTCATTGTGGACTTATTATCAGGAGTGCAGTCAGTATTACTTGATGCCTATGGCTCATTTCCTGCATGACTGTTGTATATGTATATTTGCAATGATTTAGTGATGTGTAGTGTGACAAGATAGTGGAAGAGGCATCCTCAGTTCCATGGACTTTTCACAGTCATTAACTTCTTTGTGCAATCTAGTGGTGTGGATGCACGAAGAGTATCAGCTCAACCAACAGTATTTTTTTAATATATATATTTATTTTTTTTGAGCATTGGAACAGTTTTGGAAGTAAACAATGTTGCGTTCATTTGTCTCTGCTGTGTTTTTGATGGAAGTGGAGTCACAAAAATGTCCCTATTTCTGCTCAAGGTGTTATCAAGTCATACAGATTACAACTGAAACATTTAATTTGTTCATTGTTGGAGATACGGAGGCTCTGAATCTCCACAATATTTTGACAATAGTGATAATGATAGAATGCTTATTTGATGACAATGACAGATTGATAGTTGCGTATGTTTGTCCTCCCCCCCCCCCCCCCCCCCCACAGTAATGATAATATTAACTAGATTGATATTTGCATATATTTGTTCTCCCCCCCCCCATGCCCCCCCCCCCCTCACACACACGCACACCTACCTGCAGAAGCAGGTATTCTGAAGCCTACTGTGCCAGTATACCCTACATAGTGTGCAAATTACCATACTGTTGCTTACATTTGCTGTACAGAAGTGTTTTATGTGCCTGTAACACGATCAGAGGGACATTGTGAGAAATTTGGAAAGTGCAGGCAAGTGGAGCTTTACCCAGAAGAGCGTGTGGAGCACACCAGAGTGCCTGGAGAAAACCTCTGAGACTACCAACCTGAAAATCAGTATTATTTATCAATGGATGAAAGTCCTTTTTGCCCCCTGAAACTTTTTTAAAGAGCCACAATCATCATTTTGATTATTTCTGCTACTGCTATCGGGTGTCAGTGTTTTCCATGCCGCAGGTCAATCATTATAGTCCTTCTGTTTTCAAAAGATGGATATGGGATCTTCAGTGTGCTGTGCACAAGAACAAGGTGAGGCAGACACTGCTGAGTCTGCTCGAGTGTTGACTCAGAAGAACTGAAAATTGGCCCATCACCCTGTCACACCCAGAAATTGAACCCTTTGCTTCTGGATTTATAGCTCAACAACCACAAATGATGTAACCTTTATTCTGAAAAAAAAGAAGAAGAAGAAGAAAAAAAAAGATGCATGGTGATGATGGCAGTGATGGTGATCATGATACCATACTACTTGTACTGATGAAAATAACAACATGAAAAGTAACAATAATGTTCATAATTCACATAAAATAACACTTGATTGTCCTGTGAAATGAAATTTGTTTTGAGACATACATGTAAAAGGCACAGGGAAATTACTGCCTGTAAAACAACATTAGTCAAATGGTTATACTATAATTATTATTAATTATTACTAGGTATTTTTATATTTATAAATGGTAATAACTAGATTGATACGTTAGGCACACACATGTAATTTAAGTCCATTCAGTGTGCCATAATCCTGGAAAACTTCAGTAGGCACACACATGTAATTTAAGTCCACTCAGTGTGCCATAATGCTGGAAAACTATGAGGCCTTCGTCCAGGGTGCGTTGTTTTAAAGATGAAGAAGGGGAAAAAAAATTGTACTCTTCCTCCTTGAGTGTCATTCATGAGATGACCCTGTGTGGCTGACCGAACATCGATTCCTGAAACTAAGTGGCAACAATGCAGGACAGGAACAAAGTTTTGAGTACAATTTCTTTTTAACAGAATGAATCTTGGATTGATCTATTGTGATCCATGCTTCCAGTGGAATAATAAGCAGCATTATGAATTACTTGTAGCTCAGTGCCCTAATGATGTGAATGTAGGGTGTCACATTTGACACTACGTTTTGCATAACGTTAATGTATGGCATCACAATGATATAACACCTGCCGTCAGTATGACACCAAGCTTTGTGTAACTTTGAGGTATGACATCATAACACTGTAACACCAGCATCTGATATGACACACAGATTTGTGTAGCTTTAATGTATGTATAGCGTCGCAGTGATACATCTGCAGTCAGTATGACACCAAACTTTGTGTAAATTTAAGATGTCATAACAATGTAACACCTGCAACTGATGTGACACATAGATGTGTGTAACATTAGTGTATGATATAAAGGTGTAACACCTGCAGGCAGTGTGACACCAAGCTTTGCGTAATGTTAATGTATGTCACAGTGGTGCAACACTGGCAACTGACATGACAAAAAGATTTGTGTAACATTAATCTGTGGCATCACAATGATGTACTACCTACAGCTTGGTATTCTTATGGTGTGCAGTTTTAATGTATGGTGTCAAACAATGTGACAGTTTTTGTGTAGTATTAATGTATGACATAACAATGGTGTAACACCTGCTGTAACAAGGGCGTAACGTCTGCAGCATTGTGTTCTTGTGGTAAACAACTTAATGTGTGGTGTCATGATGGTGCAACATGACAACAATGTGACATCAAGTAAGCAACTTTTAATGTGTGGTGTCATGATGATATATCATGACGATGTGACATCAAGTAAGCAACTTTAATGTGTTGTGTCATGATGGTGTGACATGACAATGATGTGACATCAGGTAAGCAATTTAATGTGTGGTGTCATGATGATGTGATATCATGACAATGCGACATCAAGTAAGCAAATTCAGTGTGTGGTGTCATGATGGTATGACATGACAATGACGTGACATCAAGTAAGCAGTTTAATGTGTGGTGTCATGATGATGTGATATCATGACAATGTGACATCAAGTAAACAAATTTAGTGTGTGGTGTCATGATGATATGACATGACAATGATGTGACATCAAGTAAGCAACTTTAATGTGTGGTGTCATGATGTGACATCACAATGATGTGACATCAAGCTTTGTGCAGCAGCAAGGTATAGTGTCACTATGGTGTAACACCTATAGCTTTTGATCTTAATGATGTGTAACTTTAATGCATGGTGTCAGCTTGGGGTCTTAATGATGTGTAGCATTAAGTGTATGCTGTCACAACGATGTGATACCTGTAGCTTTGTGTCGTAGTGATGTGTAGCATCAATTGGTATCTTTTGTCACAACGATCTAACACCTGCAGCTTGGTGTCTTTTAATGTATGGTGTCTTAACTATGCATTGATGTGGTTCTTTTCCGCAGTGTTTACTGGTCTGGCGATGACCATGTGTGGTTGACTGGACGTTAATGGCCTAAGAGTTTTGGAATTTGGCCACAAATCTGTTTTGGAGCTGCAGAATATCGAATTTCTGTATTTTGTAAGACCTTAAACTGAGAACTTCCACCCACTCCCATTAAAAAAAGAAAGAGAAGAACAGTGATACACCTGAAATGAAATGGTTACACCTCCAGTGACAGAATATCAGTGTGATGAAGGTGGTTGTTTATTGGAGAGATTTTTTTTTTGCACCACCCGTGATGTGCAAAGAACTTTCAAATTGAAGGTAGTTGTGTAATGGACCAAGAATAAGTATAAAATTTGAAGCTGAGTGTTTTAGTAACTTGCTGCAGCACATTGCGGTGCTTCGAAAAATTGGGTAAGCACTTTGCTGAGCAGCTTTAAGGTTTGAACTTTGTCACCGCTAAAAACCTCTACTTAGTTGGTCAGGATATTTCTTCCTTGTTACAATGGGTGGTAGCCATGGTGGTGGAGGTAGTGGTGTATGTGAGTGTGTGTGCACCTGTATCCATCTTTCTGTCTGATGGTGTATGATTTATGTGTGTGAGAGAGGGGAAGAATGAGAGAAATACATACATACTTTGGTAAGCCCTATTCATAAATAGTGGTTTTATACCGAAAAAAGAAACGAACAAAAACCAAAAACACCGAGAACTGACAATAGGACAGCAGTTTACTCGTTAAACTAATTTTAACCCAAATTTAAAGCAAGAATTCTGCGTTTTACATAGCACTGTGAATAGGTAATCATTATTTTTGATGGCTTATGGTGCCAGCATAGCACTGTGAACAGGTAATCATTATTTTTGATGGCTTATGGTGCCAGCATTGTGTGACAGATCTCAAAGAGAGTTTGTCATTGCATGCTGTGTCATCAATAATGTACGCACAATGTGAATTTTCTGCCCTTTTTATGTCTCTATCATATCAGTTTTGTATGCTGTATAGCTTATTGCATTAAAAGTTTATGAAATTTGATATTCCTCGGTGTGTGAGTGTGGGTCAGTGCGACCCATTTGCCACTCATTTCCAGTGTTGAAGAAGTTAGGAGTCAATATTGATTTGTTCATTTATATTCTTACATTTTGTCAGAATTTAATCAGCATTCTGTGAAAGAAACATTTATCAATTTGACGTCCTCTTTTCGGTTTTAATGAAATCTGAGCTTTGGTGTCAACGCAAACATCCACCAGTGAAGACCATTGTGACTACCAGTCCGGCAACAAAAGACTGCCATTATCCGAGATTACTGGTCATCGACACGAGCACACCTCCTGTCCGGCTGGAATCGGTTTAGAGATCTCACTCGGTCCACCCGCGGCTGCGATTTGTTAAAGACTGAGCCCTCATCGGCATGCAGGCTTCACGATCTAGCCAGTCAGAGGCATTCTCATTCCTGGTTTCCGGTACCTCGGGCGCTGGCGGGCCCGGTTTTTCATAGGCCAGTTCGACAGGCTATGTTCTCATCGACCGTAGAATAATTTTATCAGTTTGACAACAGTGAGTCGTTAATCTTTTATTAATGACACCAGACTTTACTTGGAATCTAATGACTTTTTGGCTGGTCCTGATGTACGCAGCAGTGGAAGTGTGTGTGTGTGTGTGTGTGTGTGTGTGTGTGTGTGTGTGTGTGTGTGTGTGTGTGTGTGTGTGTGTGTGTGTGTTGGGGGAGGAGGTGGGGGTGGGGGGTCTGAACAAACTCCGAGCACTGGTTTACGACATCCTTCCTTCAACCACTGCCTTATTTAGTTACGCCATATGTCCCAGAAAACTGTTAGCTAACGAGCAGTTTTTTTGTTGGTACTCAAACAGTAGTAAGTTTGTTACAAACAACTCGATTAAACAAGGCGTGTCATTTATAGCCGCCAACAAAGTTTACACCAGCACAATAAAACCACAATCGTTTGAATCGAGACGGAACTCCTTCTTTTACCCGGGGTGGATGCGTCTCATGTTTACGTGGGTTCTTGGGCGCTTGGCTGCTCAGTTAGTCATATTAGTACCCACACTCCGAGCATCGCTTTCCGGCATCTTCCTCCAAATCTGCCAGATTTAGTTACGCCACTGAAGGGGCGCTCTTTATCTCCGCGCAGCTGTCCACCGACGCGGTCAGCGCCCTCCGAAAGGTTCGGGTACTAATATGGCTGTGGAAGCAGCCTAGCGCCCAAGTACCCACGTAAACACGAGACGCATCCACCCCGGGTAAAAAAGAAGAGTTCCGTCTCGATTCAAACGATTTTGGTTTATTTGAGATGGCCTAAACAACATAGTCAGTTATAAAACAAACGTCTGATTTAGTCTGAGTTGTTTGTAACAAACTTACTACTGTTTGAGCACCAACAAAAAACTGCTCGTTAGCTGAGTTTTCTGAGACCTATGGCGTAACTAAATACGGCAGTGGTTGAAGGAAGGATGTCGTAAACCAGTGCTTGGAGTTTGATTAGTACCCAAACCTTTCGGAGGGCGCCGACCGCGTCGGTGGACAGCTGCACGGAGATAAAGAGTACCCCTTTAGTGGAGTAACTAAATCCGGCAGCGTTTGGAGGAAGGTGCCGGAAAGCGATGCGGTCCGATTTTTACTTGCCTATTCTCACTTGGCCTATGCGCCCTCTACCACTCACTCAGGCTATCTCACGAATTGTGCTGTCGTTGTATTATCGTGCTTGTGTCACATTGCCTCCTCCCACGTTTCTCCGGCACGTGTCAGTTTCGCGAACTGTACTAACGGCCGGAGTTCCGTTTGCATGCATTGCAGTTCCTTATTGACAGTAGGCTGCGTGAAACACACAATGATTAGGCAGCACGAGATTAGATCCAAACGCATACAATTTTCAAAAGAACTCTACTAATACAAAACACAACTTCCTGCAAACTTTCGGGGTAAGCCCCTTTATCAAGCAACAAAGCGACACTTAACACCACTTAAACGATGAAATATTTGACCCCCGAACACATACGTGCGCCAACTTAAAAGGGGAACGGAAGCGAAGACACAAGCTAGCTTGAACTAAAAACGTAGGAAAATATGCCAATATTTCCTTCTGTTGACGTTATTTGGTTGTTCTCTTAATGTTCATGCGAAAGAAGTACAGGGCGGAGCCATGTTGGTTCCTTCTTTCGTCTTTACCAATGAAGAGCAAAAACAAAACAAAAACAAAAAAAGATTAGCTCACGACGTATACTTTCGCCGCCAGGCCGCACGCCGGCCTTGTTTATGACGTCATTGATACAGGCTGATGGACACCCATTGGCAGCACTCACGGCCATGTTTTGGCAACTTTCAAACGTAGATTTAAAAATAACAAACAGGACGGCAAATCGGGCGAGTAACTGCAGAGTCTTTTTTTTATTTTATTCCGTTCCTTTTTTTCTATTTTTTATTCCGTTCTTATCCTAAAGGCTCGTGATGCTTCTAGGTAGGTAGTGTTGCTTAATGTCCTCAGATGTCAGTTGACACATTAGGGACAAGCTGAGACCAATGCCGAAGCATGGTTCAACATAGCTTTACGTCCACGGAAACCGGAAACTCGTTAGGACGGACAGCCCAGGACGGCCACCTCGACTCTCACACAGCTGAACTCTCACACGTTATGCTTCTTCGGTTGGGTGCCCCTTTAAGCTGAACGCGCCACACCCCCCTCCTTTTTTTTTTTTTTTTTTTTTTATGAAGAATGCGGCTGCTGTGTAATCTCTTTCCTGAAGGAGTGTCAAGTGCTTTACCGTTTCCACAAAGGACGGCAAACGCAATAATAATAGTTTCTCTGAAAGCCGCCGAGTCTACCCGGTGCTACGGTTTTGCTGCTGAAAGACTGCAAGTTTACCCAAAGATGTCAGCAAGTGCCACACAGGCTTCGTTTTTTTGAAAGACTGCCAAGTACAGTAGTTTCACCGAAAGACTGTCGAGTGGCTCTACTTTTCTTCTTTATATATTCAAAGTCTTTTCCCAGATCTGACATGAGACAGGTGCACTGTTAAGTTAATCGACAGAAGGAACGTTAATCGCTGCAGTATGCTGTCACCAGCACTGCTCTGAAAGACTGCTAACGGCTGCTGCACGCTGGCTGTCGCTCAAAAATTGTCTGAGCGTTAGAGCTTTCACCGACCAAGAACTGTCAACCGACAGTCGCGTAGCACTGCTGTGGAAAAAGAAGAAGAAAAAAAGAAGAAAAAGAAACCTGCTAACTTCCGCACGTAGGCTATCACTCAAAATTCTTCCAAGTGCTACAGCTTTCACGGAAGGTGACTCTCAACCTGTAGTCGCCCAGCACTGCTCTGAAAGACCGTACACCGCTGCTGCACACAGGCTATCACCCAAACGTCTTAGAAGTGCCACAGCTTTCCTGGGACTTGCAGCATTCTTTCACCGAAGGACGGTCACCCAGTGCTGCTTTCTTACGGTAGTGTTGTGCAGACGGATGGCGAGGGCGGGGCCCACGCATGACGCGCAGAAATGGTTGCTGCTTGTTTTGGTGGGGACGGTGGCTGGAGGCGCGGTGGCGATGGTGATGCTGCCGCAGCTCTTCGAAGTTCACCTGCGGCTTCTCCAGGCTCCGGTCGCCGCGCCTGTCAGAGACATTGGATCTCCATTAGGTAGGATAACCTCGATTTTTCCAGGATGAGCAGAGCAGGGGATGCTTCAGTACAGCCATGTAACTCAAAAGTCACAGGGTCAGTCCTACCTGATAGCTTGTAGCTAACCCTGTGGAGAAAAAAGAAGGAAAAAAGGTCAACATACAAGGGAGTTTATTAGCGCTCGAAATACGTAGGCCAAGCACAACAGCAAAGATCTCGGTCGCCGACAGTAACCCTCACCTGGCATGTGTGTAACTACAAGGTACATAAACTCTACCAGAGTTACCGTAGGTGGGAGTTACCGTAGGCGACGTGACTCGGGTCTTTGTTGTTGTACTTGTGTTGCGTATTCCGAGGGCTAATTAACTCCCTTGTGTCTTGAGTCTGCACGAGCGCCCTGGGCCTCGTTCTGTTTCAGATATTTGAAGCAAAAAGAGCGGGATTGTTTTTATTGGTTTAGCTGATGACTCCTCTGGTCAATTGCCCTGCTGGCTGACGCTGCTACAGCCCGTGCCGCACGTCACATTCCCACTTTGTAGCAGTTTGTTCAGTTTGTCTAAAGGCTGAGGTGAAGTTTGATGTTTCGCAGCGACGTCTGATTGGTGCATTCCGGCGTATGGTATACAGGAATCCATTAGTTTTAATTGTTTTAGTGGTTGACAGCTTCGATCTGATTTGGGTGGGTGGGGGGCGCACGCGTGCGAGAGAGAGAGAGAGAGAGAGAGAGAGAGAGAGAGAGAGAGAGAGAGAGAGAGAGAGAGAGAGAGAGAGAGAGAGATGAATGAATAAACTTTATTTTACGAGGGTAGTGGAGTAGACACAGGGTCTTTTTACATCCAGCCCTCGCCCATGAGGGACTAATTCTACTAATACTACTACTACACACACACACACACACACACACACACACACACACACACACACACACACACACACACACACACACACACACACATGTATTTCAGATATAACAAAACTATTTTTAAAAAACACATTAAAAATAAAAATAAAAACATCGAAAGGGTACAGGATATTAGTTCATATACGTTTAGGACAAAAAAGTGGGGGGAAATCGAACAAACAAAGCAACAACAAAAACTTAAAACATGTCTAACAACTAGGCTTTCCTAAGCTAGACATAAATGATAACAACAAATATTACAAGAGAAAGAGAGAGAGAGAGAGAGAGAGAGAGAGAGAGAGAGAGAGAGAACAAGCAAAGCAGCAAAAAACTTAAAACATGTCTAACAACTAGGCTTTTCTAAGCTACACATGAATAAATATTAAAAATATATATATAAAAAGGGGGGGGGGGGGGAAGAGAGAGAGAGAGAGAGAGAGAGAGAGAGAGAGAGAGAGAGAGAGAGAGAGAGAGAGAGAGAACACTAAACATATATATATATTAATTTATAAGGTACAAACAGTTTTTGTTTGTTTTTTAAACGCACGCTGACACTGACGTTCAGGTCACAGAAAATAAACGTGGGGTGGGGGGGGGGGGAACAAAATAAAATAAAATAGTACACCCTAACATAAATGGGAGGGGGGGGGGGGGGTGGAGGGGGGAGCAAAAGAAGGAGAAAAAATGAAAAAGGATAGAATATTCATAATCAAATACACTACATTTATATAAAATGAGAAAACAAAATGCAAAAACAACAATTGATTAACAAGAAATGGAGTATAAATGTGGAGTATATACAGGGGGCATAATGCATTAAAAGTAAAGATTTAATAATAATGGAACAGCCTGTACTTTTAAGAAAAATGGAGTATTAAAGTGATACTTTCTCCTTATTTTAAGTTATAACTAGAGAAGTTAGCATATGTGTCGACAGTCGATGTTTAAAGACCGACACTGTACTTGGTTCTGTCAGTACAACAGGTAGTGAATTCCAGAGAGTCGGTCCAGAATACATTAGGCTTGATTTAAATAAATCTAATCTAGGCATGGGTACATTAAGCTTTCTTGAGTAATTTCTGGAATAAAGGTTTATAGACACTCTTTTTACGAGATAAGTGGGTGCTTTACCCGAGAGGATTTTGTGCATAAAGCGAGCTTTATTATACATTAGTCTGTGTTTGAGGGGAAGGATTGTAGTTTTCTTGTAGTCATCGTTTGTGAGGCTAGTGTTTTTTAGCAATATTATCTTGACTGCTCTTCTGTGTAAGGATTTTAAAGGCTTTAATAGAGACTCACTTGCGGAGTCCCAGAGAGTTGAGGCATAGTCTATACGTGACTGGATATGGGCTTGGAAAAATGTTTTTCGAGCATGAAAGGTGAGGAAGTTCTTAATTTTTGCTGACTGATAAACCCTTTTCGCTAGTGATTTTCATAGATAACGTATGTGAGGGCCCCATGTGAGATTGTTATCAATAATGACACCTAAAAGTTTGTGTTCACTAACTTCGTGTAGTTGCTTGTTACCGACCAATAACTGGACGGGTGGCGAGCTTAATATTTGACGTTTCTGACGCGTTGTTAATATCATGTAATTAGTCTTGGATGGATTAAGAGACATATGATTGATATGGGTCCATTCAATAATATCCGAAACGCACGACTGGAGTATAGCAACTATTGAGGGGACATCTCTCCCAGAAGTGTGGATTGTTGTGTCATCGGCTAGCATATCACACCTTCCAGATGATATATGAGAGTTTACCTGACATCTTTGCGTGCTCACAGGTTTCAACCTGAGGCAGAAGACAACCGGGTCGGACACAGACCAGTGCAAGGTGGACGAGACACGGCAACCGAAAACGACGTCATCCACCTCACCACTAATAGTCACGAATCCCCGCCAGGCGTCATCCACAATGACGTCACCGCCATCAACCACAACTACGCCGTCCGCACCCACGATGCCGATGCCGAAACCATTCGTTCCCTGCGACTGGCAGGTGAAAAAGATTCCACTCCCAACCAGACGCCAAGCAGTGCTGGTCTGTAACAAAACATCCGCGGACATTATTGTCAGTGAGGTCCGGTCCGACACGACACCGGTGACGACACTCTCCTCCGCCCATGACACCTCGTGCCTGCAACGCGTCATCCAGACACGCTGCAGTGACGTCAGTCTGCGTGTGCCAAGAGTGGCGCACTTCGTGTGGTTCGGGCCGAGGAACATGTCGCTGCACTTTTTCGTCGGCGTTCTGAGCGTGGTTCGATTCCTCCGGCCTTGCCTGCTGCTGTTCCACGGTGAGCGCGTCCCCGCCGGGCCCTACTGGCTGGCGCTGCTGCAGCTGGTGCCGCACGTCATGCACGTGCCGCGCCCCAGACCGCGTCGCATCTTCGGCAATGTCATCAACGTGGTGGAGCACAGCGCCGACGTCACGAGGCTTCAGTTGCTCATTGGTAAATCTCCAAGTTTAGTTATTGTCACGTCAGGTCTGCGCGGAGTGCCCCTAGTCCGTGTAGTCATGTCAGTATGGGGTATGCTTAACGGTCTCCACACACACACACACACACACACACACACACACACACACACACACACACACACACAGGGATGGGTGTCAAAAACCAATGGATCTATCTATTGGAGAGAATGTGTTTGTGTGTGTGTGTGTGTGAGTGTGTGTGTGTGTGTGAGAGAGAGAGAGAGAGAGAGAGAGAGAGAGAGAGAGAGAGAGAGAGAGAGAGAGAGAGAGAGAGAGAGAGAGAGAGAGAGAGAGAGAGAATGGGTATGCAAGCCTACATTTCCTCACTAAGTGACAAGGTTAAAAATGTTATACTCACACATTTGTGCACTTCTCAACTTTTTCATAGTCTCTGCCGTCACTAACTATTAAAAACTAAGCAAAACAAACAACCAAATAAAAAGACCCCCCCCCAAATCCGCAAGGCTTTCACTCCAAGGGAGGCAAGCCCAACAAAAAAACACGAGCTCAGCAAACAAGTCTTACCTCCCTTGGGGGGAGGGTGGCAGAATAAGTGAACTGGAAACTGGAAGTGCTGGGGGTTGACAGAAGCAGATGAGAGTGGCAGGGGAATGGGGAGGATAAAGGGACAGCAAAGCAGAGAGGTGGGAGAGTGCAGATGAGCGGTGGGGTGGGGTGGGGGGGTGGGGGTGGGGGTGGGGTAAGGATAAGAAAGCAGAAAGGCTAGAGGTGTGGATGGAAATTTGCGATGAAAAAATCAAATTAGACGTGTTTGCCAAAAATCAACACAATGTGAACGTGAGTACTGTCATTTTGTGCCCAGCAATCTGTATCAATGGACTGTGTAGCCAAAGTATCACTAATATCTCATGAAGCAACATTCTTCTGCTCTTCATTGGTAGAGCAAAGCAACATGGCTGCACCCCAAGGAGCATACCTTTGAAACAAAACCAAAAATATCCTGTTTTGTATTTGATAGAACAGGCTAAGCCTGGTAGTGTAAATATTTCTACATTTTTTTTATATTATGCTTTCAGGCCAGCTCGCATCTTCACTTGAGTTGGTGTTCATTCATTAAGATGATCATTGATTAAGTTTATTCATTATGATGAATGAAATTGATTCAGTAAGATGGATGAAACTGGTTCATTTGATAGCAGCTGACATTTTTCATCATCAATGATCAGCTGCCATTACATAATTTTTGTCCCCTTTGGAATCAGATCCACTAGTCTTTTGCTTAATACTATGCTTTAGCTTGTGATGCAAACATCACGAAAAAAGAGTATTTGTTATGATTGGCTGAAGCTGCTTGGGTGATTGGCAGCCTGGAATTTAACACTCCCTATTTGTACAGGCAAGGCATGGCATTGATGATGAGCTTGCCTGTTGCCAGAGTATGGATGTATTTTTATGTCAAGGTGCAGTGTTGATAATGAGCTCGTCTGTTGCCAGAGTATGGATGTATCTATGTCAAGGTGCGGTGCTGATAATGAGCTTTTCTGTTGTGGCTTCCAGAGTGTGGAGGTGTCTATGTCAAGGCGTGGTGTTGACAATGAGCTTGTCTGTTGCCAGAGTATGGAGGTGTCTATGTCAAGGTGTGGTGCTGATAATGAGCTTGTCTGTTGCCAGAGTATGGAGGTGTCTACGTCAAGGTGCGGTGCTGATAATCAGCTTGTCTGTTGCCAGAGTATGCAGATATCTACATCAAGGCGCAGTGTTGATGATGAGCTTGTCTGTTGCCAGAGTATGGAGGTGTTTATGTGGACTCAGACCAGTATCTCCTTCGCCCAGTGGACGACCTCCTTAACAACTCGGTGGTCATCGGCATCGAAACAGCAGGCAGCAGAATGGGCAATGGCCTCATCTTCAGCGAGCCTGAGGCCCCCTTCCTCCAGATGTGGCTGGCCAACTACACCAGCTTCAATGACGGGGTGTGGGGAGAACACTCCACCCAGCTTCCCTACAACCTGTCCAGAGTTGTCCCCCACCTAGTGACTGTTGTTGACTCTTTCTTCCGACCCAACTACAAGGAGATTGAGCCGTTGTACAAAAATAGAGACTATGACTGGGGCCAGTTGTACGGTTTGCATCTCTATTACCGATTTTACCGGCAATATTTTGAGACAAACACCCGACTGGATAGACAAAGCTGTGTGGTTGGAGACATGACCCGACACATTCTCTTCGGCTCCAGGGTCTCTTGTTTCAGTGAAGACAAATAAAGCCATGCCATGTTGCAATCTGTGATTTCTTCTGTGTCTGTATCTGTTGTAGCATCAGATTTTTGGCAAAAATATAACAGTGGGGGGGCCGCATGGTGGTTTTGCGTACCTTACTGGGCGCAATGAAAGTTTGAGAACTGTTAACAGAGTCAGCATGAACTGTGGTGTTGAAGAGATGGTTCCAGTCTTCTTCTTCTGTTAGCAGTAACCACAAACATCCTTTTGATACTCTGCAGCTAATATGCATGACAGCTCTGAGCTTACATGCCACTGGCTGTTTGTTGTTGAAATGTTAACATAGGATCTCTAACGTGCACAGTGATCTTAGTGCACGTTGCACATAGCACACAAAAATGAGACAGGTACTGATGTGTTTGCACCAAGCGCTGACTGAAAAGAACCAAGTAAGTAAATAGTTGTAAGTAGTAATCACATGGAATCCATGCAGGTGGATTTTCTCCCTTGAATAAGAAAAAGTGAGTCTTTATGAGTGACTGAGGTGTAGTCCGGAAACATCAGTCTCTTCTCTTTTGTTAGTGTTAATACAGGGACAACAAATATAATCATTCAGTTTCAGAAAGATTTTATGCAGCTTTTTGTGGGGACTCTGGTCCCACTCCAGCTGCCAGAGCTCTAATTGTGGTGTGTGTGTGTGTGTGTGTGTGTGTGTGTGTGTGTGTGTGTGTGTGCATACATGTGTGTGTGTTCCCTCATCCATCATAATATTAGACAGTTTGTGGCAGACACTATAAATGAGTAACTTTGAAATTTTCCATGAAGGGCAGTTACCCTTGAAGGAGCTAGCTGTCTCAAAACGTGTATTGTTTGTGCACATGTGCAAGACGAGAGAGAGAGAGAGAGAGAGAGAGAGAGAGAGAGAGAGAGAGAGAGAGAGAGAGAGAGAGAGAGAGAGAGACTGATATGACGCCACAGCCTATAAATTTCAAGAGACAGAAAATGTGTGAAAATATGTGAACTTGTAGACTACTGCCTGACACAAAGGTTGACAGGAACAGGCAGTATGATATGATGCCATGTGCCTCAACAGTGGTTAAAGATTGCAAGTAAACTTGAATATCACATGCAAACTAAACAAACGTTTTGGGAACAAATGACACACATTTTATTTTTATTATGTTTAAAGAGAACGGGTATTCTCTATCATCAATATAACAGAGTTGGGTCTGGAATACCTCATACTGATAGAATCAAATGATGAGGAAGATTCCCGTTGTTTTTTTCACAGCCTCATGCCATGGATGTCAAATTGCACAGTCTCTCTCTAACACAGTTCACCATCGGGATATGTTGCTTCAAAACTCACACCAAGTTTGTAGGTGTCCATACACCCATGGTCTTTTCACAAGTTTCAGCAAATTTACCTGCCTACATGCTGCGGATGAGCCCAAACCCATTTTTCTTCCTCAATGTTGCTCTACATCCACAGAGACCATAAGGACTATTATGGACTGAAGCCCAGGACATCCACCTGGGCTTTCACACAGCTCCTAAGCTCTGACAAACCCATACATTTTAGATCAGGCATTTCAGTGGACGGACCTGTCCAGTAGTCATGGGTGTGTCCACACACATACTATGCACAATGGCGTTTTAACAGATATACCTGTCTATAAGTCACAGGTGAGTTTAAACATAATGTTTTAGGCACAGTACAATTTTGTCATTTGCTTACTTCTTTATCTATTTAAATAAACAAACCATTTTGGGAGCAAACACCTGCGTTGATGTTTACCTGCTAAAGACTACAACACTTCCTCTAATCCTCAAATCCTGTATTAATTTTCGCCTTGTGCATCTGCCCCCATCCCCCCATTGTGGTCAAACCTCCAAGCTAGGAACCTGGCTACAATACAGAAGAAGCAGAAAGTCATAAAGTTTCATGGAGGCAGTAAGAAAACTGAGCAAGTTCCAAGGTGCACACATGCCCACGACATCTGGCAAAGGTTATTATACAGTCACACCAATCCTTTCAGCTCCAAAAGCACAGGCCTGAATGCATTACAAGGGGTTATCTGTTCTGTTTCATTTCCCCATGGCAGTTCTGTAACTGTATGCTCAGCTTCTTTGCAGTGAGCTCTGTGCCCCCTTGCATCACACTGCTGTCAATCACCCTGTGGCCCCTCCCCCTCCACCACCTTCAGGCACTGGTCGGCCAGCTCCACGAAGATGGGTTCCTGCATGGCTGCCTCCATGCCCGCCGCAGGGTCGCTGCTGTTCACCAGGTTCTCCAGCATGGCTCGAAGGTGGGGGTTCTGCAGCATGGCCTTCACCTCTTCACTGTCACCTGGCAAAAAATATCAGTTAAAAAGGTCATAATGAAGGTCATGTCACCAGGTTCTCCAGCATGGCTTGAAGGTGGGGATTCTGTGAAGAAGTTTTGCTGACCAAACTGGGAATGGATTTAACCCACAACATCTAGATCCCTGAGTTCAGCAGCTTCTGCACTCAGCCATGTAATGACTAATGTATTCCCATCAGTGTTTTGAAAAGTATAGCAGCCTACCGAGCTGTGCCAGTTTGTGTTGAGGAACTTGATCCTCACTCTCTGTTGGTCCTTCCCACTCTGAAGCTCTGGACACTGTCACAATACAAAAAACAAAAGCAGCTTTATTAACTAAAAGTGAAACTGAACAAGCAGAACTGTAGCCAAAGGCCTTTGATGCTGTCACATGCAAAAAGACCATGTTTATTAAAATTACTGCACCCTGATGTAACTGCAATGGTTGACTGGGCATAAAACACCAAGTTATTACTTACTTTTGATTATATTGTTCAACAGACTGCAACTGCAATGAGAATGCAAATTCCTCCTCACCTGTCCCACTGAATTAACAATAATTCCATGTCCAAGTTACAACTGATGATGCCCATCAGCTCTGCTCTGGAGTAAGGGGCAACACACACTTTAGAATAAAGATACATTTCCTTGGACATGGAGGGGCAAGAAGTGTGCGTGTGTGTGTGTGTGCTGCAAGTGCATGCACGAGTCATTGAGTGTATGCGCTTGTGCATATGTAATGTATGCAGGGGGTGTCACTGTGCATCTGTATGTACATGTGTGTGTGTGTGTGTGTGCATGTGCATGCGTAAGTGTGTATGTCACTGTGTGTGTGTGTGTGTGTGTGTGTGTATGTGTGCATATGGGATGCCCATACAAATGAAGGCACTGATTCTGACCCGCTGATTGAAAGACTTCACCTCTTCACTGTCAGTTCAGAGTTTCTGATTCCTGTTTACTGTATTATGTGTATACTAATAGTCTAATAGGTTGACTGATGTGCTAGACTGTGCATCAGTTGGTCAATTCAGATTTTAATCCACCAATGACCAAAGTAAGTGAAGACCAGCACCCCAGCCAATCCCTGATTACATAATGAACTACTGTTGATCATTATTATGCAATATCAGTAGTACTACTAGTAGTAACTAGTACATTAAAATTTTAAATGATTAATTGACTAAAGTAGCAAATATGAAAAACTTACAAAGTTCATCCTCTGATGGCTGCCTGGTATCCTCTGGTTCCTTGACTGGCTCACACTCTTTGGCTGACAGAAAAACAAAACAAAAAAACATTAGATCCAATTTCACAAACTATCAATACCATTATAATAATTAATA
Organism: Alviniconcha strummeri; assembly: GCA_963584105.1. Classification (NCBI taxonomy): domain Eukaryota; kingdom Metazoa; phylum Mollusca; class Gastropoda; family Provannidae; genus Alviniconcha; species Alviniconcha strummeri. The sequence continues at coordinate 11,423,598 of OY757552.1, forward strand.
ATTACATCCAGGAAAGACTGCTATATTGTAACATTAACAAACATGAATTTAAATTCAAAGCACCATCATCCACATTGATAATATTCTAATTTATTACTATTATTATCATAACTGCACACACTGAAACAGTCATTTGCCAGTTTAAGTTTTCCTACTATTGTACTAAAGATATAAAATTAAAAATGATAAATTATTTTATTGCAGGAAGTTGAACTGACCTTTGTGTAGTTTGCAGCAGGCAACAGAACAGCTGGAAGAGACCCAAGAGAAATGGTTGATTTTAACAAAATTTAAGTAAAAAGGTAAGATAATATCAGTTAAATGATTAAACTTAAAGTTTAAACAAGTCTATTAGTATTATCTGTAATTTGTATAAACATAATTTTAAACAGTAAAATGGTTAAAAAATAAAACACGTACACATTCATAATCATATTAGTTATTACATTTACACATACTGTATACATTCACAGTGAGTCATCTTGATTTATGTATCGATCAGTGACCTAGCTGACAATAAAATCCCTAGTAGTAGTACCATCAGTATGCCTCTTAACTGATGACACTATTCTACTAGTAGTAGTACTCATCAGAAGTCAGGACCACAACCAACTCAACCCAACTAATTAGTCTAATACAGTAGTCCTTAGTAGTTCTGTGTACAGGACGACCTCATAATAGTGGAATCCTGGGAAAAGAGGTGTGCACGTGTCCTTCATGGAGAAAAACATCATAACTGACAGTGATTACAAAAAAGGAACAGGAACTCCACCAGCTACAACCTACACCACCCATAACCATTCCATTCAACAAAAACTAGAAAAGAAGGAGCTACCAGTACCACCATACAAGTGCAAAGTACCTCTGACTTTGGTTTTAACTTTGATTACAATTTGGCAGAGAACCTACACTGAGGGAAACACATTCACATGATTCAGTTAATTGCTGCAAATGGCGAAAGGCCAATGAAGCGAGCACTTTCAAGTTGAACTCCTGGAACCTTAACTAGGCTGATTTTTTTGATTTTTTTTTTAAACATTAAGGCCGAAGGGTTGCCCAACAACTGTTCAGCAACACTGTGGCTACCAAGTACTAGTGCTAGTGACACTTGTAGTTGTACAAAGACCTCTTGCAAATCACTAAATCAGTAAATCGATAAATGTGACCAGTATTTTAAAACAACTGGAAATACATTTTTGGAATACACTGCTGTGGTATGTGATCCTTCAGCTCAAGCAGTTCTGCCCTCATAGCACAACTCCACCTTGGAAACTTGCAATCCAGAAGGATGTCAAAGATTTTTAGATTTTTTTTTTAAACTAGAAGAATTAATAAATTAGGCCAGCAAGATGTAGTTGATCACTTGATGCACAAACTAACGGGGCTATGATTCTATGAACAGATATGCTGATCAATGTTGACCCTACTTATTTGATGAGCAAAAATATTAATTAAAAAATGCAGCTCTAATGGGCACAAGGTCAAACTCAAAGAGTGAAAGAACAACTTCTAAGTCCCCCATACCACTGTTACCAGAATTAACTCAACTGATACTGTCTCTATGGGTTTGTCTACAGTTCTGCACTCTTACTTTTAGTCTTACTCTGCAGTCTGACTCTAAATTCTAATTTAATAGTATGAAACTGATTCTCCATCGGCTGTGACCCTACCTGCCTTGAGATATATTCACACAATGGATCCGTTGATGGAAACTGAAATGCTAAAGAGAGGCCTAATCATGATTATCAGAAACAATCAGTGATCCTTTGTCTTTGAACCAGTTGAAAAAAAAAAAATTAACCAGGAATCAGCATCATCAGCTGAACTATTTGAATGTTGACCTAACCAGCTTTTAAACAGCTAAATTGTATTTTCATTTGCTTCGCAGTCGCACGCGACCTCACTGTAGAATCAGTTCCTCGATAACTTTGGTAACCTACATTATTTATATCTATGAAAAGTATTTATAAAGGTTTAGGAACGCATGTGTAAAGTCGAGGTGGTCGTCCTGGGCTCTCCGTCACTAATAGCCCATACAGTCTTTGTGGACGTAACCAGCAAAACAACACTGCCTGTTGGGCAGAGAGAGAGAGAGAGAGAGAGAGAGAGAGAGAGAGAGAGAGAGAGAGAGAGAGAGAGAGAGAGAGAGAGAGAGAGAGAGAGAGAGAGAGAGAGAGAGAGAGAGAGAGCACCACAAGCTGTTAAACTCACTATTTTGCATAGCATTTGGGGCATTTATATTTCGCCGCACTTTCGCTACACTCTGTACACGCTGACATTTTGTCACTTCCTTGAAAATAACGAACAATCTCTGTGACTGAGGTCTACTGAAGTCAGAATTTCACGTGTTCGCCGCCATTTTCGACCATAATGACCTAAAGCAAACAGATTACAGTTTGACACTAAATTAAAGATAGCAAGTTTTGCACAAATATGTGAAATGAAAGCATAAAAATATCCATTTTAACTTAAATTGTGATATTTCAGTGTCTTGTACCAACATTCATTTTACAGATAAATCAGCATCATGTTGCAACAATTTGTTATCAATTGGTAAAATTCACAAAATACTCTCATTTGAAAACATCTAAATACACAATCTTTCTTAACACACGCAGACTGAGGGGTGGAGGGGTGGGGGTTCATATTGTGGACTTTGAAGAGTTTGCTTTAACACATATCTATATATAAGAATCATATCCATCAATCAAATTTGTTTTTACAGTTGTCTAGCCTGAGGCGGCCTTCATTTATTCATGGCATTAGAGTACACGAGAAAAAGAACAAGCTTCTTCTTCACGATATGGGCGGAGACCAGTAATAGTTTCACAGTGTAGGCATGCGTCTGTTTGGATGTACAATCTCAACACAGACACTGCGTTTTTGCATCGTGACACTTTGAACAAGATCGCATGTTGAGTGTTGCTTTACGTCCACAGAAACCATAAGGCTTATTAGGGACGGGAGCCCAGGACGGCCACCTCGACTTTCACACAGCTCCTGAGCTCTGACAAGATCGCAGCTTTAATATGTCATTTATACCCCCCACCCATCCACCCGCCCCATCTTTTTGCTATTGTTATTTACTGTTTATTTATTTATTGTTATTGTTGTTCTGCTCTCTTAATTTTTTCTGCTATATTTGTACAATTAGTCAAAGAGCAGACGCTCAAACCACAGACCCTAGAACAGCAGAAAGCGAGAGGAAGACTTTTGGAGACGGATTTGTTGTTGTTGTCGGCATCGTCATTCTTCGTCGATGTAAGTTTTTATATATGTGTCTGTGTTTTTTTCTGGCTCGCAGAGAAGGTTACAGGTCGTTTCGGTTCGCGTGCTTCAGACTATAATGGCTAGACCACTCACAGATTTATATATATATCTATATATATATATATGTCAGACCGCTTCGGCAAAGCAGATTTGACCTTATGACCCGATCCACGTTGCTAGAATTCGAAATGTAGCACAGGCACAAGCACTTTTATTGGCAGGAATTGCTCCGAGGGGGTCTTTCTTGCAGGGAGGGTGCAATCGGGTGTGTGTGTGTGTGTGTGTGTGTGTGTGTGTGTGTGTGTGTGTGTGTGTGTGTGTGTGTGTGTGTGTGTGTGCGCGCGCGCGCGCGCGCGCATGTGTTTGAATGCACAGTGTTTTTGTCAATGTAATTTTTGGTGTCACAACACACTGAAATGATTTACACCATCAAGACCAGCAAGGCTACATCAAAATTTTGCTTTTTGCTGCCTAGAGCTTATGTGGGGACTCTTCAGCTGTAATAAACTTCAAGCATATCAACCATCCTTGCACAACACCCTCTGACGGAAATGGAAGTAAATCCTCTAAAGAGCGTATGGCTGCTCATGTGGTGAGGGTTTAATTTTTTTAATATTTTTTAAACGAGTCACTATAAATGTAACACAATCCTCTCACCCTGTGGAATGCATAATTTGTCAATGATCCCCATATGGCCATAGTGTTCAGCTGGGGAATCATTAATACAACAAGAACACATGGATTGCAACTTGCAGATGTTGTGTTCATGATATGTTACTTGTTAGTGTGGACTGAAACTAGTGAAAGCCTTTCGTGTGTGGATAATTTGGAGGCTAGTACTAAATGGTAGTATTATCAAATGCAATGTTTGGAGGATTTTATATATATTTTACCATAGGTTAGTATGCAGAAATAGGTTAGCAGTACTAAGCAGTGTTTGAAAGCAAGAAATAGCCACTGGCATCTTTCAAACTCTAAGAAAGGTTTTGTCCCAGCTTTGATAATGCAGTCACTATCACTGTCAGTGTGTCACACTGACCATCTTTTTTCTTCTGACATTCTGGTAGTTTACACACACACACACACACACACACACACACACACACACACACACACACACACACACACACACACACACAAGAAAACACATTAGAAATAGTAGAATAGTTCCAGTTGAACAATGACAAAAAAGAAATGAAGAAAGAAATATCACATAATTTGGAATACTACTGTTTATTTTCCCTGGTATATAAAATTATAATTCAAAAGATCTTACATGTTCAGGCCACCCAAACCCAAGAAATTAGGGTCTGAGAGGGATCCATACTCTAGTTTAGTGAGGGATTTGTTTTACTGATAGGTGTAATATTAAAGATGTTTTACAAAAGTCTGCCATGATGCTGGGCTTTCATGAAAGGTTCCATTGTACTGTCATTATACAGTGAAACCCCCAGCAAAAGATCCAACACTCAGAAGAGGTCTCTCTTTTTGAGGGCACTTTTCCTGAAACCTTGTCCTTTACATTTCCTTATAAATGAACTCCATGAGGACCAAAGACCCACCTGTCTTTGAAGGTAACCTTTTCCTTTACATTTCCTTATAAATGAACTCCATCAGGACCAAAGACCCACCTGTCTTTGAAGGTAACCTTTTTCCCCCTGGACATTTTGGTGTAGTCTTAAAAGAAGGATTCCACTGTACATACTCCAAATATGTGAAAATTCATTGAAGTGCTCTGTGGTTAGCACAGAATAGCTGGCAGCAGTGAGGGGCGCCATGCCTGAGGGAGATCATCTTTACCTCACAACACTGGTGGTGCACAGTGGGGTGATGTCACGTCTGGCATCCTTTGACGTCTACCTCAAACTGGACAACCTGCAGCCTTCTGGCTCCTTTAAGATTCGAGGTGTCTCCAACATGTGCCAGAAGGTAGGCTTTTGAGTGATAAGTCTTTCTTATTTGTTATTTCAGTGGAGACCTACCAGACCCAAATGCATAAAAAAGGTTAAAAAGAACACTGTTTAATTATGACAAAATACAACATGCAAATGTTTGGGGTAAGCCCCTTTTTAAAGCTACAAAACTCTTAAACAACAGTTAAATGGTGAAAAATGAAATGTAAGGCACTTATCTGTTTTTGTCTGGTGTCCAGTCAAGAAAATGTATGAGTAACCAATAAAAAATTTTTATTAGAAAGGTAAGACTGTTATGTCTCATAAATTAACAGAGAAAAGTTAAAATCACATATCTTACTTTGTCACTGCATTAATAAAGTGTTGAACCCAAAGCAAAGTATTGACAATTTTGTTTTTACATTGTTGAACAAGGGTGTGTGTTTTTTAACAGGCCCATTGGTTCTTGCTGAAATTCATGTCAACAGATCCTCAAGAAAGTTGTAAAAATATGTTTCATTGATGTAGAGCAGCTGTCCATTTAGAAACTGGAACTTAAGATGTCATAGATGAAAGACCTCACTGTCAATGTTATGACAGGGTATGATGCATTACATGATATGATAGAGATAACATTGGAATAGACTGTTTGGTCATACAGGCTGTCAGGGAGCGTCAGTGCACTCACATCTACTGTGCTTCTGGGGGCAATGCTGGCCTGGCCACAGCCTACATCTGCCAGAAGCTGAAGGTGCCATGCACCATTGTGCTGCCTGAGAGCACACCAAGCTTTGCTGCTGACAAGCTGCGAGAGCTGGTTGGTGTCTGCTGTTTGATAATTTTATAATTATTATTGTTTGGTGGTGTGACTGTGTTATCTGTGAGGAGTCTCCTTTAGTGTCTTTTTGAATCCAGCTAGTTTCCATAATCTTGGATGTGAAGAACTCAGAGTGATGGATCAGCTTTTAATTATGAAGGGTTATTTAACATGAAGTTACATAGCCTTTATGAAAGGGATATATTTTATGAAACTGAAGTCTAATGAGAGCAATAATAACTGTTAGTATCAGTGGCAGTTGGTACTATAGCGAGGGTACTTAAAGTGACTGAGGCAGGGTGACCCATTTATGGTGGCACAGGCTCCTGATATATACAGAAAGCAATATATGATTCATTCAGCAAGGCTTATTTCAGATTTTATTATATTTTTTCTGTGTTGTTTTTTGTTGTTTTTGCTGTGTTGCTTTGACAACACTTATGTTCCCCAAGCAGGGCTTGTACATGTATGGATACTGAGCACTACAAGTCTACAGTCATCATCATCATCAGTAGCAGCAGCAGCAGCAGCAGCAGCATGACGACTTGATTATTGATATAATTTGCATGAAATGGCTGGGGAAAAACAGTAGTAGTCTAGAAAGGGTAGTATTGACACTACTGTCCCCAGTGTATCCTGTCCTTGAAGGTTCCACTGAACAAAGTGCTGAAATCATGCTTTCATAAAGAGTGATTTATTCCAATGAATCTGTTTCTGTGAGTGTGAAGCACCAGTGAAGCAGCTGTGTATTAATTAAAGTTGGGCCTTGCATGCACCATGGTGGTTGCTAACAAAGACTGGTGAAATGTTGCAACTGGGAGTTCATAGCTGGTTGGCTAATGCACTGGACTATACATCCAATGTCTAAGGTTTGATTCCTGGCTGTGACTTTTAAAATTTTGTTAGAGCCAAGACATGTCAATTGTGCTTATGCCTTATCTCACTTTCATGTGCTCAGTATGCTCTAAGATCATTGTGCATATTAATAACCAAATGTCCACCTTTTGATAAGAGAGGGCACACAGACAGTGAATAATCATATTTAGCAGAATCATGAGAATGATGATTGTGGCAACTCCTAATGGAAGAAACAGAATGCTGGTAAGCTGTCTGTAGGGCACTGTGGCAATGCCAGAAGGGAAGGAACTGGCTTCATCTTGAGGAACTTTTCCACAGGTCAGCAAAAGTGTATTTTTTACAGGGTGCTGATGTTCAGATCCATGGGAAGGTGTGGGACCATGCCAACCAGTACGCCCTCGAGCAGAGCAAGAAACCAGGTGAACTTTTGTGGCTTTTTGTCTCATGGACCACTTAAAACAGTCATTGGCTTTCCTTGTCATAATCCACTCCTGAACATAATCATAAGAGATTTAATACCTTCTGTGTTGAATTTAGCTCTCAGAGAGATGAAGAGATGAATGGTATGACCAAATAAATTTGCGATGGTATATGTTTCAATTTTTATCACTTCTTCTTGATCAGTAAATGATACAGGATACCAGAACCTGCTTCCACCAAAACAGGAGTCTAAACAAACAAAACAACAACAAAGCAAGCTTAATCTTTGACTGACCAGTGCTGTTTGTTAAAAATTTTAAAAAATTTCTGTCTGTTTGCTTATCCCTCCATCCCCTTCCATATCTTTGTATATATATGTTACATTTCTCTGTGGTCTGATTTCAGGTTGTGAATACGTTCCTCCATTTGACCATCCTGATATTTGGTGAGTGCAGAGCAGTGGTACAATGAAACAAAATATATTGTTTAGAGTTCAACAGCACTGTTCACTTCAATCCCCTTCTTTTAAATCTGCCTTACATAAATGTGTGGTTGTGCGTGTTTTCTAACAATGTCCATAGTTCAAAAACTTCATTGAATGCTTGTCAGTCCTACATTTGCTGTACCACTTTTGCCCTGGTATAACTGTCCTGGTTGACTGGGCGTAAAAAAGAAGTTACTTACTTACTGTACCACTGACAGCTTTGCAATCAAACTGGGTATGATCATGCACTGTTTGTGTTACTAATAACCAGACAAAGTGACAAACTACGTTTGAGCAGGCATGAACTCAGGTGGTTGCACAATTTATTTTAGCCTTTGCTTTTATTTTACAGGGAAGGCCATGAAAGCATCATTACTGAATCTGCTACCCAGCTGGCCCAGAAGCCGGATGTCATCATCACATGCGTGGGTGGTGGGGGGCTGCTAAACGGAGTGCTGCAGGGTTTGAGCAGAGTGGGTTGGGAAGACGTGCCTGTTGTTGCCATGGAAACAGTAGGGGCGGACTGCTTCAACCAGTCAGTGAAGGCTGGGAAGATAATTACACTACCAGACATCACCAGGTGAGATAAACACATACACAATATTGACAGGTGTATGGTGCCAGCATCTATATTTGTAGTTCCACAAAACATTGTAAAAATTCCATACAGAGGATTTTCTTTATTGGCTTGCTTGATGCTGCAATATTTCCAATGGTATCATCAATAGCTGAATGATTATTATAATATTGATAGATGAACTGATATTGAAAAGTGCATGGTACTTTCCTATATGTTTCAGGAATAATTCTGTAATTAATCAGATTTACATGAAGATGACTGCAGGGGTTGGAAAACATGCTCACACACACACACACACACACACACACACACACACACACACACACACACACACACACACACAAGGGAGAGGTGGGTCTGTGTCTAGGCTGTGAGAGCTTGATAACCATTGTTTGTGGTCTCTTCCCTTCAGTGTAGCCAAATGTTTGGGTTCCTGTGTGGTGAGCTCCAAGACGTTTGAGTATTACAACAGTGGCAAGTACAAGATCCTGTCTGAGCTCGTCCCTGATAAAGATGCTGTGGAGGCTTGTCTGCGGTTTGCAGGTATGAGTTTGATTGCAGCAGGGCGATAGACCTCACTGCAATAACCTTTCCTGTGCACCCTGTCACACCCTTCCCTACCATACCCTTTCTGTTGTAGTCTTTCATACCAAGCCTTTCTAACCATACCCTTCCCAGTAGTACACCCTTCCTGACCATACCCCTTTTGTGAGAGCAGGTCACATATTGTGATATAATAACAATAAAAGTATTTTTAAAACGCAAAATCTTGTCCCTAGAGACTATGCTAAGCGCATACACATGCACACACACAGGCACCCTATATATATAAACAATCCCCCCCCCCCCATAACAGCTGACAAGTTTTGCCTTGTTGTTGTAAGTGAATCATGCTCATTTCCGGGATGGTTGCAAAAGAGGAGGTTCACTGTAACTAACTTAAAAGACGTACTTATTAAACTGAGACTGAAAAGAGGTACTGATTCTAATGAGACTGAAAGGAGGTACTGATTAAAGTGAAACTGAAAAGAGGTACTGATTAAACTCTTGAGACTGAAAAGAGGTACTGATCAAAACTGAATCCACAACACATCTGTGAACATTGTATTTAATATTTCAGTGAAACCGTGGAAAATGAAGCACCTGGGATCATTGACATGACCTCTTTAGAGAAGCATTCTTGCTGTCTACAGATGATCACCGCTTTGTTGTGGAGCCAGCCTGCGGTGCCACACTGGCAGCGGTTTACTCCGGTGTGGTCAAACGCCTTCAGGCCAGTGGTCAGCTGCCAAGCACTATATCCTCAGCTCTGGTCATCGTGTGTGGTGGAGCTGTGGTCACCCTGGACCTGCTGCAGCAGTGGAAACAGCAATTTTCCCTGTGAACTGACTCCTGCTCTTGTCAGCATCCTTTTGGGCTGCAGCAGTGAAAACAAAGGTTTTGTCCTGTGCAGTGATGTGCACTCTCATCTGCTTTCTCCCCATCTTCCGCAGCAGCAGTATTGATGTGTTGCCAAATTATGATTGACAGAATGTGATTAGTCAGCCAGCATGTGCAGACAAGACAACTCTCATGTTTGGACCTCTGACAACTTGGAGTTGTTTGCTTTCTGTCATCAATGAACAAACTTCATTGCTTGACAGAACATCTATAGAAAACCAAGTGTACCGCATTCCTTTTATGACGCAGTGACACGAGTAAGTGACATCTGCATTTTGTTCTTAACTGAATCAATAACAACACTTGCCCAGCTATGCAAGGGAAATGACCATCCAACAGTTTTGTTCATAAAACTGATCACAGGGTTGACTGTCACAGCTCTGTCAGTTTTACACTGACTGCAATAGAGAATTACAGCCACTTAACCAGCTATGCAAGGGAAATGACCATTCAAGAGTCTTGTTTATAAAATTGATCAAGATGTTGACTGTTGCAGCTTGTGTCAGTTTTGCACTGACTGTAGCAAAAACAGCTCCCTGTCCCCCCACCCTCCCCAAATCTCTTTTTGGGTGCGTGAGTGGGTGGGGGTGGGGGGTGGGGTCATTTGGAAAACCTTTTACCATGTTGACGTAATACTGTTTGGAAAATGTTACTCTGTTGGTGAATGGTCACTGTTGCTCTTTATTTGGCTAGCTAGTCAGCCATTAGCAGACAGCAGCTCTGAGCATGCACACTTGACTTATAAATGGCATCTCCCCTGTTAACACACGCAGCCTTTTGATCATTGTATGTGGTTGTAACAATAGCTGTGAAATTTATTGTGTAACCAATGACACAGAAAATTCTTTGCCAAAATGATAGCTGGTAAGGCAAACTGAACCCCTAAATGTCACCAAGTAAAAACCCTGACCTTAACCCTGTGAAATTTACTGTTGTAACCGATGACACAGAAAACTGCTCTCTGTCTTTGTGAAAGCAATAGCTGGTAGGGCAAAAAGAACTCTTAAACAGCACCTGGTAAAAACTGTTACTCTAACCTTGTGAAATTTATTGTGTAACTGATCACACAGAAAACTGCTGTCTCTGCCAGAGCAATAGCTGGTAGGGCAAATAACACTCCTAAATGTCACCTGGCAAACCTTTAAAACATGTGGGTGCTACCTCGCACCATACATGTGTGGAGCTCTCTCCCTCTCCCAGTGACACGTTAACAGTCAGCAGTTTGTCCTATGGTGTGGTGTTTACCCTCTTATACCCCCTCCCCTATTGCAGCAGTAGAAGCAGATGTCTTGCCCTGTGACTGATGTTTGCTCCCTGCTCCTCTACTGTTCCTTACAGCAGTAGAAGCAAATGTTTTGCCCTGTGACTGGCGTCTGCTCCCTGCTCCTGTACTAACCATCTCCTACTAGAAGCAAACTGCCCTGTGACTAACATCTGCTCCCTGTTCCTGTGCTGTGTTGTACTACAGCAGTAGAAGCAAACGTGTTGCCCTCTGACTGGCATCTGCTCCCTGTACCTGTACTATCTCCTACGACAGCAGTAGAAGCAAATGTTCTGACCTGTGACTGACGTCTGCTCCCTGCACCCCTACTGCAGCAGTAGAAGCAAACGTGTTGCCCTCTGACTGACATCTGCTCCCTGTACTATTTCCTATGACAGCAGTAGAAGTAAATGTTCTGCCATGTGACTGACGTCTGCTCCCTGCTCCCCTACTGCAGCAGTAGAAGCAAATGTGTTGCCCTGTAAATGATGTGTGCTTCCTTCTGCCTCCTTCCCTACTACAACAGTAGAAGGAAAGCTTTCCTGTCTGGTCAGGAAAGAGAGAGAGAGAGAGAGAGAGAGAGAGAGAGAGAGAGAGAGAGAGAGAGAGAGAGAGAGAGAGTAAAAAAGGAGACCAAAAGACTAGGCATGGACTTCACAGACCACTTGCGTTGCACATAGTGTGTAAATGATTTCAGAAGGCTTCTGAAGGTGTTCCCACTCTGCGCTCTTGTTTTACTATTACAGAGCTGTGTTGTTCAGCCAGTGGTCCATACAGATTTGCTTTTATCTCCACTTGGCCAAGCTTCTTACATGACACATGTATTGTATGGCAACTAGAATTTCTCCACATCCACTTTAGTGGCAAATGCATGGAATATGTACGTCAGGAATGTAATGATGCATTTATGCATTTATATTGTGTTGAACTGACAATTTTGCCCACTTCATGTAACAGGCAAGCATTGTGTCCAGTCAAGCACTGTATCTTGTATCTTGGGAGAGAAGAAATGAGCATACACACACACACACACACACACACACACACACACACACACACACACACACACAACAGAGGGGGAGAGAGAATGTTCTGTAACTAAATGGTCTGTTACTGCTATAGGTTGTTGATTTGCTTTTGCTTTTCGGAGGGAATGTTTTTTCTTTTTGGAGGGAATAGAGTAATGCATACATAACGTACAATTAGGATGAATGAAGGGGTAATTATTACATGTGCACATTTGCAATTGGGATAAAAAGGGACTCATCATACATATGCACAAATGATCTACTGTTGGTTTGCAAACTCAGTTTATTAACTTCCTTTTGGTCCATTCATGCTGTGTGTTTTTGCACTGATTGTTGTTTGTGTTTTTAAACACTGAACTGTTTTTAAACACTGAACTGTTTTTATGGGCTAATATATTTTTGTGGAAATGGGTCTTCGCTAATATCTGGAAAGTGTGTTTACCAATCATAAATGCAAGCGTACAGTTGGGGCAATCGTAGACAGACAGACACACACACACACACACACATACACATATATGCACGCATGGTCGCACGCACAGATTCATGCACACACACACACATGCACACACACTCCTGCACACACACACGTTTGCATGTGGCTATCATGTGCGCGCATGCACACACACACACACACACACATAGATATACACCTACACAGGCGCAAGTGTGTGCTCTCGCAGGAAAAAAACGGTGGGGGGGTGGGGTGGGGGGGATACAAGGATTCTTATTTTCCAGTGACAATGCACATTAAAACAAGTCACAGCCAATCACAACCGTACACATTTTTTTAAATAAATGCACATGCATTATGGAGGACCACAAAAGTCCAGGTCCGAGTAAAATGGAACAGTGTTGACTCTAGTAGACTAAAACTCAAAAAGGAATAGTTACAACTGTTAGTGAGCAAAATCCATAACAAGGCTTATGTGTATCGCTGACACACACACACACACACACACACACACACACACACACACACACACACACACACGTGAATGCACAGCCTTCCCCAACTCTTACTGCTACAACTATTAAATTGAAATTATTGATAATTCCTATAAAATTTATAAGGAACCTTAAAAGAAATGAGTAGCGACTTAAATAATTGCCTTGACATTCACACAGCTCCTGAGCTCTTCATGCCTACACGTTTGTTCAGTGTTGCTCAAAGTCCACAGAGATCGTACTGTTTCGATTTCGATGCGGGAAAACAATTTAGTCACGCAAATCACAGTTTTATCTGCGTCATTGTTCCCAGCGAGCTTTAGCTGGAATCATGACTAAAATCGCCCTGAACTTTGAATCTTTCTTAAACAACATGAACGCACAATCGATCGAGCGCAAGAGCCTTTAAGTGACGATTTTTTTTGGTGTCTTTATGAAATCTTATGTCTTAATGAGACTGTTTTGATCTTGTTTTATGATGAGAGGCAGGAGACGTCGGGCGAGTCGTGCCCCGAACCTAAATCAGACAACGGCGGAACTTGCCTGCGGTAAGCTGAGGTGACATCGTCAGCGTAATGACACCCCGCCTTTGACATTTGCTACGTGTCGTGATTTTAACGAAGGGGGCAAATTCAAGTTATAGAAACGGCCTTCTGCGGAACGTTTGGATCTGGCAAATGCCTGATGATGATGATGAGTTGATGCTTAATGTCCTCAGATGTCATTTGACATATTAGGGACAAGCTGTGACCAATGCCGAAGCACGGTTCAATAAAAGCCACATACGTAAGGTGTATGCGTGTTTAGCTGTAACCTGCCACCTGCACTTTTTGGCAGAATGACCGGGATTTTTTACGTGCTACTGTGGTAACACGGGGGTGGAACGGATACCGAAATAAGAGTCAGCACAGAAAGTCGACCCTGGAGAAGAAAATTCTCCCGCCGTTCCAGCAGGGATTCGAACCCGCGACCTTTCAATCACGAGTCCGGTGCTCTAACCACTGAGCTATCCCCGCCCCGCAAATGCCTGAAGTTCAGTTTCGGATTATATCTGCACGTTCGGGATAGCCCGCCGCCCCTACCCACACATCTCTCAAAAGTTTCTTCGTCCATGCGGTTGCCCAGGCGATGGGCCGTATTGTTGGTCTCGGTCGTCCCGAGGTGACGCTTTGCGGTTGACAGGACGTTGAAATCCAGTTACTTATTAACTTGTTGGTCTCGGTGATTGACGATGGCCCTTTCTCGTCAGCCTTTTCAGGTAGATCTGGATCTGGATGAATTAGGTCACAGGAAGTCAACGCCGGAGTGCAGTCGTTGTCGCGACCCATCAGCGAAGAAGGAATAAGATCTCGAACTGGTTGAGTCCACAGACATTTGAGGACTAAAGCGAAACCCCTGATTGATAATAATAATGATAATAGCTCAGTAGCGGCCATTTCTACAGCGCGGTATTTCACCGACAATTGTGAACACAACGTGCTTACAAGATAAAAATGTGAACATAAAACCTCAAAAATACTACATAAACATGATTGTATTCCTCGCACGCCACACACACACACACGCGCGCGCGCGCGCGTGTGCGCGAACGCTTTGAAGCAATGTAATGGAGATGAGAGAGGGAAGGGATTGAGAGGTGGTGGCAGGGGGAAGAAAAATAAAAGAATTTGAAATCACTTGTGATATTGTTTGTAGAGGTGAGTTTTTAAACGCAATTTTGAAGGCATGGGAGGATTTAATGTGACCAAAAATCGTAACATTGTGACACTGCAATTGTTTCTATTTTCACAGAAAAGCATACGACAACGCCCCTATTGTGACCCCACACCTGTCTTCACAGAACGGCAACGGCCCAGTTGTGACCCCATACCTGTCTCTGTCTTCACAGGAAAACACACGACAACGGCCCAGTTGTGACCTCACACCTGTCTCTGTCTTCACATAACACACGACAACGGCCCTATTATGACCCCACACCTGTCCTTGTCCGCACAGAAAAAAACACGACAACGGCCCAGTTGTGACCACACCTGTGTTTTCTGTCTTCACAGAAAAACACACGACAACGGCCCTGTTGTGACCCTACACCTGTCTCTGTCCGCACAGACTCTTCGCCGGGCCGGACAGCAACTGACCACGGCGCGGCGCCAGAAGCCAAGTGGGGCAATAAGTTCCGGCGAGTGACCAATATGGTCCTGTCCGTCTCCTTCGCCTTCCTGGCCACTGTTTTCCCCCGGCGGCCAATTCAATGATGCGTATTCTCAACCCCCAATGGGAGTGGCTCGACGTCATTGATGACGTGTGATCCATCCTGTGGGACTTCAACTGCGCCGTCAACTTCTACCTGTACGTCATCACGGGTCGTGTCGTCAGAGTGGAGCTACTTTAGATGATGAAGTGTGGCGGAGGGGACAGCGAGTCCAGGAAGCGTATGCACACAAGTGTGTGTAGTGGAACGGGAACAAAATGGATAAACATACACGAGAACCAGCCAGCGTACCATCCCATTCGTCCAGCCAATAAGCCATCAAAAGACGACAAAGGCTCGATTGTGACCCCACACCTGTCCCTGTCTCCACAGAAAAACATTCGACAACGGCCCTATTATGACCACACACCTGTCACTGTTTCGCAGAAAAACAATAAACAACGGCCCTATTGTGACCCCGCACCTGTCTCTGTCCGCAGACTCCTCGCGGGGTCGGACAGCAGCTGACCATGACAAAAGCCAAGCGGAGCGAAACGTTCCGGCTAGTGACCAACGTGGTCCTGTTCGTCTCCATCGCCTTCCTGGCCTCTATTTTTCCCCCGGCAGCCAACGGATTGATGCGTATCCTCAACCCCCAATGGGAGTGGCTCGACGTCACTGATGACGTGTGATCCATCCTGTGGGACTTCAACTACGCCGTCAACTTCTACCTGTACGTCATCACGGGTCGTGTCGTCACACAGGATGGATCACACGTCATCAGTGTGGCGGAGGGGACAGCGAGTCCAGAAAGTGTGTGCACACAGGTGTGTACAGTGTTTAAATGACCAGCGAAGCCGTCTAGTCAAAATCACAAGGAGGAAGGGAAGCAGGAACAAAATGGATAAACATACACGAGAACCAGCCAGTGTACCATCCCATTCATCCAGCCAATAGGAAAACGACAAATCAGCATACACACCGTGATCGACCAATCCATTTATCACCAGCCCAACCATACACAATCTCCTCGTCACCAATCTGTCGACCACCCATTTATCACCAGCCCAACCATAAACAATCTACTCGTCACCAACCTATCTACCAAATGAACTAAACCCGTCGGGATGCAGAAAACAAGCTACCTATCGCCAGCCTACGCATAAACACCTTACCCACCACGAACCTATCTATTAAATGAACATACCCACCCAACAAGCCAGTCTACTCATTACCAACATAACAGTTATTAACCTACCCACCAAATGAACCACCCACCCATGCATCCGCCAACCAACCCAATGTACCATAAAATGAACATAATCACCACCCACACACTCAGTGGTCAAATTAACCAGCCACGTACCTACCCACAAAGCAAACCTTCAAACCCACTACTAACATAGTCACACCAACTTACCCACCAAATAACCACCCATCTGCTCTGCTAATTATTGCAAGTTTCTCTTTATTAGTCTCCTTGTTTGATTAGTTGATGTGATACAGCATTGTTCCTCGTGATGTGGCCGTTATCGTGGTACCAGTTTTGTGTGTCACTTCCACTGGAAGTGAGGACAGTTGGTCTTGCTCTGTTTCTGCAAGTCCTGATTGTACTCTTTGTTTTACACTGCTTGCCGACAGCCGGTCATTTTGAGGGACAACGCGTTCAGTGCAGCCATGCGTCGCAACAACGGTGAACTATACATCAGAGAGAAGAAAGTGTTGTTTGCTTCCTGTGCCGCCGCTGCCCCCGCTACAGTCGACATGATCTTCTGTCTCTGGAAACCGCTGCCACACCTCTCCCCTTCCTCTCTCCCCAACTGATCGCACGTCTATCACATCTCGGCACTGCGAGAAATGTGCCGAGAAAGCCACGTCGATCGAGATGAGGAGGGAAGAATGAGCGGAGGAAGATCAAAGTGATCGTCGATTTTTCATGATCGACTTCCATCCGATTCTTCCAGCTCTCCAAACCCCCTGTCGTCAGCTTGGCGAACTTGACTTTTACCATTTCAGTTTAGATCTCCTCCCTCGCTGCGTCCCCCTCACAGACAGCTGCTTCACATTCCCCTTGGTTCTTCCTCAGCCGAAAACACACTCCTTGTCTGCCTCTTCAATGCAAGATCCGTCGGTCATCACGGAGGAGGTCTGACATATCCACCTTCATTCAGGACAACATCGACACCATGCTGCTGACGGAGACCTGGCTGCGCCCTGCCGGTGACGAGGCCAAGATCGACGACCTGGCTCCGCCTGGGTACTCTGTCCTCTCTTTCTCCCGCTCTGACGGGGGTCCGGCGCAAAAGGCGGGGGCATCGCCTTCGTCATAAGGAGCTCTCTTAAGCCGCTTCATCCTTTCCTGTTCAGCACCCCTGATATGAAACCGCTCCGCTGACTTTAACCTACAACTAGCAACTAACCAACTTCTTCTGTATCTTCCTCTTCCAGACCCAGCTGCTGATACCTTTTTCACTGGATTTTTTGTTGTTGCTAACATCTGAGCCTGTCAATGATGAATTTGTCTAAAAAATAATCAACAATTCACCCGCCATGTCTTGTGAACTTGATCCCATTCCCACCACGCTTCTTTATGAAAACTTTGACAGCCTCTGCCGACCATCACGAACATCATCAGCATATCTCTTACCACTGGCATTTTACCACGGGATCTGAAGACTGCCGTCGTCAAACCTCTGTTGAAAAAGCCATCACTAATTGACATAAATCTTTTGAAAAACTACCGTGCCGTTTGTAACCTTCCATTTCTATCCGGGCGAAATCCTTGAAAAAGTCGTTCTCCCATCTCAAAGAAAACAACCTCAGCAACCCCTTTTAGTCAGCCTGTCGAGCAGGACACAGCACCGGACCGTTTTGTTACGTATTGTAAATGATATTCTCTCCGCTCTGGACAACTGACCAGCAAATTCTTCTCTCCCGCCTGAACTCTGTTTTTGGCATTCAGTCTACTGCACTCCAATGGCTTCAGTCATATCTCTCAGACAGACATCAGTCCACTTCAGTAAATAACTCGTCTTCGTCACCATCACAGCTTATGTATGGTGTGCTTCAGGGTTCAGTACTGGGGTCCGTTCTCTTCGTCCTGTACACTACACCTCTCTCCCATATCATAGCTAACCACTCTGTAAACCATCAGCTTTTCTCAGATGACACACAGCTCCAGAAATCCGCTCCTCTCAGTGAAGTGACCAACCTCACTAAAGAACTCGGTGCATGTACAGACGATATAAACACATGGATGACCAAAAATCAGCTCAAACTGAACGACGACAAAACAAGCTCTTCTCTTTCCCTTTTCGTCTTCCTTGAAACCTCCCACTGTTTCCCTCTCTGATTCGATTACTCTTGGCTCTCACAACATTTCCTTCTCTGATCCTGCCAGGAACCATGGATTGATTCAGGACTCAAAACTGTCCATGAAGAAGCACGTCATAAAAATCTGTCAAACCGCTTATTTCGAGCTTAAACGCGTTAGTTCAATCCGCAGGTTTCTCACTGAAGACGCAGCCAAGGCTCTTGTTACTGCCTATATCCTCTCACGGCTTGACTACTGCAGCTGTCTCCTGATGGTTACAGCTAATTATGTCATCCAACCTCTCCAGAAAATTAAAAACTTTGCTGCAAGACTCGTTCAACAACTCTCCTGGAAAAAACTGCACTGGCTTCCCATTTCAGAACATATTAAGTATAAAGTCGCTGGTATGTGTTTCAATGCTATAAATGGTTCTGTCCTGCTTACCTCTCTGAACTACTGCATGTCTACATTCCGTCTAGTACACTACGCTCTTCTTCTGACACCCGCATGCTGAAAATCCAACAATACAAACGCAAGAGTCATGGCTTTAGCACATTCTCTTGCTTTGGACACCACATTTGGAATTCACTCCCACAAGACCTTAGACACTGCTCAACCGCGTCATCTTTTAAAGCCAAACTGAAAACCTTCCTCTTCTCAGTATTTTCGCCCCAACTAATATCAGTACCCAGTTTCTGCTACAGTCATTGTGTGTGTGTGTGTGTGTGTGTGTGTGTGTGTGTGTGTGTGTGTGTGTGTGTGTGTGTGTGTGTGTGTGTGTGTGTGTGTGTGTTCCGTTTAATATTTTATGTAAATTGCTTTGGTGTCCTGGACTGTGCTCTACATGTGTACAGAATCTATTTAGGTTAATATGTATCATGTGAGCGCTCAGGGCGATGTACATTACGATGTACTAAAATGTACATTATTGTTAGTATTATTATTATACGTAGAATATGTAGGAACACTTCCTGACCTTCCCGGCATGCGAGTAATCTCTTGACCCACGTTTGGCTGCAGCTGAATTTTGTTCAATGTCGCTTGACGTCCACAGAGACCGTACGGACCATTATGGGTGAACATATGCTTCACGAACTTAGTTCGGGTTATTCGTCGAACCTGAAAAAAGTTCGGCGAACAAAGTTGGTTCTCCATTGGGCGAACTTTTGCCTCGCGATACTAGTTCGGGATATTCGTCGAACTGTGACGAAGCTATGTTCGAGGTCCAAAAAGCTACGCTCATCATGTTCTGGGAGTATTCGCCCAAGTTCGGCGAACCTTGCCTCTGATTGGTTGAGAGCAAAGAGAGCTCTCCAGTGGACGAGGAAGAAATAAGAATAAAAATGGATGAGGGTGTCGATATTTCACTCGATTTGGAGTGAATTGACCTATTTGTTGACTTGTGGGAAGCGCAGCACTGTCTTTGGGACCAAAAACTATATAGTAGTCGAATCACCCTGTGACAGTGTGAGGGATGATTAAATTATATTGACTTTAGTCTACATTTTGGATCATGCTGTCTGCTGCGCTTCTGCTGCAGGTTCGTGCCGAAGCTTGCTTGTCATTATAAGCCAGTTAAGAAACGAAGTGTAGTTCGTCGAATTGTCCGAACCAAGTTCGGCGAACTAAAAGTTCGTCTGAGCTCAATTAGGAAACGAATTATAGTTCGTCGAACTATCCGAAGTATGTTCGGCGAACGAATAGTTCGCCCAGTTAAGAACTGGCTTTATGGACGAGGAGCCCTGGATGGCCACTTTCATATAGCTCCTGAACTCTGCTGCATCTGAAGGAAGGAAATTGGTTGTTATCGCCCAGAGGTTAAATGGCAAAGCGACACTCGACAGATTCTTGACAATGTGCCACTTGTCCAATAGAAACATCCGTCCCAGGCGAGGGCATTTCACTCTGTCACACCCACCCAACCACCCAGCCACACACAACACGTCACACGGGCTTTCTGTGTATGCGTTTTGTCTTCTTCTTTGAGAACCGGTCAAGCAACATAACGGCATGTACGTCTGACTGATTGCTGAGTTTCCCCCCGGTATATAGTAATCTTAAAAAGTAAAATACCAGTAACAGGGCGAGCCCATAAACACACACACACACACACACACACACACACACACACACACACACACACACACACACACACACACACACACACACACACACACACGAGTGCATGCTCTGACAGGGAAAAACAGAGAGAGAGAGAGAGAGAGAGAGAGAGAGAGAGAGAGAGAGAGAGAGAGAGAGAGAGAGAGAGAGAGAGAGAGAGATGATACAAGGATATTTATCTGCCAGTGACCATGCACATTAAAACAAGTCACAGCCAATCACAGCCATACACCCCCCCCCCTCCTCCGTTTGTTGTTGTTGTAGTACACGCACATGCATGATGGAGGACCACAAAAGGCCAGCTCCGACTAAAATGGAACAGAGTTGACTCCAACAGAATAAACCTTGGAGGATGTTTTATAATGACGCGTACTAAAACACAAAAGGGAATAGTTACAACTGTTTTTAAATCAAATCCATAACAGGGCTTATATGCATCGCCGACACACACACGCATGCTCACCCATCCCCAACACTTACTGCTACGACTATTAAAACGGAATTACTGATAATTCCTATAAAATTTATAACGAACTGTAAAAGAAATGAGTAATGACTTGTATTAAATAATTGCCTTAAGATGTGTATCGCAGACAAGCGCACACTTTCATACCCGCACCAACATGCAAACGCGCATGCACGTACTCCTTTGAGGAGAGAGAGAGAGAGAGAGAGAGAGAGAGAGAGAGAGAGAGAGAGAGAGAGAGAGAGAGAGAGAGAGAGAGAGAGAGATCTGCCCCGAGACCATGCAAATGAAGCTGGCAGAGAAAATAACCTTTATTTGCATAATTATATTTTTTACATTTTCAAGCCAGTTTGTGTCTTCGCCTGGGACTCCTGCAGCCGTAAACTGTTTATGAGAACAATATGTGTAGTTAAAGACTTGTGTTCGCCCTGGTAAAATCGAAATGGCTGAAGCCGGCGCCTCAGCACTCCTGTCAAAGCTGAAACTGCAGCCTCCAGAAGAAATGCAAGAGGACCGGCAGCAAGGCCGCCGGTATGTATAAAACAATGAGCGGCCTTCTTGACCTGAACCCTGCTGTTGGGACACTGACAGCTGGACCCAGCCCCTCCTGAAGTCAACCAAAAAACCCTCTAGTCCTCCAGTCCAGAACAGACGTCCACCTTCACTCCTTTTACCTCGACTTTCACACAGCTCCTGAGCTCTTCATGTCTACACGTTCGTTCAGTGTTGCTTTAAGTCCACAAAGACCGTACACTTCCGATTGCATACCACAGAAAACGCCTTTTTGGCATGTAGTTAAGTCGCGCAAATCAGTTTAACCTATGTCATTTTTCTCAGCGATCTTTAAATAGCGGAAATCATGGCAAAAATCGCCCTGAACTTTGGCTCTTTCCTTTAACAACGTGAACACGCAATCGATCGAGCGCCAGAGCCTTTAGGTGACGATTTCTTTTGTCTTTGTGAAATATTTTGTCTAATTGAGATTGTTTTGATCTTGTGTTAATGCGAGGCAGGAGACGTCGGATGCGATGGCGGAACTTGCCAGCAAAAACCTGCAGAGGGGACGTTGTCAGCGTAATGACACGCCTTTGACATTTGCTACGCGCCAATTGTGTGTGTGTGTGTACATAATCGTATTGGGTTAGCTCCACGCTAGTTATCAATCACAGGATCCAGAGAGAGAGAGAGAGAGAGAGAGAGAGAGAGAGAGAGAGAGAGAGAGAGAGAGAGAGAGAGAGAGATTCACTAACAATCACAAATCATAATGTAGACCTAAACATGAAAGTGAGATGATCATCATTATATATAGAGAGAGAGATTCACCAACAATCACAAATCATAGTGTAGACCTAAACATGAAAGTGAGATGATCATCATTATAATGTATTCATGTTTTTGGTAGACGACATAAAAGGTGAAGAATACACGACATGGACGCGTTTGGTAATTAACAACCCTACCGGCCGAAGCGTTAACGAAGGTGGATCCAACTTGCAAGGCTTTACAGGCAGCCCCAAGATTTCAGACAAAATGTCCGCGCGGCTGGATTTAGTATCGGCATCGTCAAGCGTTAGGTTATGCATGGACCTATATGTCTCTTCTGTACTCTCTCCGGCTTTTCCGAGCATCGTCCGTTGGCAACAGAACTTTAGAAGTAATGGAATGAGATACGGATAATGTGCATCTTGTACACTGCAAGGGATTGTTTCTTTTTTTTCTTTTTCTTTTTTGGGAGGGGGGCGAGGGGGGGGAGATATATGATGCTATGCAAATATGCATTCCCACTAAGCAAATGACAGTATACAAAACTTGTTTGCATAACCACAACAACAAACAATCTGAAACAAAGTTGACTGCTACCGTTTTCAAACTGCGGAATCAAAACACGAAAAAGGTTAAAAAGAACGCTGATTTTTGTTAGACATCAGCCTTCTTATTAACATTTGGCGTGCTTTGATCTTGTCTGCATGGTGCCTACATCGTCTCATTTTGAACAGCCCTACCCTGCCGCCCTTTCCCCAAGAGACATCGACATGGCCGCAGCTGCAGCACAGAACGGCTCCAGTCATTAACTGGCGCAACAAAGAAAAAGGTTGGACTGCTAACATTGAACATATCGGTAAGCCCGCGTCTTTTCGCCTAATGACTGCGTAGACATCACGTGAGTGTTCAAGAAATAAAACCGCACAACGAATCAAATCACATCCACTGAGAATCTGGGCCTGCCACACCCTGCACCTAGTTATAGTGCAGGTCAGTTTTGCTCTCTGTCTTTGCCGAAGCGACAGACGGAAGGGCAACGAGTTACTTCAACCCCCCAGACATCAGTGAATCTCTCGAACACGTGGGCACCGCCAGTGATTGTACTTTTGAGGGGCCTGATGTCCGTGGACTGCTGGCTTTCTCTCTTTGTCCCCAGTGTGTCAACCCGACATCTGAAGAAGTCGCTTTCTCTCTCTCCGTCTCCTAGTAGCGACACGTTCATGGGGAATTGAACCAAAGACGCCAGATGGCTGAAAATGTTGAAACAAATGTGTAAATACTGCTGTCTGGATGCTTCACTTGGTTGCTCTATCAACACTCAGCGGGGGAAAAATAGTCTCTTTATTGTTTCCAATTAGAGCTCCGCAAGGGGCAGCCATGTAAAATCCCTCTTTTCTAATGAAGAGCAGAAAAAGGTTTTCTCTCGTGACGTGTCCGATATTTTTGCCACACAGGCCTGAGTTGTTTATGACGTCACAGATAGAGACTACTGGGCACTTACCGTCGTGGTTTTGCGACTTTCAAACACTTTTAAACGAACAGGACGAAAAATCGATTGAGAAATTGCCGTGTCTATTTTTAATTGCATTAATTTCGTCGATAGGGCCTGTGATGTTTCTTCAACTTTTTGGTAATGATGTGACAGTCTCTGTTGATTGCCTTCACCTAGTAAACAACCACGTACACGTTCCATTTCAATGATCTATGTTGATTGGCTTCACCTATTAAAGAACTACGTACACGTGACGTCAACCGACTTTTTAGTTTTTGCTGAATTTTTTCTCTCTCAGTACTTCATTATCCCTTGCCGGAAATTCGGGTCACCTAGTGCCACCCATTTCAAGCAGAACTGATTAATTTTCTTTTTTCTTTCACCTCTATCGGGGCTTCGTTGAGTTTGTCCGCGCACGGTCTTCGTAAACGAGGAAAGTTATAACCGACTCAGCCTTCCAAATGTGTGGCTACCTAACAAATCACAATAACGGAAAAGAATTTGTTAGTCGATTTAATACCGATCATTGCATCGGAACACAATCAACCAAAAACTCCTTTGAAAAAATCTTTAGTTAACTGTTTTTATTTGATTTGCATAAAACATTCTTTGAATAGTTTAATTTTACTTTTTAGTCTTTCTGCTAAATCGTGGAACTCACTCCCTACAGACATCAGACACACGAAAACCCTTGACACCTTCAAATCCAGACTTAAAATCCTTTTCACCGTCTATTTCACTGAATAAATTCTATCATCTTCCAACAAATAAATAAATAACCAAAGAAACACACATAGGCACGCGCAAACACACACACACACACACACACACACACACACACACACACACACACACACACACACACACACACACAACACAACACACACACACACACACACACACACACACACACACACACACACACACACACACAGCTCGTTAACCTACATACACACACAGTTCACACAGATCTGTGTGCGCGCGTCTGTAGGGGTGTCCACAGGGTAACCGACTTGGAAAAAATTCCAGTTCGAATCTCCAAGACCCACTGTAACTGAAACGAGTGGGGTAGCAGAAATTTTTCTTAAATTAAGCAAGAAACGAATCCAACCAACCAACCAAAAAACCAACCACACAACAACAAAATCTAATTTTTGTCAAACTAAATAGTATGATACATACTATTTAGTTTGGGTAATTTAAACAGAGAGAGAGAGAGAGAGAGAGAGAGAGAGAGAGAGAGAGAGAGAGAGAGAGAGAGAGAGAGAGAGAGAGAGAGAGAGAGAGAGGGGTGGGGTGGGGTAGAGGGGGATGTGACAATGACAATTCTTTAATGATTTTATGCCGTCTGACCGACTTCATTATTTGTGAGTGTGTGTGTGTGTGTGTGTGTGTGTGTGTGTGTGTGTGTGTGTGTGTGTGTGTGTGTGTTGACAGCGCGTAAAACGCCAACTTACTTACTTACGCGCGCGTGTATGTGAACGTGCGTGCGTGCGTGCGTGTGTATGTGTGCGTGCATGCGTGCTCGCGCGCGTGTGTCTATGTGTGTATGAAATGTGTGAAAGAAACGAAAGAGAGAGAGAGAGGGGGGGGGGGGGGGGGGAGAGAGGAAAGAGAGATGCATACATACATGCAATCAATTATACAGACACGGACGACGTGCACGAAAGCATCATCCACGAAAATCCACCCTTCGCGCGCGC
Organism: Alviniconcha strummeri; assembly: GCA_963584105.1. Classification (NCBI taxonomy): domain Eukaryota; kingdom Metazoa; phylum Mollusca; class Gastropoda; family Provannidae; genus Alviniconcha; species Alviniconcha strummeri. The sequence goes on from OY757552.1 coordinate 11,449,142, forward strand.
ACACATGCAGTGATTAGTTGCTGTTTTGAGGGGAGGGATGAAGGCTGGTAGATAAGCACACACACACACACACACACACACACACACACACACACACACACACACACACACACACACACACACACACACACACACACACACACACACAACTCGTACAAAAGGAAGTGGAAAGAGATTGGACAAGGCTGCGTCTTTGAGAAAAGAAACGGGGTGGGGTGGACAAGGTGTGGCGATGATGGGGGATGAGGTATAGGGTAAGGGGGGGAGGGGGCGGGAGGCTGGGGGGGGGGGGGATAAGATCGATTCAGCATGGCTGACGCATGTCTTGGAATTCTGTAATCAGTGTCACATGACGACAGTGACAAGACATAAAAACATAAATCCGAAGCCCTGTATAAAAGGGACACACTGAACCTTTTCCTTCATATTGTATTCGACTAGAAGCAGACTTCACGTTAACCTTATGGTACAGTGCTTTCCTCATCGGCTGAACGAGTGATCGATTTGTGTTTTGCTTATTTGATTGATTGATGAAGTCAATGATGTGGTTTGTTGACTGATTAATTGATCAGCGATTTCCTTTAAAAAAAAATTGTATTGACTGACTGATTGCCCGACTGAGTGAGTGACTAAGCTGGTGGTTTTGACCGTGAGTAAAATATCTGTTTTGTTTACTGACTGAGAATGAATGAGTGAATGAGTCAGTGAGTGAGAGTGTGAATGTCTGTGAGTAAGTCAGTGAATCGGTGGGAGAACGAGTCAATCAGTGAGTAAGTAACTTGTTTTTTGAACGTCCAGTCAACCACGGGCGATAAGGTGAGTAAACGAGTGAGTGTGCGAGTCAGTCAGTGAGTCAATGAGTCAGTCAGTCAGTGAGTGACTGAGGAAAGGATGCGACATTCTATTTCATCTAGAGGAAGGAAGCGAACCGAAGAAGCATCAAGTGAAGCCTCCTACCAATAAGAATGAATAAAAACGGACACATTGATAGGAAACAGACAAAACCGCTTGAAAGTCGAAAATGTGACTCGTGCGTGTTGTTATTTTGCGCCCAGAAGTCTGTCAGTAACGTCGACAACAAGGCCTGCATAGGGAAAAGTATGAAACAGGGAACGTGCCCACCATGTTCTGCTCCTCACTGGTAAAGGACGAACCGATATGGCTGCGCTCCGACAAACTCGGATTCGAAGCAAGAAAGTACTTCCTTTGTACAGATACTGATAGAACTACAAGAACAAAGGCAACAAAACAACTACAAACAAACAACTATCCTACAAGCCCCCCCCTCCCCCCCCCTAGAAAACAACAACAACAACAAAAAAACTTTTTAAAAAAGAAGAAAAAATGAAATGGAAATATTTGCACATTTTCAGCGTTCTGAGCCCAGCTTGCATCTTTGACTCGGTTCCTCATTAAACAAACTAATGGAAGAGCTTTTGTTATTCGATTTCGCGCAAAGCAGCTAAAGGAAGCAAAGAATAACATACACTTGTGCGCTTGTAAGCAATGTGTGTGTGTGTGTGTGTGTGTGTGTGTGTGTGTGTGTGTGTGTGTGTGTGTGTGTGTGTGTGTGTGTGTGCGTGTGTGTGTGAGTGTGTGTGTGTGTGTGTGTGTGTGTGTGTGTGTGTGTGTGTGTGTGTGTGTGTGTGTGTGTGTGTTTCATTTACGACAGCAGAAGCTCTCGCCATGTCTATGACTTCAGAATATCTCACCTTGACAACGGCATCACTTGCAGCCACATACATGACGGGAAACGTCACCATGATGATGACGTCACCGACAAACACCAGTGACGCTTCAACCTATCCAGAAACTGCCGTGCCACCGTGGTGGAAACTCAACTTCTTCAGCTTCTTCGTTGAACACCCGGCCATGCGTGACCGCGCGAGCATTTACCTGACGTTCCGATTGGTTACCCTCACCTTTCTCCTCCCCGCTGGGTTGCTAGGCAACGCTCTGACCGTGGCAGTGATGCTGAGGCCCCGGATGAGGAAGCAGACGTTCAGTTTAACTCTTTCGCTTCTGGCTGTGAGCGACGGCTGCTGCCTGATTTTTCGGGTGTTGGTTTGGGTTAACATTGTCTTCGTGCGGAGGGGCGACGCAATGCCCATCAGATTTGACAGCGAGGCTCTCTGCGGGTAAGTGACCCATTCACTGCTTTTAGGATGTCATAAATATTACATCCTCGCCAAGGTGTATCCATTTCCTGAAAGGGAGGCACGTGCTGTTTCGCTTGAATAGAAACTTTTCTTTCTTTTTGATACAGGACAAATTTATGAAAATTATTTAGACACATTATAATTAGTGTCTTCTGGACTAGTCTCCATTGAAAATTGCACCATCGGTAACATATTCGTTGGCGAGGAAAGTGTTAAAATTGTATGCTTTTTCTTTTTACATGCAGGAATAAATCTGTTTTCAATGTGATCAGTACGCTCTCCCCTCTTTCTTAAAAACAACAGACAAACAAAACCAACAAATAAAACCACACACACAGTCTTTGCTTTTGAAATACCCAGATTTGGGATTTTTTTGTGTTTGTAAGAAACGTCTTCTCAGTTAAAGGAACTAGCCTATCTTAGAATCCATATATAGCCCGCGAGATTCACTACACCCTACCATTGTCTGCTGAATACAAGTTTCGTACCACTGAAATCAAGAATTCTGTTCTACAGGTCAGCATTCTTTTGTCAAATAAGACATGTTTTAATAAGGTTACTTTGTGTATTTTTGTGGCTGTGGTCGATGGTTTTGTTCGTGCTGTGGGTGATATTTTTGCTGCAGCTGTGGTATGAAAGTGGAATACCTGTCTACATCGTGGTTTACGTCACACTGGAGAGGACGGTGGCCGTATTTTGTTTATGATGTCAGTTGTTCCTGATGATGATGTTGACGATGTTGCTGTGGCGCTACAGGACGATGGAGTACGTGTTCACGTCCATTCTTATTGTGGGCTCGTGGATCGTATTATACATCACAATGGAGAGGACGGCGGCAGTGCTGTTGTTCGTGTTTTTTGTTGTTGTTTTTTGTTTTTGTTTTTGTTGTGTGTGTGTGTGTGTGTGTGTGTGTGTGTGTGTGTGTGTGTGTGTGTGTGTGTGTGTGTATTTGTTTTGTGTGCATCTTGCGCATATTTATGCTTGAACCCTTGTTGATGTGTTAGCTTTTGTTAAGTTGCAGATAACATTTTCCATCTCGATGTACATTATGTGTGTTTGTTCAGCGCTTTGAATTGCGGGGGGCGCTTTACAAATTTCCATTATTGTTATCATTATGATGGTGGTGATGGTAATGATGATGATGATGATACTGTTGTGGATGCAGGACGGTTGAGTACCTGTTCACGTCCATTCACATCGTGGGCTCGTGGATCGTGGTGTACATCACACTGGAGCGGACGGTGGTTGTACTGTTTCCTATGAAGGCCGCCATAGTCTGTCGTCCGTCCACCGTCAGGTTGATTCTGCCCGTCTGTGTCCTCGGTCTCGGTCCTTTCATCATCTTCAGGTAGGCTGATGGCAGTGTTCATGCTGTTGTCGCTGATCAAAATATACAAAAGAGTGAAAAGGACGCTCGTTTGACTGGACGGTACAACACACACACACACACACACACACACACACACACACACACACACACACACACACACACACACACACACACACACACACACACACAAGCAAACAAACAAACAACAACAAAACACCTAGGGCGCACGTTGTTCTGTCAGCGTGCAATTAAAAACAGGTTGTTTTGTGACGTGATCCTATGCGGCTGACAGGACGCTAAAACCCAAGAAAGCAACCGTCCAATTCGGAAGTGTGTTCCAGACTGAGGGAGCAATGTAAAAAAAAAGACCGTTCACCGTACGGCTTGGTATTGACAAATGGATTGCACAGTATACGACTGTCCGCGGACGATCGAAGTTGCCTAGAAGCGGTGTAGACAGGACCTTTGCTTCCAGGGATAGCATCAAAACTAAAACTAGTAAAAGACGTTTTTGTTGTTGTATTTTTTGTTGTTGTATTCTATCATCTTTAGCTAGGCTGTTGTTGGTGCTTGTGTTGCCAGTGGTTTTGGCGGTGGTAGAAGTAGAGGAGCGCTAGGTGATGTTGTTTGACATTCCGAGTTATTTTCTATTACATGTACAAGAAAGCGAACAATGAAAGAGCCAAGCCTCCAAGCATTCAAGGAACTAACGAGTCATTTAAGCACGCAACGGAAGAAATGTGTGTGTGTGTGTGTGTGTGTGTGTGTGTGTGTGTGTGTGTGTGTGTGTGTGTGTGTGTGTGTGTGTGTGTGTGTGTGAGTGTGTGTGTGTGTGTGTGTGTGTTTGTGTGTGTGTGTGTGTGTGTGTGTGTGTGTGTGTGTGTGTGTGTGTGTGTGTGTGTTTGTGTGCGAGAGAGAGAGAGAGAGAGAGAGAGAGAGAGGTAGAGAGAGAGAGAGAGAGAGAGAGAGAGACAGACAGACAGACAGACAGACAGACAGACAGACAGACAGACAGAGAGAGAGAGAGAGAGAGAGAGAGAGAGAGAGAGAGAGAGAGAGAGAGAGAGAGAGAGAGAGAGAGAGAGAGAGAGAGAGATGACCACCACTGTTGCCTTGTTCACGGTTGTTGTCCAGCTACGTGCCCGTGATAAGCAGTCACCTGGACGGAGTGGGCTGTGTTACCAAAGCGCAGCCTGAAATGGTGATCCACTTCCTCATGGCAACCTCATGTTTTAGCATGGTGCCCTTGACCCTTATTGCCGTTGGCAACATCTGTATCGTCCTTCAGCTCTCGTGTCAGGTATGAACATTTTGTTGTTGTGGTAATCACATGCGTCAGTATGGCGCCCGTGATCATTACTGCCATTGACAACAGTGGCACAAGCATGAGTATGGTGCCCTTGGCCCTAACTACCATTGGCAATCATTATCTGTAAAGTCCTTCAACTCTCGTATCGGGTCGTCAACATTTTGTTGTTATGGTAACCACGTACACCAGCAGGATACCCTTGACCTTCATTGTCATTGGCAACGTCCCTATCCGCTGTCAACTGTCGTGTCGGGTCATGAACATAATTATTGTCATGGTAACGACATGCGTCAGCATGCTGCTCTTGGCCCTCGCTAAATCTGTAATACCCTTTAAGTCACGGATAAGTGACATAAAATTACTGTCAAGGCGACCAGCTGCGACAGCTCTCAAGTCATATGAATAATGCGAGCACGGCACAGACATAAGCGACGCGCCACAGACGCAGGCCACGCCACAGGCCTCATGAAGTGAGTGTTGCTGTGGCCAGCCAATGCTCCCTCCCACACGCGAGCAACAGTGCTCCACCGACAGGAATTCGGCGACGCAAATAAACTACGACCAACAACCTCACTCTTATCTTCCTTCATACGGATCGCAGTATACAAGTGTATTCTAAATGCTTTCATGGTTTTAATAAAAGTCTCACCATTTCTGAGTCGGAGAGCTATGCGCGATCCGCCATTGTGTAAGCCATTGCTTACCGTAACCGCTGTGGCTGGCTGTAAGAGCACATGATATGGTAACAGTCCTATCCTGTCCACACACAGAACTCAGGAGCTGTGTGAAAGTCGAGGTGGCCGTCCTGGGCTCCTTTCCCTAATGTCCTTATGGTCTCTGTGGATGCAAAGCAACACTAAACTCGAACCCTTTCCACATACAGAGCTCAGGAGCTGTGTGAAAGTCGAGATGGCCGTCTTGGGCTCCCGTCCCCAATGTCCTTATGGTCTCTGTTGACGTAAAGCAACATTTGAAGACATTTCCACGAGCGTTGCATGCAGCCTCGCCACAGCCAAGCAACGTTTCGTTGCGCGACTTTGATCTCGCACACGGAGCCACTCTTCAGAAATGTTGACGCTTTGCTGTTGCGTGGCCTGTGGTTGTGGCGTGTCGCCCATGTGTGTAGCGGCCATTTTATTTTTTTAAATTAGTATTTCATTTTAAAATCATCATAGCTACCCACCACACCTGTCTCTATCCACATATGAACCGGTTTGGCCTAGCGGCAAGGCGTTAGGCTTGTAAGCAGAGGGGTTCGATTCCGCTTCGGCTCTCCTTTCTCTTCAAAAAGGTTGAGGTTTGTGACATTGTCCCCCACAATAAATCAAACATAAAAGTAGCTCTCATCGCTGCCCATCTTAATGCAGACATTCTGATGGTGACAGTGTACCGATGGGTATATAATCTCTCTCGTCTCCATACGCCCTTCCCCCCATCCCTAATAAGCCTCATGGTTTCTGTGGACGTTAAGCACAATGTTTACTTACTTCTCTATCTACACAGAATCGTCCGGCCGAACAGCAGCTGACCACTGCCATATGGTTACCCTACAACTGTCTCTGTCCGCACCTTTCCACACCTCATGGAATCTCGGTCCCCACCAGTACCTCTTCGGAGACATCTCGGTGTTAAACAAATTTAACCAACCAAGCTCTGTCGCACAGAAAAAGAAAAGAAAAGAAAAGAAAGCAAACAGAAAAGAAAAGGAAAAAAGCAAACACATAATTATGACACCGTTCTCTGTCCACACAGAATCGTCAAGGCGAAAAACAAATGACCATGGTCTTGTAGTCACCTCACAACTGTCTCTGTCCAGTTAGAAGCATCATGGCGAAAACGTAGTTATGACCCTGGACCCCCAAACCTGTCCCTAACCTCACAGACTCGTCTGGCTGATCACATATAATTACCCCACACCTTTCTCTGTCTTCACAGAAAAACATTCGACAACGGCTCTATTGTGACCCCACACCTATCTCTGTCTTCACAGAAACATATACGACAACGGCCCTATTGTGTCCCCACAACCTCTTCCTATCCTCACGGACTCGTCGGGCGCTGATCGCAGACATGTACTTACCCCACACCTTTCTATGTCTTCACAGAAAAATATTCGACAACGGCTCTATTGTGACCCTACACCTGTTTCTGTCTTCATGGAAAAACACGACAATTGCCCCTATTGTGGCCCCCACACCTGTGTTAACTTCACGGAAAACACGACAACGGCCCTATTTCTGACCCTGTGTCTGTCTTCAGAGAAAAACATTCGACAACGGCCCAGTTGTGACCCCACACCTGTCTTTGTCCGCACAGAAAACACACGACAACGGCTCTTTTGTGACCCCACACCTGTCTCTGTCTTCACAGGAAAACACACGACAACGGCCCTCTTGTGACCCCACACCTGTCTCTGTCTTCACAGGAAAACACGCGACAACGGCCCTCTTGTGACCCCACACTTGTCTCTGTCCGCACAGACTCCTCGCGGGGCCGGACAGCAGCTGACTACGGCGGAAGCCAAGAGGAACGATATGTTCCGGCGAGTGACCAACCATGGTTCTGTCCGTCTCCTTCGCCTTCCTGGCCTCTATTTTCCCCCGGCAGCCAACACAATGATGCGTATCCTCAACCCCAGTGGGAGTGGCTTGACGTCACTGATGACGTTGTGCGCCATCCTGTGGACTTCAACTACGCCGTCAACTTCTACCTGTACGTCATCACGGGCCGTGTGGTCAGAGTGGAGCTGTTTCAGATGATGAAGTGTGGCGGAGGGGGGAGCGAGTTCCAGAAAGCCTGATGGTGTGTACAGTGTTCAATGGTCCAGCGAAGCCGTCTAGTGAAAATCACGACAAGTAGGAACTTGAAGGGAAACAGGAGAAAAAAGAAAAGAAAAAAGGATAAACATACACGAGAACCCGCCAATGCACCATTTCAATTCATCCAGTCAACAACGAAACGACAAACCAGAATACACACCGTGATCGACCAACCCATTTATCACCAGCCTAACCATAAACAATCTACTCATCACCAATCTATCGACCAACCCATGTATCACCAGCCTAACCATAAACAATCTACTCATCACCAACCTATCTACCAAATGAACCAAATCCATCCAAAAAAACAAGCTACCCATCACCAGCCTGCCCATAAACACCTTAACCACCACCACGAACCTATTAAATGAACATACCCTCCCAACAAGCCAACCTACTCATCACCAACAGAACAATTATTAACCTACCCACCTACCCAAACTGAAACTCAATGAGCAAAAAACTGAAGTACTCCTCTGTGGACCATCATCTAGAAGAGAACTGTCCCCTGTTGACTGCTCTTTCAGTTGGCGAAGCGTCCATTCCGTTCTCCAACGTGGTGAAAACACTGGAGTAACTTTGGACGCTGAGCCTTCCACGGAACATGTCTCAGCCGTTGTCAGATCTTGTTTTTTTCCACATCAGATCTCTGATCTTGTTTTTTCCATACATGACCTACAAAGCTGCAAGCAGCATTGCTGTCTGTCTCATTT
>OY757552.1:11460707-11608207 GCA_963584105.1 Alviniconcha strummeri
GCCTTACCGCTAGGCCAGACCGGCTCACATCATTCCAGACAAGTCTTAGGGCGGGCGCAAAAGTCTAGTACGTAACGGTCACCTATCCATATCAGTGGTCACTGACGCCGGTGAGTCGGGTCAGTAGTTACTGACGGTGGCGTACGGCGCCTCAGTAACTGCCAGTTCAATCAGTCCCGGCGGCTGAGTCATTCTTAGTTTCGTCGAGGAGTGCTCTTGCTCTGCGCCGCCCCAGACTGCGATGATGATGATGAGTTGATGCTTAATGTCCTCAGATGTCATTTGACATATTAGGGACAAGTTGTGACCAATGCCGAAGCACGGTTCAATAAAATCCACATACGTAAGGTGTATGCGTGTTTAGCTGTAACCTGCCACCTGCAATTTTGGCAGAATGACCGGGATTTTTTACGTGCTACTGTGGTAACACGGGGGTGGAACGGATACCGAAATAAGAGTCAGCACAGAAAGTCGACCCTGGAGAAGAAAATTTTCCCGCCGTTCCAGCAGGGATTCGAACCCGCGACCTTTCAATCACGAGTCCGGTGCTCTAACCACTGAGCTATCCCCGCCCCCTCAGACTGCGATTGATTGATGATCGCTTATATAGCGCTATTCTCAGTCCGCTCTCTTGCGGAGCAGACCCACGGCTGCGCTCGCATGTGGTGCTACATGAGTGACTGGCTTTTTATAGCGCGTTTTTGAAAACGATCACGCACTGATGTCACAGCTTGCACAAGGGAGACTGTTGCGTCGAATCCGACCGGCTGTCTACTTCAATCAAAGAAGTTAAAAACAAAGTCTGGTTATTTCCGTAAAATCGAAAGTACAGAGTATGCCAAGGGCAGATAATCAGCGGGACTATCATTTAGCGGAAGTCCAGATCACATGATCAGTGGGACGCACAAAATGGCTGACAGTAAGCTTAGTTTGTAAGGCGGTAGCGCCTCAATCGTCTAATTATTATGATTGTATTGCTTTGTAACAAAATGCGTCAGTCTATGCTATCTATTCCTGAATAATAGCACCCATGGCGATTGGAACGGGTAGCTGTTTTGCATGGTTGACCAGCATTATTTTGTATAACAATTGGGGGCCGCGCCGAGAAGAGCTGTCTGCTCAATTGGCGTCTGCTGTGGATTATTTGTATTGTTTTACCGATTTTAGTCATGGCTGAAGGAACCTATACAGTAGAAGCAGAACTGACACACCCTTTTAGTCTCTGCCTATGTGTCATACTTATCTGTTTTTGTCAACAATGTTTTACTTACAATGCCAGAAGCTGTGTTAAACATCGTTGATGAGTTGATACTTAATGTCCTCAGATGTCATTTGACATATTAGGGACAAGTTGTGACCAATGCCGAAGCACGGTTCAATAAATCTTTACGTCCACGGAAACCAGAAGGCTCGTTAGGACGGACAGCCCAGGACGTCCACCTCGACTCTCACACAGCTCCTGAACTATGATTTAAACATCGTGACGACCTTACCAGTTTTATGTCCGCATCTTGATTACATAATAACACTGCCTTGTGGGTATTCATGACACTGACAGTGTACACTAACCGGCAGCTTTAAATCATTTCCCAGTACTGTAACTGTTCTGATGCACTGAGAACAATTATTTCATTACAACCGTAAGTGCAATGCATTCTTGCAGGCTGTTTGGTGACTTGAACATTTGAAGTTGAAGAAGCCTGTATGCCACTATATCAGTATGTGTCTGTGTGCTAGAGACAGAGCCCATGACCCCTGAGCCCCATCCTGTCATGTCTTATTTATCTACCATTTCTAATTCCATCTTGTTAAACTGCTTAAATATGGAGTTAACACTGCCCAGCGCTAGACCGTGGGATGGACAGCAGTGATATTCCAGACATTCCAGACATGTAATTTTATTCGCAAGTTTAGCTTATTAATATTATATTAACAGAAAATAATGATAATTATTTTCTGTCAGGCCATCTTCCTCTCTCCTTCCCCTACGTTCCAAAACAACTACCTGGCGGTGCAGTGTGCTCTATTTGTGAATCACTTTTTGTGTGTTAACAATAACAGCACACACTAACAGTAACATGTGTTAACAATAACAGTACACACTAACAGCTAGTTTCCTTTGGCTTTTGGGGAAACAAAATTGAAACAGCAATTGGTAATGTAGATAAAGTGTTTGACCCCAACAATAACATGAGAAGGGAAACTTGGAAATCACTGAAGTCTGAATGCATTACAAACACTCCAAACAGCCTTGTTGTTTCAAACAGCCTAAAATTTGCCATGTTGTTTTCCTCCAGATCTTCTTGTTTCCTCCAGATATTTTCTTTTTCTTTTTCTTTTTTCTTCTCCAGATGAGGTTTCTAAACTCCAGAGTCACCTTAGCCTTTTGCGGGAGGAGTATGTTAAACTACAAAATCGATTCGCTGACTTGGACCGCCGCTACCAAGTGGCGGTGGCAGGCAGCGGGGAGGGCGACAAGGAGGGAAGCTTCGTCACCCGACTTCTGCGGATCATAGCTGATCTGCATGACAAGGAACAGTACAGGTACAGCTACTCTCTTTCCATGCCACCATTTGACATTTGAAATCTTAATTGGTAGTGAATACTCAGGTCTAACTACTAATAGGATTGGGGCTGCAGGGGGTGGGGTGGGGGTGGGGGATGCATAAGCCCATTTCAACCTCAGATTAGGTTTGGGTATTTTTATTTTGTTAAATATATTTATGTGGGGGTGGGGGGGGAGGGGGTATTAACTTGCTGTACAGCAATGTTTGTGTGTGTACTGTAAGGTAACACATTCATTCATACTTCATTCTATCTATAAAAAGTTGTTGTTTTTCAAATGTATACATACGTATACTGACAGAATTACCCATTACAGTTTGACATGTTTATGACTTACATCTACGAATGCAATACAATCATTCCTTATAAAGTTATATCATTATGTGAGTGTGTGTGTGTGTGCGTGCGTGTGTGTGTGTGTGTGTGTGTGTGTGTGTGTGTGTGTGTATGTATGTGTGTGCGTGTGTTAGTGTGTGTGTTGTGTGATTGAGTATGTGTGTGTGTGTGTGTGTATGCATGCGCACATGTGTGTGGGTGTCTATGTGTATCTGTGTCTATGTGATGGTGAATGAAATGCAGTCTTTGGGTTTTGTTATCAACAGTCTGCAACGTGAGCGTTAAATACAAAACATTGTGTCTCTTGACACACGTATAAGAGATCCACTAAAGTACATCCAGTGATTTTCCAGCAACTTGCTGGTAGAGCTGTGTGTGGCAGAATGTATTTGTGTGTGTGTGTGTGTGTGTGTGTGCGTGTGACAACACTAACAATAACAGCACATGAAAACCCACTTCATCCTCACGGTATGATTTTTCAGTGACCTGCTGGTACAGCTGGAAGGGGGTCACCAGGTGCATGCTCACAAGTTCATCCTCCTGGCTCGCAGTGATGAATGGGCCTCGTCCGACCTTGCTCACATCACTGAGCTTGACATGTCTGGTAAGCTGATCTGTTTCTACATCAGGTCATTCATGGTGCTGTGAAACCCCAGATTAAAAGCCACCCCTTGGTCTTGTTACACCACTTTTTCTTAAACATTTCTCTTACTATTTATGTATAACTGAACCTGCAACTACAGACCACTGCTCTTTTAAGCCTTTCACTCCTGACAGTGCATTCTGGTGTGGATTCACAACAACCCAATTTGAGCAACATTATGGGAAACCCAGGGAATCCCAATCACATGATCAGTGATGTATTTGGTGATGTAGAAGCTTGCTTGCAAATGGTGCCATTTTCATGGTGTTTTGGTGTCAGACCAACATTAGAACTGTTTCAAAGGCAGCACTGGGACAACTTATGAGAGACAAGGTGGAATGTATCCTGGCTTTCCTGAGCACATAGTCTATACACTATCTTGAACAGAACTGAGTGAGCTATTCTTTTTTTCAGACATACAGCTGGAAGTGGCTCGAGCATTACTGCGTTGGGTGTACACAGATGAAATCAACATCAAAGCTGAAGACACTTTCCTGCTGGAGTTGCTTCGTGCTGCCACAAGGTTCAGACTTGAGGCGCTCAGGAAGAGGTATGACATTGTCCGTATTCATCTGGGCTTATTGATTTGACAACTTCTCTGTGCCTGTTCATCAACTCTGTAACCATTAACTCTGTAATCAGCAAAGAGCCATCAGTACTCAGAATAACCGGCCAGTTATAAAGCTTGTCAGGATCCCAAGTAATTAACAAAGATTTGTTGGGATTTCTTTTAAAACAGCAACCATTTTCCACTAAGACCACGCTTTAGGTATTGATCACCAGTCCAGCCTTCCTTGTGTTTCTGCCACAGTTAGTAAGACTATAGCTAACCATCAATCCAAGCAGTGGCAACTTGTCCAACTGTCCTTCCCTGCACCAATGAAAAACCAGCGAACACCTGTCGGTTTTTGAGGCAGTGATGTAACCAGCCGTGGCAGAGATGAAAGAATGGTTGGAACAGTAGTTGATGCAGGGGGTGTGCACCAATACCAGGACTCGAAATAAACAGTAAAGGATTTTCTAGACTCAAAAGTAACACAAGTGAATTGAAAGATGGGTTAAAATCAAGACATTCAGTAGGTGTTTAACCCACTTGACCCCAGACTGCCCACTCTTTTGCCTTACTGCACAACCCCAGACCGCCCGGTAGCAGCAAGCTAGCATACTAGCATCTTGGCTTATGAAAATAGGAGTGGGATTCTCACAAGACTTGTAGCCTCGTTTCCGCCATTGTTTACTACTACTACTACTACTGGCGATGTCCTTGGTTTGAAGTTCGGCGAAGTTTGAGAGATGCTGTAAATTTTCAAATTTGCAAGGTGGACATGTGATAGATGCCTGAAAATAAACAAAAGCCCTACTGTTAGCAATGGCATCAGAGCTTCATCCTTCAAGATTTGAACTGCAAATTTGGCTCAGTCACTTACTGTGGGCACCTTAACAAACTCACGGAGCTTCATCTTTAGAGTTTCAAACTGGAAATTTTGCAAAGTCAGTTACCCTGTAGGTACCCCAAAACCTGACTTTCAGATGCGGATGTTTCTGACAGGATTAATTTTTATTCATGTTTTTATTTTTTAGTGAAAAAAATCAAAACCAGTTGGATACAAGAACACTGTATTTGCAAACTGGGGAAAATACGAAGTGAGCTGAAAGTTTTGTTTGGTGTTTATTGTTGATTTTTAAAGTTGTATCCCGGGATCATTTGACCGTTACTTCCCTTTGCAAGGGATTTCGTAGCAAAAGGGCAGCGGCTGGTCTGGGGCCAAGTGGGTTAACATCTTCACAATACTGCCGTAAGTGTGCAATGTTCATACAGTAAGTAGAAGGCATTTCACATCTTCACAGTACTGCCATAATTGTGCTATGTTCATTCAGTGTTAGTAACAGAATCAGAGGCATGCGACTTGTCAAACACCGGGCAACTCAAACCCCCTGAAAAGGTGAGGTTTGTGCAAAACAGGGAAATGCATTTCCATGTACCTGTGAACAGGGAAATATGTTTTCATGTGCCTGTGAGATGCAGTGTGTGTTCCCTGCTGCTTCTTTTGACATGCATGTTTTTCCCTTTGCCAGGTGTGAGAATGGACTGATCTCCTTTGTGAACATGAAGAACTGCATTCAGTTCTACCAGACTGCAGAGGAGATGGGAGCTGAGGTTCTGAAGAAACACTGCTCTGAGCTCATCTCTAACCACTGGGTGAGGGATGATGAGGGTAGTGATGATGATAAATCTGTGAGTATTGAACAGTGCAACAGTGCCCTACCCGTCAGGGAGAAATGGAAGGCACAAGGTAACACGAAAGCAGCTATGTAACTAATTGATGAGCACAGTGGTTTCTCACTTTCAAATTTAACACCATCCTAAAAAAAGATCAAGCTTAAGATAGGTGTGCTCCTTGGTCAGGTTTTTTTATGCAATACAACTTTATTATCAAGTGTCAATATAATGCCCTGAGATAACCGTCATGGTTGACTGGGTGTAAAACACCAAATTACTTACTTACTTGTCAATATAATGCCCTGAGATAACCGTCATGGTTGACTGGGTGTAAAACACCAAATTACTTACTAACTTGTCAATATAATGCCCTGAGATAACCGTCATGGTTGACTGGGTGTAAAACACCAAATTACTTACTTACTTGTCAATATAATGCCCTGAGATAACCGTCATGGTTGACTGGGTGTAAAACACCAAATTACTTACTTACTTGTCAATATAATGTCCTGAGATAACCGTCATGGTTGACTGGGTGTAAAACACAAAATTACTTACTTACTTGTCAATATAATTGCACTTGGAATGTTTTCTGGTGCCAAGTACACTCATCACACATTCAGGTCAGTCACCAAACAATATCAAATTACAACAACAGCAAACATTGGGGTGAACAGTCATTGATAAATAAAGACACGAGAAATCCAATTGTAAATATGAAGGGAAATACTTGAGGAAAACGGGTCTCTCCAGGTGGCCTTGCGTCAAGGGTTCCTTTCATTGTATATAATTTTTATAATTCCTTTTGTTAAACAGTAATTTTAAGAGGGGGACCTCGTGAAGAGGCAATTTTTATGTGAATGCATAGCTTACATCTGCTGGATTTCTCATGTATTTATTTATGAATGACTTTTTACCTGGATATTTGTTTGCTGTTGTAATTTAATGATGTTTTATGATTGATGTGAATGTGATGAGTGTACTTAGCACCACAAAACATTCCAGTGCAATTGTATTGACACTTGGCAATAAAGTTGTATTGTGTATTGTATATATGTTTTCCATGTGTCTGGTCACAGAATGAGTTCACCAGTGAGGACTTCAAGACGATGCCAGCGCCGTTGCTGTACGGCATGTTCAAGACTAAGACGGAGTTCCCCTTGCACACAGCAATACGTGCCTACCGGGAGGACGTGGTCTTCCTCTACCTTATCGAATTTGACTCTCAGGTAGGTTTTCAGTGTTAAAAATAAAGAGAGAGAAAGAAGGGGGAAAAAGAAGGGGGGGGGGGTAGTATGAATGCCAGTGTTTAATTACAAAATGCAACAGTGTTGTCCTTTTTGTATGATGAGTATGTGCTGCTGCTTTTTTGTCATCGTTGTTGTTAGCTTACCTCATCAAACACATGCTTGACTTGAATGGGTTTGTGACTGGCTGTGTCTGTAATATATATATGGCTGTGTCTGTAATATATATATATGACTTAATGCCAAAAGGTGCACATGCAAGGGGTTATGCACTTCAGTTGAAAATAAAACATTGTTGAAAACTGTTTTTATTTAAAATGTTGTGTTGTGTACTTGCATGAATGAATGAATATATAGTACAGATAATTTCAGCAACCAGGCTTTGGTTGATTTCAGGATACAGTCATCACACACTGAAAAAGCGCCGAAAAATGACCGCCAAAAACGGACATCCATGTACGAGTGATTTTCGTCACTTTACTTACAAACAAATTGCAAGCACATGGAAAACCAATCACTGTTTTGTACGCGGAAAACATTGTTTTATACGGATAATATAACATCAACACTCACGATAGTTGTATTTTCGATCAATTGATCGCGAATGTTTGCCCTGTATGTACGTCAGATGTGTTGCAAACTCAAACTGAAAACTTTGAACAACCGAAAAACGACAGCATTGCTTCGGAATCACCGGAAACGTCGCGTGTGTTCTGATCCATGCATTTGCACTACACAGCGATACTCGTTTTTTTTTTTTCAGCGAAGTTTTGCACAAAATCTGAAGAATATTTCCCCGATCATTTGATATTGTTGTAATATCTGACATCCCTACAAGGTATCTAATATTTTGTACAAAACAAACGAGAAAGCAGTCTCTTTTTTATCAACAACATCCGGAACGTCACGTGACCTTTCCCGAGTGCATTCATTTTCCCGGCCGCATTGTGTGTCTTTGTTCAGAAACATCGAAAGGTGTGTTGTAGTCTTCTTCAGTGGTGCGATGTCAGTGCAGTGGTCTAACGTAGAACATGCACTGTGCGCTTTTTCAGGAGTTTGTGAGATTATTTTCAAGTTTTCCGCCGATTTGGGTGTGCGAAATGAAAGTACTGTGAAAAATGGCATCTTCCCGCGCCGAAGATTTGAAACCTGTTTTTTATACTTAGCTGAGTACAGAGTGAAGAATTTCATTACAACAAAGCAGTATCTTGTAAATCTTACGTGCAACTGTTGATTCAGGATGTGTGCTCAGTTTCATCAAAAACTTATCAGTTATAAGTGTATGCTTTTTGTAGACTGTTTAGTGGTGTTGCGAGAATATTTTGTTAACTGAGCGAGAGTGACGAAGTTATAGTTTTTTTCCTGGAAGTAATCTCCGTCGTGAAAGTTATGTCAGATGTCATGTTTGCCACACAACTGTTGTTGTAATATGACGTAAAACGTTAAACTTTTCAAGTTTAATTAAGCTCGGCAGATGTTAGTAATACTAATAGCGGTTCTGAGAACTGAGTACTGATTTGTGTAGAAGTCATGGTGTGTAGGTTTGACATGTTTGTACTGAGCATATCAGTATTTGGACAGTTGCAGGTTATTGAGTTAATAATTTCATATTCATAACACTTCAAATTCATTGACAAGACCATGGTATGCTGAACTGAGTGTACTCCTGAGCCAAGTGGTATAGCAAGGAGGAAAACATCAAACACAGATAGTTGCAGACGGTACAGAGAGAGGCTGGCCGCAGAGAATCCACATCTCAAACAGTCAAAGAGCTTGGGGGGTCGGGGGGGGGTCTGGACTTAATTGTTAATTACCTTGATAAAATCAGGTCATTCTGATTTGTTTTTGTTAGACTGATCTAAGCAAACAGAATGTTTTCTATGCTAAAAATTGGGGAAATGTTATTTTGTTGTAATACTGATGCAATACAGAAATTTGTTTCATTTAATTTTTATGACTTGTTATTAAATGCAAACTGAGAAAAAATCTTCTCACTGTGTTTTTGCATGCACTTGTATGGCTGATCATAGTATATTGCATGAAAGGGTGTGTTACTTGTTACATAATTTTTTTTTGAGTTATGGGTTTATGTCACCCATCAGATATTACAACAATCAACATGTCATAATCATGTGTAAAATTATATGAGTGTATAAAATTTGGCACAAACATAGTAGGGGAGATGAGCACTAATAGTGTGACTTGATTTTGTGCATACTTGTGCAAAACTGAAGACACAATGAACTATGCATGTTGTAATATCTGATGTACAGCATGCAGCCTTTTATGACCTTTGTCAGCAAATATCTCCAAAAGTGCGCAAGTTTTTATCTTTTGCTTTTAAGAAATATTTCCTAGCATTGTGCACATTCTAAAAACACAACTAATTTCAATGTATCATCAACTTCATTTTCTACCCCCTTTGTCCTGTTTTCATGCACACCTTTTGGCACTAAGTCATATATATATATGTACATATCTGCATTTAATGATAATAATAATAAGCAGACAAGAAAGGAGACATACTTGCTGGAGCTGGCCCTGCAGACTTTTGTGAAAGAGGTGCCAAACTGTAACAATTTCTGTGTTATTCGTTCACTTGCTCATAACTCACAGCTGCAGACTGCAGTAAAAGAGTTGCTAGGCTGTAGTGATTTCAGTGCATTACTCATCGACTTGCACCTAACTCACAGCTGCGGAGCAAGGTGAAGGAAGTAGACAACAAAGGAGGCATGAATACGGCTGGACCTGGCATTGTTGACCATGTGTGGAAGGGAGTTGCCAAGTCGTTACTCAGAGTCTGACTCACTGCTCAATACTTGCAGCTGCAGAGCAAGGTGAATGAAGTGGACAACAAAGGAGACATACCGCTTGACCTGGCGCTGCAGACTGTTCAGAAGGGAATTGCTGAGACATTGCTAAGAAACCACGCTGATGTCAACCGCAAGGACAATGCTGGGAAATGCCTGCTTCATAAAGCCATCAAAAGAGGTGGGGCTTTTATTACACACACATAGGCACACGTGCATGTACATGCACATGCACACACATACACACACACACAGGCATGCATGCACACATACACATACACATGCATGCACACACACATGCACACATGCATGCACACACACTTACATGCACACACACACACACACACCAAATTGGATTTATACTGGAATTACTTTTTTTGTCCTGTCCATCTTTCTTTTTTATGATGTTCTTTTTTATTTTCATTGTGCTGGTATTCTCTGTTGAAGGTAACATTCAAGAAGAAGTGTATATTAAATATGTGCAGAGAGCTGGACACCACTGAGTAAGCAAAGATTATGTCTAAAACTCATGCCTAAATACTGACTTTATTTTCATATTTGTTCTGCCTTTTCTGCTTTTTGGTGCCAGTGAAAGTGCCTAACATCCAGTTTTTTGTTTCTGTTTTTGTTTTTTAACATGTTCTTTTTGTCCCCCTGCTCTTGCTCCACCTGTCAAACGCAGGAGCTAGTCGACAAATAGAGACAAACAATTTGTTCTTCAGGGGATGAGTTTTCTGCCAAGTTTCTGATCAGCAACAAAGCAGACCCCAACATGGCAACGTTTCTGGACAAGGAGACTCCGCTGCACATGGTGGCTTGTTTCAACCCGGAAGTGACTCCACCCTCCACTCTCTCCGGCATGGCTGAGGTGGCCAGGTTACTGCTGCAGGCTGGAGCCGATCCTAACGTACAGGACACTTCAGGCAGGTAGGTAACTTCACAGCTCTGTCAGTTCTCCACAACTCTGTCAGTATCAGTGGTGTGAGTGTTGTATTGTGTACTGTCTGTGTTTCAGCACACTTCTCCACAGTTTGGTCAGCATCAGCATGATGCAGTGGTGTGGGTGTTGTATTGTGTACTATCTGTGTTTCAGCACACTTCTCTACACTTTGGTCAGTATCGGTATGATACAGTGATGTGGTTCTTGTAATGTGGACTCTCTGTATTTCAGCACTGCTCTCCACAACTCTGTCACTGATGTGGTAGTGTGGTTGTTCTTATGCATACTCGCTGCATGTTTGACAGGAGTTGTCCTCATAGCAAGATGTTGCATCAATGTTTCATTTTCAGGTGACATATATTAGCCACATCACTGTGTCACGCTATGCAAAATGGCTGAAAATTGATTTATGGTGCATTGTTGTCTACTGTGTCGCAAAGCACTACTTGCAAACTGTCCAGTCAACTGTGGCCCCACACTCTCATCTCCGGAACACACTGCAAGTCCAGTCAATGAAGAGTGAAATCTGGATGATGACAAAATAAATGGTGGTGTGGATGGAATGTAAACTCAGTGTTTCAACACACCCCTACACAGCTCTGTCAGTTGTCAGTATGATGTGCTGGTGTGGAGGTTGTGATGTGAACTTTGTGTTTCGGCATACTCTCCACAACTTTGACAGTTGTCAGTATGATGTGCTGGTGCGGAGGCTGTGATGTGAACTTTGTGTTTCGGCATACTCTCCACAACTTTGACAGTTGTCAGTATGATGTGCTGGTGCGGAGGTTGTGATGTGAACTTTGTGTTTCGGCATACTCTCCACAACTTTGACAGTTGTCAGTATGATGTGCTGGTGCGGAGGCTGTGATGTGAACTTTGTGTTTCGGCATACTCTCCACAACTTTGACAGTTGTCAGTGTGATGTGCTGGTGCGGAGGTTGTGATGTCAACTTTGTGTTTCGGCATACTCTCCACAACTTTGACAGTTGTCAGTGTGATGTGGTGGTGCGGAGGTTGTGATGTGAACTTTGTGTTTCGGCATACTCTCCACAACTTTGACAGTTGTCAGTATGACGTGGCGGTGTGGGTATTGTAGTGTGAACTCTTTGTTTCAGCATACCCGGCAGCTGCCAGCCTGATGCAGTCGTGTGTGAGTGTTATGTTTCTGCGTGCGCTCTCTGTGCTTTTCTGCATACCTTTTCTCAGTACTTCCTGTCAGGTGAGGCGATGGCACAGGTGATGTAACACGTACTGTCTGTGTTTCAGCACACCTCTGCACAATGCCGTTTTCTGTAAGAATGATGCGGTGGTGCGAGTGCTGCTGGAACACCACCTCAACCTGGAGATTAAAAACTCAGACGGACACACAGTACTCTGGCTGGCTCTGAAACAGGTGAGTGGTGCTGCTTCGGGTGGGGTAGTACTTTGAGTACTTTGTAAAGCTTTTACAGAAACTTTAGGTGGGGGGGGGGGGGGGGGGGGGGAATGAGGACAGGGATTTGGGGGGAGAGGGGTAGTACTTTGTAAATCTTTTACAGAAACTTTAGGTTGGGGGTGGGGGAGGGTCAGTGGGGGATGAGGACAGGGATTGGGGGGAGGGGGGGTAGTACTTTGTAAATCTTTTACAGAAACTTTAGGTTGGGGGTGGGGGAGGGTCGGGGTGGGGGGGGATGAGGACAGGGATTGGGGGGAGGGGGGTA
The DNA here is from genome assembly GCA_963584105.1 of Alviniconcha strummeri. Classification (NCBI taxonomy): domain Eukaryota; kingdom Metazoa; phylum Mollusca; class Gastropoda; family Provannidae; genus Alviniconcha; species Alviniconcha strummeri. The sequence goes on from OY757552.1 coordinate 11,473,170, forward strand.
GTACTTTGTAAATCTTTTACATGAAATTGAGGTTTCTTCACCAGGGTAATGTCAAAAAGCAGCTGCAAGAACATAAAAATGGTGCAGTGTTAATGTTGGCTTTTTTTTCTTTTTTGGGGGGATATATCATTTTGCAATGTCAGATGCATGAAACATAACTGCTATTTGGTGATTTTACTCTGAAATTTTTGATTGATTGATGATCGCTCATATAGCGCTGTTCTCCACTCTCTTGAGCAGACTCACTGTGCTCGCATGTGGTTCTACATGAGTGACTAGCTTTTTATAGCATGTTTTTTATATTTTTTAAAATATCCACCAGAGTGGCAAGTTCTGCTCACATAATTTTGAACAGGTGAGCGATTCTCAAGGTCGGGTAGTGTTTACATTGACTGTTTTGCTTATTATTTTGCAGTGTTGATTTTTGAGTGAGCATGAAGCATGACTACCATTTTGGTGTTTCTGCACTAAAGTTCTGCTTGCATAATTTGGAACAGGTGAGCGATTCTCAAGGTTGTGCAGAGGACGTGTATGGCCCAGAAAGCTTTGCCCAGCAGCTCATCAAGGCCGGCAGCTCTCCAGATGCCATTGAGCCAGAGTCAGGTGAGGAGTGGCACTGCTTTGTGGCTGCATCATGACTCCTTTGATTACGATAATAATAACTCTTGTTTAGCGCTTTGCTCTGTAAAACATTTACGAGCTTGCAGTGCTATACATTATGGACAACAACAACAAGATTATGACATTGAGAAAAGATAAGAAGAAAGGACAAGTAGTGTAAATGCATACAACTATGCTCAAGCATTCCAGACCCAACCACCCACAATGTAATTGCACACACCAACACACCATGACCCACAGAAATATGTGCGTGTGCGTGTACACACGCACATGTGCATGTGCGCGTGCACACACGCACACACACCATGACATACAAAAATGCATTCACACCCACCAGCATACAACACATGCATGTACACACACACACACACACACACACCCACACACACACACACACACACCCACACACACACACATACATATGCACACACACATGCATGCAGTCATGCACACATGTATGGTCAAATTTACTGCTGCCTGTGGTGACGGATTATCAGTGCTAGTTGAAAAGACTTGAATGGTGTGCTGTGGTGACAGATTATCAGTTCTAGTTGAATGGTGTGCTGCGGTGATAGATTATCAGTTCTAGTTGAATAGTGTGCTGTGGTGATAGATTATCAGTTCTAGTTGAATGGTGTGCTGTGGTGACAGATTATCAGTTCTTACTGAGTGAGGTGCTGTGGTGTGCAGGTAACAGTCTGCTGCACCTGGCTGCGAAGAGTGTCAACCAGGCCGCTGGCATTTTCCTGGCTCAGCATGGAGCTGCTGTCAGTCACGCCAACATCAAGGTAGGGGTTGGACCACTTGTTTGTGCTGAGTGTTGGAACGTTGTGTTGTGTTGTGATGCCAATGTCAAGGTAGGGGTTGGACCACTTGTTTGTGCTGAGTGTTGGCACGTTGTGTTGTGTTGTGTTGTCATGCCAACGTCGAGGTAGGGGTTGGACCACTTGTTTGTGCTGAGTGTTGGTACGTTGTGTTGTGTTGTGTTGTCATGCCAACATCAAGGTATGGGTTGAACCATTTGTTTGTGCTGTGTGTTGGTGTTGTGTTGTCATGCCAACATCAAGGTATGGGTTGAACCATTTGTTTGTGCTGTGCATTCGTGTTGTGTTGCTTCGTGTTGTCATGCTAACATCAAGGTATGGGCTGGACTGCTTGTGGGCGCTGAATGTTGGTATGTTGCGCTGTGTTATCATGCTGACACCAAGGTGGTGTGTGCTGTAATGCCAACTTCATGGTACAGGTTTGACTGCTTGTTTGTGCTGAATGTTAAATGATTGATTGATCACATTTGTATAGTGCTGTTCCCCTCTCTCAAACACTCACTGTACACATGTTTCTTTGGTGCATGCTGGGTTACTTTGGTGTTTCCATAATCCTCCTAAATCTGACATGGGCTATATGATCTTTAACATGTGTATGTGGTCTTTTTGCATGTGTGGCACCATGCCAACATTGTTTATAAGTTTAACTGCTTATTTGTGCTAAATGTTGGTGTGTGTTGTGTTGCATTGTGTTGTCAGGCCAGCAAAGAGGTGGTGTGTGTTACCATGCCAACATCAAGGTATGGCTTTGACTGCTTGTTTGTGCTGATAGCTGGCTTGTGCTGTCATGCCAGTGCCAAGGTGTGGGTTTGACTGCTGGTGTGCGCTGGGTGTTGTTGGGCACTGTGTTATCAAGCCAGCATAATGATATGGGTTTGACCCCTTGTTTGCTTGTGCTAAACGTTGGCATGAGCAGCATGCCAACATCAAGGTGTTGGTTTGACCTCTACTTTGTACTGAATCTGTGTATCGTTGTTGTCATGCCAACACAAGGTATGGGCTTGACAGCTTGTCCGTGCTGAATGTTGTATGTATCATGTTGCTGTGCCAGCATCAGGATATGGGTTTGACTGCTTGTTTATGCTGAATGTTGGTGTGTATTGTGTTGACATGCCAGCATCAAGGTGTGGGTTTGACTGCTTGTTTATGCTGAATATTGATGTGTATTGTGTTGACATGCCAGCATCAAGGTGTGGGTTTGACTGCTTGTTTATGCTGAATATTGATGTGTATTGTGTTGACATGCCAGCATCAAGGTGTGGGTTTGACTGCTTGTTTATGCTGAATGTTGGTGTGTATTGTGTTGACATGCCAGCATCAGGGTGTGGGTTTGACTGCTTGTTTATGCTGAATATTGATGTGTATCAAGGTGTGGGTTTGACTGCTTGTTTATGCTAAATGTTGGTGTGTATTGTGTTGACATGCCAGCATCAAGGTGTGGGTTTGACTGCTTGTTTATGCTGAATATTGATGTGTATTGTGTTGACATGCCAGCATCAAGGTGTGGGTTTGACTGCTTGTTTATGCTGAATGTTGGTGTGTATTGTGTTGACATGCCAGCATCAAGGTGTGGGTTTGACTGCTTGTTTATGCTGAATGTTGGTGTGTATTGTGTTGTCATGCCAGCATCAAGGTATGGGTTTGACTGCTTGTTTATGCTAAATGTTGGTGTGTATTGTGTTGCAATGCCAGCATCAAAGTATGGGTTTGACTGCTTGTTTGTGCTGAATGTTGGTGTGTATTGTGTTGTCATGCCAACATGAAAGTATTGGTTTGCCATGTTGGTGTGTGTTGCCATGCCAGTGTCATGATGTAGGTTCTAACGCAGGTTGGTGTGTGTAGTGTTGCCATACGCACATGAGAGTATGGGTTTGCCTGTGTGCAGAATGTTGGTGTGTGTTGCCTGCTAATGTTACAGTGTAGTTTTTAACATGTGCTTTTGCAGAATGCTGACATGTGCTGTGATGCCAGTGCTCTGGTTACAGCTTTATCATTTGTTGTCATTGTTGTTAGACTTGCTTAACACTGAGTTGTCTCTGGAAACCAAGATCTCAAGAGTGGGAAGAGGGAGATGGAGACTTTACCTGTTGCTACACTTTTGCCACTATAATGATTCCTGCGTTAAGACAGGCAGCGGCGTGAGACATTTTAATGTTCCATTCACTGTGGTGGGCAGAGTGACAAGACAGTATTTACAACCCACAAATCACATCTTTTGATGAGGAAGGAGAGTCAGAATGGAATGATACTGAACTTTGTCTGCTTACCAGGTTAACACCTTACTGCTAGGTCAAAGCGTCTCACCCATTATGTATGTGTTGTCATGCCAACATCTAGGTATAGATGGGTTTTTACCGCTGTATGTACTGAATTTTGTTGTATTGTGGCATTTATTTTTGGACAAGTGTGGAAGTTGACAAAACCTTGGCATGTATGTGGGTGTTGTCATACCAACATCAGTTTTGATTATGTTCTAAATGTTGTCTTTTGATTGATAGTTTCACCGGTTTAAAAGCTTACTAATACTGTGGCATTGTGCAAGGGTGTTGTCATACCAAAACATCAACTTTGCTGGCACTGAATGTTGTCATCTTTTAACTGATAGTTTCAGACAGGTTTAGAAGTTGGTCAAGCTTTGGCATTGTGTGGGTGCCAGAGGAGGTTACAAGAGTTTACAGAGAATTCCATGCTGAACTCTGAAGCTTGGCCTCTCTCCTCACAATTGTTTTTTCTGACCACTAGGTGGTACTGGCATAATGCTTGATGCTTTGAGTGATTCATTACTCAGAAGCTGCAGTCGAGAAGAAGATTCATTACTGGGATGGTTGTAACTTGCTTCAGTTGATTTGTCATTGATATCTCTTCTCGTCAGTACATAAGCCATTAGTTAGTTTGGAGGCTTTGTTTGATATCAGCCAGTTTTTCACTCCACTTTTGAGAAAGAATAGTGGGCACTCTTCCAGTTTTCTTGCAGAGTATTGTTTGTGATGTTCTGATTGTCTGACGTGTTCAGGTGAGCTGTGGCCCTCTATTAGTGTTACTTCTGCAGGTAACACTGCAATTGTCACCTGTTCCTAAGACCTTCCCACTTCCTGCTTTTTTTGTCACCCTCTGTTACTTCTGCAGGTAGCAGTGTGACTGTCACCTGTTCCTAAGAGCTTCCCACTTCCTGCTTTCCTTTGTCACCATCTGTTACTTCTGCATGTAACACCGCAGTTGTCACCTGTTCCTAAGAGCTTCCCACTTCCTGCTTTCCTTCGTCACTGTCTGTTACTTCTGCAGGCAACACTGCAGTTGTCACCTGTTCCTAAGAGCTTCACATTTGCTGCTTTCCTTTGTCACTGTCTGTTACTTCCGTAGGTAACCCTGTGACTGTCACCTGTTCCAAAGAGCTTCCCACTTCCAGCTGTCCTTTCTCACCCGTTATGGATTCTGTCTGCCCCCAGGGTGAAACCCCGCTGCACTTCGCTTGTGAGGCTGGCCTGACGGAGCTGGTCAAGGTGCTGCTGAACAAGGGAGCAAACCCAAACTCACAGACCTTCACTGCATCCATGTCGGCGCTGGAGAGCAACCTGGTGGCACTGGGAGTCAGCAGGGAGGAGTCCCGACCGGTCAGCAGACAGACACCACTTCACCTGGCTCTGACCAGGACCCATGACAATGTGGTGCAGGTCTTCTTGAAGTACAAAGGTAGGCCACAGACCCACAGTGTTGCAGGGTAGTTTTTTTTTAAGTCCAAAGGTAGACGACAAACCATGATCATGTGGTGCAGGTCTAAGTACAAAGGTAGGCCACAGACCCGCAGTGTTGCAGGGTAAGTTTTTTTGAAGTCCAAAGGTAGACGACAGACCCATGATGCAGTGGTGTCTGGCTTCTTTAAGTACAAAGGTAGGCCACAGACCCGCAGTGTTGCAGGGTAGGTCTTTTTGAAGTACGAAGGCAGGCCACAAACCCACAATCCTGCACAGTAGGTCTTCATGGCAAGCTGCAAGACTTTGGGTAGGGGGGGGGGGGGGGGGGGGAGTGAGGGAGACATTCTGCTTGGGACAGGAGTTTTTTTTTCCAATCTCACTATCTTGTTCAGTTCTGAGGCAGATTTCTGTCAGGAAAATTCAGTTTTGATGGTATCATCCTCTGTTTTGGAGGTTCATACCACACACCAAACTGAACAGACAGAAAACTAACAAGACTGAAAACTGACCACACAGAAAACTAACCAGACTGCAAACTGACTAGACAGAAAACTAACCAAACTGAAAACTGGCTCTTCTGTCTGGAACTCACTGCCATCACACATTAGAAATGCTGCAACAATCACTACTTTCAAATCCACTCTGAAGACACATTTCTTCAGCCTGTATCACTCTGACCAACTCAGCTGTGTTCGATTTGATGTGCGCGTGTGTGTGTGTGAGGGAGAGAGAGACTCAGTGTATATGTTTAAGTTTTGCTTTGTTTGTTTGATTTTTGTACATATACAATTAACCAGCTTCCTTGCTCCCATCATGATCTTTGTAAAGTGCTGAGAGCCTTTTAAGAATTTGCGCTTTAGAAATTATCTTTGTTATTATTATTAAAACTGACCACGCCGAAACCTGACCAGACTGTAAACTGTGGTGGTTGCAGCGGAGGTGCAGCAGAGCCCGAACAACATGCGCGTGGTGCCCAACTTCAACCTGAAGGACTCGGAGGGCCAGACGGTGCTGGGCCTGGCCTTGTGGGGAGGCCTGCACGAGACAGCCGCCGCCTTCCTTGCTGCTGGGGCCAACATCAACGAGCGCAACTCTGCAGGCCTGACACTGCTCCATGAGGCCATTGAGAAGCAGGACACAGTCAGCGCCCTCTTCCTGATTGAGCATCACGCCGACATTGAAGCTGTGTCAGTGTGCACTCTCTGTCTACCTATCGACTAAAATCTCTACTCTCTAGTTGAAAATGCTAAGCCATGTCTGTGTTCACTGTCTGTCTGCTAAAATTAACTTTAGTTTAAAATGCTAACCTGCTAAATGCGTCAGCAAGAATAGGGGAAGAGACAATTTTTGCAGTCGAAGGGAAGCAACTCTGTACAGAAAATTGATGGCAGTTCGTCACGTAGTTGTTTCCCTTGGATGTGTTGCCCAACTCTTATCCAAAAATGTTTCGACTGCCATCGGAGCAATTGCTCCAGCAGTCCTTGAATGAGTTAAAACCCACAGAGGAGTTATGTTTTGTTAGCTCCATTGGGTAGTCTGTAGAATTTGTGGTTGTGCCATAGACCCGCAGCATTGACCAGAAAGCTGAAGTGAGGAAAGAAAGGCAGTAACACAGATTTGGAAGCTGTTGCACCATGACGTATGCACCATCAGGCAAATCTTTGTCTATCCTCGACTTAATCAACCTCACAGGCACTGTATCAAGCTGAAATGGATGTCTCAACAACAGCCTTTTTCCAAAGTATATTTCATTATGCTTACCCCCCTTTGCAGGTCTCCAGACAAGTTGCGCCCCTTGCAGAGGGCCATAGCACGCCACCTGCCGGTGATTGTGGAGACCCTGTGCAGACGTGGTGCCAACATGGATGTGGCAGACAGCGAGGGCAACTGTCCCTTGTGGCAGGCGTTGGAGACCGGCCAGGAGGACATTGCACATATCCTGGTACCTTGATCGGGCATCATTACAGTGGCCTTTTTCTGCTCAAACCAGGACATAGCATAGCATGCATTCTTGTACCTTGGCATCATTACAGTGGCTATTTTGTGCTAAGATCAGAAGAACATAGCCTACATCCTGGTACTTTGCTTGGGCATCATTACAGTGACCCATTTGACCTAAGATCAGAAGAACATACATATACATTCTGGTATCTTGTCTTGGCTTTATTACAGTGGCCATTTTTTGCTAAGAGTGGAAGAACAGAGCATACATCCTGATACCCTGTCTTGGCATCATTTGACTGGCCATTTTGTGCTGAGATCAGGACGTAGTGTACATTCTGGTATCTTTTGGGGGGCATCATTTCAGTGGCTATCTTGTGCTAAGATCAGAAAAACAGTGTGTGCATTCTGATATCTTGTTTTGGCATCATTTCAGTGGCTATCTTGTGCTAAGATCAGAAAAACAGTGTGTGCATTCTGATGTTTTGGCATCATTTCAGTGGCTATCTTGTGCTAAGATCAGAAAAACAGTGTGTGCATTCTGATATCTTGTTTTGGCATCATTTCAGTGGCTATCTTGTGCTAAGATCAGAAGTGCATACATTCTGTTACCTGGCATCATTACAGTAACTCCTTTATGAGAAATGAAGAAGTTCAGTTGAAGCTGTCTGCTACTGTTAGTAGATGGGAAGATTTAGCTTGTATTTTTATTTGCATCATTAGCAGCTTCGTCAGAAATCCAAAAATTCAAAATATGACATTACATGAAGGTTGTTTGGGGATGTAATGCAGTTTTAGGTTCATGACCACTGCACAGTGGTCTCTGTTGTATTTCTTGTAAGATTGTTTGTCATATTTATATGAGTATACATGGCTGCTTAGGGCTGTAACGGGTTGAGGGTTGATCTTAGGGTTAAGCGCACAAAAATAAGAAAGTAAAAGATGCAAAATCTGACATTACGTAAAGGGTGTCTTGGGGATGGGATGTAGTTTTAGGTTTGTGACTGCTGTGTAGTGGTCTCTTTTGTATCTCTTGTAGGATTGTTTGTCATGTTTATATATATATATGTAAACATGCTTAGGGCCCTATCTGTAAGCTTGAGCACATGAAAATGATCCTTAGGGCAACATTTCAGGTTGTGTGGCACTCTTGGGTTAAAATAAGCCTGTGATGCTTACTGCGCAGTGTTCTGCGTGTGCAGGTTCACCACAAGTGTGATGTCAACCTCTGGTCCAAAGGGCCGAGCAACTGCCAGCAGACTTTGCTTCACCGCGCCATCGACGAGAACAATGAAACGGTCGCTTGCTTCCTCATCAAAAGGTCGGCTATCTCTCACACTTTGGACTGGATTGTAGAACATGCTTGTGCTTGTGCAGATCTGTTTAACAGCTTCATCTTGAAACAGAGCCTTCCACAAACCATGGAGTTTTTGTGATCCTTTTGTGACAGTCTGAAAAAGAAAGAGGCCCAGAACCAGCAGAACTTGCGCAAATCTGTGCAGAACCAGCAAACAAAGGAGTTAATTAGCGCTCAAAAGATTTTTGACATAACAGTAGCGCAACAACAAAGACCTGAGTTACCTATGGTAATTCTCACGTGGCATGCAAGTAAATACAAAGTACATAAACTCCACCACAGGTACATCATTGAGGGTTGAGGATGTACCTTTGGTGATGTACCTTGTATTTACTTGCATGCCAGGTGAGAGTTACCATAGGCGACTCAGGTGCTGAACAGTACTGTAAGAAAGATGTGAATGTGTTGTCCTGTTTCAGTCACTGTGATTTGAAAATTGAAAAGTGCTGGAAGAGTCTAAGATGTGACTGTGTTGTCATGTTTCAGCCACTGTGATTTGAAAATTGAAAAGTGCTGGAAGAGTCTATGATGTGACTGTGTTGTCATGTTTCAGTCACTGTGATTTGAAAATTGAAAAAGTGCTGGAAGAGTCTATGATGTGACTGTGTTGTCATGTTTCAGCCACTGTGATTTGAACAGCCCAAGGAGACCCGGGCCCAATGGTGAAGGGGGTGAGGAGGCAAGGTGAGATGCTGTCAGACCGCAGTCAGCACGGTCATGTATTTTGATGTGTTTTGCACATTCTGTTGTTTTTTGTTCATTTCTTTACTTCATCTAGCACCTTCTGCTCCTTTTTGACTTAGATCAAGAGACTTCTTCTGTGTTCAAATCTCTTTGGTCTTGCTGACAAGTCTTAGGGCTGCTCATCCAGACGCAGTCCTCTGGCTTCTTCACGTCTTGGCAACAGCTACACATTTTTTCCATCAGCCTTGACCCCTGCAGCTACCTCTGGCACTGGGGAATGTTGTGGGATTGGCAGTGTTGAAGAGTGTGTTGAGGGCCGGGCAGTGTTGAAGAGTGTGTTGAGGGCCGGGCAGTGTTGAAGAGTGTGTTGAGGGCCGGGCAGTGTTGAAGAGTGTGTTGAGGGCCGGGCAGTGTTGAAGAGTGTGTTGAGGGCCGGGCAGTGTTGAAGAGTGTGTTGAGGGCCGGGCAGTGTTGAAGAGTGTGTTGAGGGCCGGGCAGTGTTGAAGAGTGTGTTGAGGGCCGGGCAGTGTTGAAGAGTGTGTTGAGGGCCGGGCAGTGTTGAAGAGTGTGTTGAGGGCCGGGCAGTGTTGAAGAGTGTGTTGAGGGCCGGGCAGTGTTGAAGAGTGTGTTGAGGGCCGGGCAGTGTTGAAGAGTGTGTTGAGGGTTGGGCAGTGTTGAAGAGTGTGTTGAGGGTTGGGCAGTGTTGAAGAGTGTGTTGAGGGCCGGGCAGTGTTGAAGAGTGTGTTGAGGGCCGGGCAGTGTTGAAGAGTGTGTTGAGGGCCGGGCAGTGTTGAAGAGTGTGTTGAGGGCCGGGCAGTGTTGAAGAGTGTGTTGAGGGTTGGGCAGTGTTGAAGAGTGTGTTGAGGGCTGGGCAGTGTTGAAGAGTGTGTTTAGAGCTGGGCAGTGTTGAAGAGTGTGTTGAGGGTTGGGCAGTGTTGAAGAGTGTGTTGAGGGCTGGGCAGTGTTGAAGAGTGTGTTTAGAGCTGGGCAGTGTTGAAGAATGTGTTGAGGGCTGGGCAGTGTTGAAGAATGTTTTGAGGGCTGGACAATGTTGAAGAATGTGTTGAGGGCTGGGCAGTGCTGAAGAATGTTTTGAGGGCTGGACAGTGTTGAAGAATGTGTTGAGGGCTGGACAGTGTTGAAGAATGTGTTAAGGGCCGGGCAATGTTGAAGAATGTGTTGAGGGCCGGGCAGTGTTGAAGAATGTGTTAAGGGCTGGACAGTGTTGAAGAATGTGTTGAGGGCCGGGCAGTGTTGAAGAATGTGTTAAGGGCTGGACAGTGTTGAAGAATGTTGGGCCAGGCAGTGTTGAAGAATGTGTTAAGGGCTGGACAGTGTTGAAGAATGTGTTGAGGGCCGGGCAGTGTTGAAGAATGTGTTAAGGGCTGGACAGTGTTGAAGAATGTTGGGCCAGGCAGTGTTGAAGAATGTGTTGATGACAAACTCTCCAAAACAGCAAGGACACCAATATGCAGTGAGCAATCTAACAACAACAAGTGGATATTTCAGAGACAGAGTCCACTACATCTTTCCTGTAGCTAGGGGCTGGAGTTGACTGTGCAGACTGTGTTGTGTCCCACAGTCTAAGCTAACAGAGAAATGTTCATCTGCAAAGAGCAACATAACTAATGAAAACCGGTGGTCATTTCAGAGACGGTCAGAGTCCGCTGCATCTTTCCTGTAGCTGGGGGCTGGAGCTGATCGTGCAGGCTTTGATGGAGCACAACGCTGAAGTCAATGCTCAGGTGGGTAGCCTTTAGTCTTCAAATTTACAGATCAAGGTGATGATAAGTTGGCCATAACACAACACTGTTGTGTGTGTGTGTGTGTGTGTGTGTGTGTGTGTGTGTGTGTGTGTGTGTGTGTGTGTGTGTGTGTGTGTGTGTGTAGAGAGAGAGGGAGAGAAGAAACACACAAACGTGATGTTTTATTTTGGTAGGGAGATTGTGGATCATTAAAGTAAAAGTCCAAGGTTTTTAAGTATGCAAAATGACCATCGAAATGACTGACAAATGAGTCACTAGTTTCAGATTTAATGAAATAAAAAAATGTTTGATGGTTTTTGATCGATTTTGGCCGAGACTACAGTCTCGGGTTCTCCATCAGTCACATGACTTCCCGGAAGTGACATTAGTCTGGGGAGTCAGTGCGGTTGTCATCTTAGATTCTTCAGTAAACTGTGTATGCATTTGGTTGACAAAAAAGTTAACTCTGCCGGCCTACTGTGTTGCCGCGAACTGTAACAATTCTCAGACGACCCCAGGTATAACAATGCATGAGCTCCCATGCAATCAACCCGCAGTGAGGTGAAAGTGGATTAAATTTATACAATTCAAATGATCTGACTTTCTTGCTGCACCGCATCACGCCCATTTGTGTAGCAAGCACTTCAGTGAGTGCAATTTCGCAAACCCCATGGAATACTGGTACTCTTTCAAAATCCTGCCTAGCAGGCTCAAACTGATACAGCTGTATCCTTGTGGGTCTCTCGGGCAAAGTATCAGTTTCATCTTTGGAGCTCGAGTTGGCCATTTTGCAGCAACTCCCCAGAGTGACGTAGTAGGCATATAGTCACGTGATTTGGGCATCATGGCAACGCTTTCAGTATGACAGAAAATGGCTTTTTTGTGCATTTATAACCCTCAGATCACAGTTTCACCTACATCATCATTTTCAGCGAGCTTTAACGGAAATCGTATCAAAAATCATCCCTAACCTTGGACTTGTCCTTTAACAAGAATTTTAAATGAGTATGCACTGGTTCAGAATATCAGATGTATTCAGTTTGGACTTTGGGCTTCTGGTTCAGGGCTTTGGCCCATTATCAAAGTCAGAGGAGGGTTTTCAGCAAAATTGATAATAAGTTCAGTTTTCATGTTCTAAGCATGATTTGATTCTGTGTTCACTCTTCCTGTTTTTCTCCAGGATGCAGAGGGGAAGACGCCGATTCACCTTGCCATAGAAAACCAGCACCCAGTGATCATCTCCCTGCTGCTGTCACACCCCAACCTTAATCTCAAACTGAAGGACCGGAGCGGCAACACTCCGTTCGCTGCTGCCATGATGACGAGAAACAATAGAGCAGCCCAAGCCATACTGGACCGAGAACCCACCGCTGCTGAGCAAGTAGGCATCGGTTTTCAGACAACACGTTGCTAGTTTGCTCATACGGCATGCTGATGCAGGCAGCCTTGATTTGATGGCAGTGTGCTGTCACAGTAATATGTCATCTCTGTCGTGCACAAGCTTCTCCAGTAAAGCATTCCGCAGTGGGGGACTGCGGATGCAGAAATTAAGGTCCCCATTGTTGAGAATCCATTAAGCTGCTCAGCTCATTATTGTGATTGTTTCTGATCACTTTTATGTAGCACTGTTCCCTGCACTTGAGCAGACTCGCTGCACTGTTGTTGCATGTGATTCCAAATGAGTGACTATATGCTGTTTTTTATTGTACGTTTCAAACATCCACGGAGTAGTGTACTTTTTGAAGAAAGAAAAAAAACTGAAACAAAGTGTACTGCGCACGTTCTGAAACATGTCAAACGGCAAAGAGGTTGAAAAGAGCATGTATTTTAATGAGTTAGACAATACAGAACATGTGCATGTTTAATTTTTCAAGTAAGCATTCATTTTAACTTCTTGTGTGTTTTGATGAAACAAACATTTCGCTTTGGACTTACCCAGGTGGACAACAGGGGCCGGAACTTTCTACACACGGCCATTCAGAAGTCAGACATTGAGAGCGTGCTGTTTCTGATCAGCGTGCACGCCAACGTCAACTCTCGCACACAGGACCAGCACCACCTCACCCCACTGCACCTGGCCGTCATGGCTGGCTCTGAAATCATCGTCAGGAATCTGGTCAGTCCTGCTTCTGCGTGCTGCTCTTCAGTCTGTGTCTGTCTGTCTCTCTGTGTCTGTGTCTGTCGGTCGGTCGGTCTCTGTGTGTGTGTCTCTCTTCATTCTTCACTTCCTCCCTCTGTCCTCACTCTCGCTCACTCTGTCTCACTCTCTCTGTGTCTCCTCCCCTCTTCTTCACCTCTCTCTCCCCCTTCCCTCTTGATTGTGGCTTTCTCTCTCTCGCACTTTCCTCATCTGTGCACCCCACCCCCACCCCCACCCCCTTTCTGCCTTGCCTGTCTCTGTTCAGCCATCTGTATCCTGGCCCAGCCCAGCCCCCCCCCCCCCCCACCCCTTCCCCATCCCTCTGCACTCTCACTGTATCAATCTGTGTGCATGTCTGTCCCACTGTCTCCCATTATTCACTCATGGCATGATCTTTTTCTTTCCTCTCCCTTTCCTCTTACGCAGTGATGGTATGAGAGAGGGAGAGAGAGAGAGTAACTTTGGGAGGAAGTAACTTGACTGAGCGTAAGACAACAAGTTACTTACTCTCACAGTTCCCCTCTCTCTCTCTCTCTTGCTCTCCCTGTCTCTCTCTCTCCCCTTGCTAAATAAACAAAACAACAACAAAATGAACGCAGAAAGCCTAAATGAGGTACAGTCCTTTGTGGGGCTGCAGACATATCATGAAGGGTTCTACAGTGGACTTTTTCCACAACTGTTGCCACCTTTTGTTTCAGCTGCTGGCAGGCGCAGCAGTGAATGAGAAAACTCACACGGGAGAGACAGCGTTACATTTAGCAGGCGTCAGGGACCATTCTTCTATTGTCTCCATTCTCATCGAGAACAACATTGATGTCGATGCTGTGGATGAAAATCTCAATAACAGTCAGTTGCCTTCTCTTTTGTGTTGCTTTTTGTTGTTTTTAAAATTTTAATTGTGCTTTATTTTACACATTAGGAGCCACTGTATATTAATAAGAAGAACCATGGGGAATCACCTGTATATGTTACAGGATAAACTAGAATTGTAATTTGGACAACTGGAATTTCAGTTTCAACTGAAAATATCTGAGAGTAAATTGGAATTCTAGCTTCTAGTGAGTGGAAATCAAATCAGAAGGGGAAGTAACACATCACACACACACACAAGCACACACACACGCCATGCATGCATATGTACACACAAAACATACATGCTCACACAAAACACACACACACAAACAAAAACAGTACATGCACATGTACACAGGTGTGGGAAGATCATATATACTTTGCAGTCTGAAAGGACCGACTTTCTGTTCTGTTTCCAGCACTGCATGTGTGTGTCCAGCAGGGCAACCTGTCGACAGTGAAGACTTTACTGACAGAAAGTCACATCAATGCTGAAGCCACAAATGCCAAGTGAGTCTCCTGGAACTCTGTATATTTATATACCCACCCCTCTCTCTCTCTCCCTCCTTCCCTTCCCCCTCCCTTTTCGCAGCCACACAGCTCAAGACTGAAGCTGAGAAGTGAGCCAGGGACTGTCAGTGGTGATACAGTTCACCTTTACTGTTTCTCTGCTGCAGGGGCCAGAACCCACTGCACATCTTGGGTCAGTACGGGAAGGACAACGCTGCGGCCATGTTTGAACTGTTCAGGGAAACCATGCCTGAGTACCCCATCGACAGACCTGACGCAGAGGGCAACACAGGTGAGGACATTATTCTGTGTTTACCCATCAACAGACATACACACAGGTGAGGACATCATTCTCAGGCAATCAGGTGAGGACATCTTTCTCAGGCACTGCAGGAAGGCCATCATTCATGGGCAACACATTGAGGACATCATTCTCAGACACCTCAGGTGAGGACATCATTCTCAGGCAACACAGGTGAGGGCATCATTCTCAGGCAACACAGGTGAGGACAACATTCTCAGGCAACACAGGTGATGACACCATTCTCTGGCAACACAGGTGAGGACATCATTCTCAGGCAACACAGGTGAGGACATCATGCTGTGTGTTGACCCATTGACTGATCGGACACAGAGAGCAACACAAGTGAGGACATGCATAGACACCATTCTGTATTGACCCTTCTGATAGATCAAGCGTACATAAAGCACAGGTGAGGACATTGTCTTGTATTTATGCCATTGGCAGATAGATGCAGATGGCAGCACAGGTGTGGACTTTCTACTGTACTGACCCCACTGACAGACCAAGTGTGTGGGGGGGGCAGGGAGGGGTGGGGGGCAACAGGTGAGGAATTGTGAGGAATTTATGCTGTATTTAGCCCACCAATGGACCAAATACATATGTAGTGAAGGACGTTAACAATGATAATAATTATAATAGCATGTGTCTGTGTTCCCCATTCACACGTAAGTTCACATGTGAGGGCAGTGCCCTGTTTTATGCCTGGTTGTCTGCAGTATATAGACATGTGTTTTGTTCACTCCACAGTGCTGCTTCTGGCCTACTCCAATGGGAACGGGGGACTGTGCCGAGCCCTGGTGAGAGCAGGAGCCTGCCTGGGAACGGTCAACCGTAACGGGCTCAGCATCTTCAACGCTCCTGTGGCCACCAAGCAGCTGCTGTTTAAACTCTTAGGTGGGTGTGTCTGACAGCTGCTTTATGAAGTGTACTCCTAGGTGGGTGTGTCTGACAGCTGCTTTATGAAGTGTACTCCTAGGTGGGTGTGTCTGACAGCTGCTTTATGAAGTGTACTCCTAGGTGGGTGTGTCTGACAGCTGCTTTATGAAGTACACTCTTAGGTGGGTGTGTCTGATGGCTGCTTTATGAAGTACACTCTTAGGTGGGTGTGTCTGATGGCTGCTTTATGAAGTACACTCTTAGGTGGGTGTGCCTGACAGCTGCTTTATGAAGTACACTCTTAGGTGGGTGTGTCTGATGGCTGCTCTGTGAGCTACACTCTTAGGTGGGAGTGTCCAACAGCTGCTCTGTGAGCTACACTCTTAGGTGGGAGTGTCCAACAGCTGCTCTGTGAGCGACACTGTTAGGTGGGTGTGTTACTTTGTAGATGTGACTGTTAGGTGGATATGTCTGGTGGCTGATCTGTTAACAGTCTTGGCTGTGTGTTCAGACATGCTGTCCAAGGAGCCGCCATGGAGTGAAGGAGAAATGTGCCTGGAGTGCAGCACCAAGTTCTCCATTAAAACACGCAAACACCACTGGTAAGACAGTAACAGTTCGTGTCTGAGAGATATAGGTCGCTTGTGCATCAAGGCACTGTACCAACAGTGTAACCCCTCTTTAATTTAATTAGTTTAACGTTCACTGGTAAGGCAGAAGTAGCCTGTGTATTGTATTGTGTGCTCGGGAAAGCCTGCATGCACCGCCACCCCCCACCTCCACCACCCCACCACCCCACCACCCCAATCCCCGCTTTTCAGTTTACACACTGTTACTTTGGACAGCACACCATGTGTTGGTCTGACTGACTTTGGTCCTATCTCATCATCGTAAAGTCAAGTGCCAAAAGCACTGCCCTGCCTAGAAAGATGCCGTTAATAATAGTCCTCTGGGACTTTGGATGGAAGGCCACCCTGATGAGAAACCACCCCTTTCCAAGGCTGCATTTTCATTCACACTTCCGTGCCAAGGACCAACCCTCTTTTAAAATGTGACTATTGGTGTGTCCTTTTATAGGCAAGGGTGGGCTTGAAAAGAGGGGGGTCAGTGTAATAAATAAAACCCTGGAAAAAGCGTTTGAAATTAGCACCGTGTCCTCCTATAGTACAGCCTAGAGACTGATCTGTGCATGAGCGTGCATGCCTGTGTTTGTGTCAGTGTGTGTGTGTGTGTGTGTGTGTGTGTGTGTATACGTGTCAGTGTGTGTGTGTGTATGTGTCAGTGTGTGTGTGTTTGTGTCTATGTCTCAGTGTGTGTGTATGTGTGTCAGTGTGTGCGTTTGTGTCTACGTGTCAGTGTGTGTGTGTATGTGTGTGTGTGTGTCTGTGTGTGTGTACGGCATGCACATGCATGTGTGTGTGTGTGTGTGTGCATGCGTGTGCGCACATGCATGTATGTGTGTGTGTGCATGCATGTACATTGTGTGTGTGTGTGTGTGTGTGGGTACGTGTGTGTGCGCATGCATGTGTGTGTGTGTGTGTGTGTGAAGTTCTCCTTATTATTATTACTGCTGCAGTTGTGTGCTTTACCTTAACAATGCTGCTGTGGTGTCTGTGCTTTCAGTCGGCACTGTGGGCGTTTGCTGTGTGCCAAATGCTCTGGAAAGGACATGCCCATCGTCAAGTTTGGACTGTCCAAGCCGGTGCGGGTGTGTGACGTGTGTTTTGACGTGCTCAGTGTGGGAGGACAGTTTTAGCAGTTGGCCAGCTTTGCGGACTTAAAGTGACCATTACTTCCATGATACTCGTTGCTGTTGTTGTACTTTGTCATTATTATTATTCTTGGTTGATTATGTCCCAGATGTTGTCTATCCCAGATGGCGTCATGTATAGGTTTTGTGTTTGACTGTAAGTTGGGCTGTGACTGTCTTACGCTTGATCAAACTTGCGGATTTCACCTCAAGGGGAGTGTATGCCTGAGTTACGTTTCTGGCAGGGAGAGTTATTTGCCCTTGGCTATATTTTTGCTGAGATTAAGCACCGTGAGTAAAACTTTGGCAGTTTGTTTAGCGCACCACCAGTGTTGCAGGTCGTGTATCTGAATCTCCTTCAGGTAAGATTTTCCCCAGTGATGTGCGCCACCTTACTGCATTTTGTATTTAAAGGTTGGCAAGGAAGGTGGTTGTTCTTTTACGCGGCCAGACTGATTTCCCTTGAGAATGGAAAGCCATGAGCCCGTCTGCCAGTTATGTACGATGTGTATTGTGATGTTCTGTCTGATTAAGTGCAGAACAAAATGCGATAATGTTATAATTTATACCTTGGATCAGGACTGTCAAATTTAATGGCAGGTATGTTTGATTGTCAAGTTCTTTTTTTACTCGGTTATTTTTACTTAACCCATTCGGCCCCAGACCAGCCGCTGCCCTTTCGCTATGCAATCCCTAGCAAAGGGAAGTAACTGTGTCAAATGATCCTGGTATACAATTTTAAAAAACAATAATAAACACCAAACAAAGGTTTCAGCTCACTTCATATTTTTCCCAGGTTGCGAGTCCAGTGTTCTTGTATATCCAACAGGTTTTTGGAGGGGGGGTTTCACTCAAAATTATAAGCATTAAAAAGAAGTCCCAAGTCAGATGTCTCCATCTGAATGTCAGATTTTGGGGTACCTACGGGGTAACCGACTTTGCAAAATTTCCAGTTTGGATCTCCAAAGATGAAGTTCCATGAGTTTGTGAGGGTGCCCACAGTAAGCAATTGAGCCAGATTTGGAGTTTGAATCTCGAAGGATGAAGCTCCGACGCCCTTGCTAACAGTAGGACTTTTGTTTATTTTCGTGCATCTGTCGCATGTCCATCTCGCAACTTTGTAAATTCACAGCGTCTCTCAAACTCCACCAAACTTCAAACAGACGACATCGCTGGAAGTAGTAAACAATAGCAGAAGCGAGGCTACAAGTCTCACGAGAATCCTGTTCCTATTTGCATAAGCCTTGATGCTAGAATGGATTGTCAGCTAGCTGGCTGCTACCGGGTGGTCTGGGGTTGTGCGGTAAGGCAAAAGAGTAGGTGGTAACGGGCGGTCTGGGCCAAGTGGGTAAAGTGTAACTGTCTGCCAGTCTTCCAGCCAGTTCCTGCAGTTGAGTAATGTTGAAATGAAAGTCCCTTCTGCTGAGAGCCCAGAGCTGTCAACAGTTCCCTTTCTTAAGCCTGGAGTAGGTCAGAGTATAGCTTTGCATGCTTCACCTGCTACCAGGAATTCTGTCTTCCTAATGGACGATTTCTGGAAATAACAGGCAAAGATAATTGGACAGTGTTCTCTTACTCTGGGAGAGTGAAGTCCCCTGAATGAGGCGGCAGCAGAGAAGGGCCGATCTGAAACAGTTTTAGATCTTCAGACATGGACCTATTATAATTTATACTAGACTGCAAGCTGGGGCAATCTACTATCCGATCTGCATGTTCCTCCGTGAACAGTGAGTGCTTGACCGGCATTTCTGATGCCTTTTCTGCCTTTTGTTTAGGGGTATCCACCATGTTCCACACATGCTCACCATACCTCCAGCAAAAGCGTGTCTACTCTGCACTACACCCGCGGGCATGGACCTATATATAATATATACAGGTCCATGCCCGTAGGCACTTACCGAGTGCAGTTGCCTGGATTTCTGAAGATCGTCTATTTCTTTCTTTCCAGTTCATTCAGCTTGTTTTTTTATTTCACTGTTGTTGTTTTTTCTATCTCCTCTCCCAACATAAATATCGGTGTCTGTCACGAAAAGCGAAGGAGATGGTCTTGTGATTTGATGAATGCAAATGGTACTATGATCTGATGAATGCAGTACCTAACATGACCCGTATGGTGGCTGGGCTGTGGAACTGTGAGAAGGGGGTGGCTTGCGTAGCGATGCAGGTGGGCTGTGTTTGCAGGGTGTGTAGCTATGCCTCTAGGTGTGGTTTGTTTACAGCTGCTTGGACACGCCCTGTGTCAGTCACTTGGGTGTTTTCCTTAGGGTCCTACATGCTCTTGCCCTCTGACAGGCTGTGGTATTATTGTACAGTCAGCTAGGCCTGAGAGCATACTAGAAAGATGAAAAGAAAAGAAAAACAGAGAGAGAGAGAGAGAGAGAGAGAGAGAAATGGAGGGGGAAGGGGGGGGGGAGGCAGATAAGAGTAAGCAGAGTGAGAGATATGAGGGACAGAGAGTGAGAGAGATGGGGGACAAAGAGAGAGATATGAGGCAGAAGAAGAGAGAGACTTCGGGGAAAGAGAGAGAGTGAGATGGTGGACAGAGAGAAAGTGAGAGAGAGGGGGGACAGAGAGAGTGAGAGAGAGATGGGGGACAAAGAGAGAAATACGGGGCAGAGAAAGAAAGAGACTTGGGGAAAGATAGAGAGATGGTGGACAGAGAGATGGGGGGGGGGGGGGGCAGAAAGAAAGAGAGATGGGGGACAGAGAGAGATGGGGGAAAGAAAGAGTGAGAAAGATGGGGGGACATAAATTAGCAGGCCTGCTGGTGGAAATTTAAATGGCACTGACAGCAGAGGAGGACTGTGTTCCTGAGAAGCATGAATGGCAACATTGGAGCTGTGCACATAGCGAATGAGCCAGTGCACTGCAGTGTAATACTGGTGGTGGTCTTTTTACATTTCCTTGTTGTTTTTACACAAAATGAGAGGTAGTTTTACAGCTGATGTGCCCCCCCCCCATGTTTAATTCCAGTGAAATTCAAGTCATGACATTAGCAGTATTTAAAAGTTAATGAAAGATGTCTTCCAGTCTTTGCTAAGGTGAAGTTTGCAGAAATTCAGTGATTTTCTTCCTCCCGGACAGTTATT
The DNA here is from genome assembly GCA_963584105.1 of Alviniconcha strummeri. NCBI lineage: Eukaryota > Metazoa > Mollusca > Gastropoda > Provannidae > Alviniconcha > Alviniconcha strummeri. Next base: position 11,493,555 of record OY757552.1, read on the forward strand.
CATGCATCAGTTTTTCTTTTCTTGTCAACAAGTGTGAAAATGACCAACTGTACAGAGGCTTTACCTGAGTGGCCAAAGTCTTGCAGTTGTAATGGCGTTGCCTCAAGAAGATGGTATGGCTGAGTGAGTGGTTGAGACAGTGGACATGGGGTCAAGAGGAAGCAGGTTCAAATCCTGAGACAGATGTTTGTGAAGAGGTATTTTTGAATGTCCAGGCCACTTCGTCTCTGTGGAAAAGCCAGCTAGTGTTTGTTGTACAGCTGCAGTGTTTGGTGTAAATACTGTACAGTAATTCATGTCACAGTCCATAGTGTGAAAATCTGACTGACTTTTGTACCCATTACTGCAGTATATATATATACCTTGTGATGGCTGTGTTTGGTCAGTAGGTGGTCAGTAGGTGATGGAGAGAGAGATATAACATTGCAAGTATGTGAGTAGCCTGGGTGCTTTTGTGATGTGTGCTTCCTTCCAAAACTGAATTAGTTCACACAGAGAGAAAAGTGAGGATGGTATTTACGTGCATTTGACAGTATATAATGACAGTTGGGGTATAGTGACATGACGCAACAGTGTTTTAATTTCATAGAACTCTCACTGCACTGAAAGTCTTCAGCAGTGAAAATGTAGGTTAAATGGTGCTGTTGTTATTAACATCTGACGCTTTTTGTTTATTAACAGTGATCATGCAGCTCACTTGAGAGTGGCATAAAATGACTAGGCCACTAAATTGACTTTTGATCAGTGGTTTGGTTTCTGCTCAACACAATGATCAACATTTATTCATTATGGCACGCAGTATGTGTGCAGATATACATCAGCTATTTCTAATCCCATATTCAACTTTAAATACCAAAGAAATTCAACAGGCAAGGGAGTTAATTTGTACCAAAGAAATTCTGGTCAGCTTGTGTAAGGGAAAACAGAACAAAAACAAAAGGAAAAAAAATGGAAACTAGGCATCTTTGGGGGGTTTGTCTACCATACGCATGTTTGTCATTATGTCTGTGATTTAACCCCCCCAAAATAGTCAATCTCATTACCTCTATAACAAACAGCTACTCGTGTGAATTACCTGCGGTGGGTGTTTCTGTGGAAAAGGTTTGCTACACAAAAGCAGTTTTCAGGTAACAGCAGCTGTTTTGCTGTTTCATCTGAGAATGCTTTCAGGTGTTTGTGTAATGAGGGCTTCTGCCACTGACGTTGCTGAGGTAAGTTGTTGGGCCACTTTTTTTGTCTGTGGGCAAAGGCTTGTGGCAATGATGATGGTCCATTTAAGGCTGCGTGCTAGATGTTTATCATTGTTATGATGTTCATGTGCTTGTTTTGTGCCAGTTTAACCCTTTCTCTGCTGGGGAATTTGTACTGATGGTTTCAGTTTCTTCCAAGCAGGGTCTCAAAGAGTCTTAGCAAATGAGGAACTTTGGGTTTGAGGTTCCGCATGAGGATGCACAGAATATTGGAACTCAAGCAAGTTGTTGCACACTGTCATGTAAGTAAATGGAAAAAGTTCTTTCACTGACATCATAAGATGTCCACTGGGCAGGGAAAGGGTTAATGCAGTTTCAGATCTGTGCATCAGAAAATGTGGTGCGGCATAAACGCCCCATTAAATGTCTTGTATGCTTGGTGTGTGTTACTCACACCATTAACTCTCGCCACGTTGGCTGATGGGAGAGAAGGGGTTGTGGCTGTCCATGTTCCAGCCAGCACAGTTTGGCGCTTGCTGTCAGCAATGCATGGGTTTTGTTTCGGTGAACAGTGTTGGGTCATCCCCACCCCTTGTCCCCAGCCCCCAACACACACACACACACCTCCCGCCCATCTGGATGGCAGCAAGACTAGTCATTATAAAAAAAATAGCTGTTTTCCTCTTACCCACTTGCCAACTTATTTATTTGTGTTTTGTTTTTGTATGTGTTGGAGGGTGTGTGTTTTTTTCAGGGGGGGGGGGGGGTATGGGGGAGGAAGGGAAGGGAGTATTGTTTGAAAGGGAGTGCTTCAGATGATTTATAACACACCAGGTTAGACGAAATGAAGCTTCTGGTGTACTTTCTTCACCCACGAATGTTTGTGTTCCAAAGATGTTTCCACCGTGCGAAATTGTATGCTGCAGTAAATGTTTTAAATGTTTGCATTGATTTTTCCTTTTGTTTGCTTGCCATGCTTATTTTTTCCTCCCATAATTTATCTCCTCCAGTCTTTTTATATACATGTGTATGTCAGTTTGCTACGTCTCATTGACCACTTGACTGTACTGTGTACAGATACTGAGCACTGTTCCAGTTTAGTCATCATCATCATCAAATTTTTGATGGCAACACTGTTGTATATGGCATTGGTGTAGTTTACCTGGTAGTCCACTATATCAGAGTGTTAGAAATTATTCCTTCATTGGGCCTCCATTTTCACAAACTTGGGTCATACTTGCAGTGTGAAAAGCTGCTCAGCCTCTCAAAGCAGGGCCAGTTTCAAGGCTGTATTACTTACCAAACATGCATTTTATACCTGTATCAAGTTGGAGTCAGTAGCGTACCTGCTGTTTTAGTGTCATACATGATGCAAATGACAGAATGAAGGAAACAGTGGGTGGAGGGGGGGAAGGAATTACACCAGATAGTTCTGCAAAATGAATCTAGTGTAAAATCAACAGAGCTTTGCCTCCCGAGGCTAAATGGCATTCCGAAGAATAAATGTGACCCTAAGTAAAACAAAACAAACAAGAGGTGAATGGACTAAATGTAATAATTTTGGACACCAGAATAGGAAATGAGCATCTATATTTTGATACTCTGTAATTTTGGACACCACAACAGGAAGTGAGCATTTACATTTTGATACTCCGTCACTACTCGTGTTGTCCTCCACGTGAGATTACTGCTATGTGGCGGGATGCTGACATGCATTCCCCAAGACATTTGTTGCTCTGATGCTCATGAACTGTTCATGCTCTTGCAGAGTGTGCTAAATGTTTCCATTGTTGCACTTTCATGTACATATACCTTGCTCACTGTAACCCACATACTTGGGTCGAGGAAGTAATGTTAATGTGAAATACTTATTAACGGGAAATGAAACAAAGTGACAAGGGTGTGTTTGCAAGTGCATGCTTGTGTGTTCATTTGTGATGAAGAAGAAGAATGTACTCCCCCTTTAAGTATTACTGAACTATCTGTTGTGGATATTACTGAGCAAATACTGCTTTACAAATGAATTTCTCAAGGTTGATATGGTGATAGAACTTCCAGACCCAACTTTGCTTAGTGGTTCAGATCACAGACGGAGAACAGGTCAGGCGGAGGTGGGTGCAGGATCATCCCAGGTCACATGGGTTCCAAACCAAAGAAGCATCATGGGCCCTATCAGTAGGCCTGGAATTTAAATAAGAAAAGAAAAAAAGTTTTAAAGATGCGCAGCAGGGTTTCACTTGATTTCATTGAGCTCAGGCCTGCTTGCATATTTACTTCAGTCCTCCTTTAAGAAAAGGTGAGTTTGAAGAACCCCCACTGTTAATATTTGACTTTCTGTGTGTATTTGGTTTGTGAAAGCAGTTTTTCAGTCACTGTGGTCTAGTGAACTGATATTTAAAAGTTGCGAAAATGCCGCCATGAACACTGCCATTTTGTGTCTAGCACCAGCTGTGTCCGTGGTATCATGAACAAGGCCAGGATGTGTGGTACAAGTATCTGTGAATATACTGTGTCACTCATGAACAAGGCCAGGGTGTGTGGTACAAGCATCTGTTAATGTATTATGTCATTCGTGAACAAGGCCAGGATGTGTGGTACAAGTATCTGTTAATGTGTCACTGGCCCACCTTTTTCTGCAAACCACCATGGCTGTATCAACACACAAGGGAGTTAATTAGCGCTCGAAAGGCATCACACCTTGGCTGTGTTTAAGGAGCTGAGAATGTAATTGTAATTGCATATAATTATGGACATTATCTAGAAATTGTTTTCTGTCAGGAACAGGTGCCAGCCACTTTATTAGCTTAAAGGGGTACTGGCCAAAGCTCTTTACTGCCCTAAAGTTATAGTAGTCTTTGTGCTACATGTGTGTACAAATACAGCAAAAAATTTGTATGTGTGCTAAACTTGTAGCCTTAAATGTGTGTGTGAGCATAGCTGCAAATGAGGGCTTAAAGGAACGAGTTCCTCACAACAGGGAAGCATGTGAGCATCATGGCAGACAGATGGCGCATTTGGAGCAGCGATGGCATCATCAGACTTCTGAGTCAAGTCTGAACCACATCACAAATCAGAGATAACACAGGCTGAGCCAAGCCAAGTTTGTCTGGTTATGGGCTTGGCCGCAGTCGTAAATAGCGCCAGAATAACCCTCATGTATCATCCCCCCCCCCACCCCACCCCCACCATCCCCCCTGCAGACATAAATTTACTTACACCAGCGAAGCCCTTTGCAGAAATCCTATGACATAAATTGATAAGAAGTTACTCTAATGAAGTGCAGGGAGTATTCACAGTAACCTGAATTCAGTCAGTTATACTGAAGCACCCCTCTGCTTCCTGTGTGTCATCTTTAGTCTTTTTAAGCTTTACAGAATGGCTAATGGAAAGATTCTTTGCTGTACACAATGCAAACTCCAAGCATTGCTTTACAACATCTTTCCTCCTTGAGGAAGGGTGCCAGAAAGCAAGGTTTGGAGGGTGTGTACAATGTGCAACCTGATGACTTGTTTGAGCACAAATGACAGGCTGTTTGAATGACATCTATATTACTGAATTTTTAAACACGTCAAAGATGCCTTTTCAGCAACAGGAAAGGAATTAGAGCAAAATTGGTAGGACTTCTTCTAGGAATAATGTACTGTATTTTTCTGTGTTAAATCATTTTGTTTTCCTGCAGACATTATAGAACAAAAAATTATGCGTTCTTTCTTTCTCCGAGACACTTTCCTTTGTCACTGTCTTTGAAGTTACATCACATTGTCTTTTTCTCAGGTATTATCCTTTTTCATTTAATGTTGCAACATTTTATGAAATTATTTTCAGAAACTTCTTTCTCTTTGAAATTACATCAGATTGCCCCAATTTCTGTCAGATAGTATGCAGTGTCTTAAAGCTGTGCTGTTCCAAATTCAGTGAACCAGTGAAGATGAGTCATTTATTGATGTCATTTTGACCTCCATGAATACATGTATCATCTTTTGTTGGTTAAAAGTGTCTGAACATGGACACAAAGGACTTGTGTTAAGTTAATCAAGGTTATTAATACCGCATTTGCCAGTTTGTTTCATTTGGAATGTTGTATTCCCAGGTACAGTGGAACCCTCTGTTGAAGGAGAACCCAACCGAAGAAGCACCACAGGCCCCACTGACAGGAATGGCATAAAAAATATACACAGCAGGTCTTCACATTTCAATTTTTCATCCTGTTTGTAAAAAAATCAATGTTTGAAGCTTCCAATGCAGCAGTAACATGACTGTGAGTTCTGCTTTTTGTGCCCAGCAGCATGTATTGGTGATGTCTGTAGTAAGCAAGGGTGGCATGTGTAGCTAACTTAACAAGTGTCACTCACCAGTCTTTTTCTGCTTTTTGTTTGTATAGAATGATGAAGCCAGTCTTTCTGCTTTGTATAGAGCAAACAAATAGCTGTGTCCCCGAGTTCAAATTTGCAGTGAAAAAAAAAAAACAAAAAAACTAAAACTAAATAATTTTGTATGAATATTGATGAAACAAACAAATGATGCATGCAGATGCAAATATTTGCACTTTCTACATTGTCATGGCAGCCTGCATCTTTGGTTCCACGTTAAGACCACCCTAACAAAGTGGAGCCAAGATGGTCCTAAAGTTAGGGTTGGTCATGTGTTCATTTGATATGTAGAGGGAAAGATTTCTAAAAAGATGGTCTGAAAAGAGGTGATCTCTCATCAGGGGTTCCACTGTAGTCCTTTTTAATGTCAGTATGAACAAATGGCCCCCATGTACCCTACCCCACTCATATTATTTATTTTTCCACTTGCAAGCTATGTTGAGTATTCATTTAAAACTCTGATTATGTAAGTGGTGGAAAAAACACTTCCTGTTCATGTGTTTGTGCATGCGTGTGTGTGTGTGTGTGCGTGTGTTCTGTGTTACTGGCCAGCTGTTTGCATAATGTTCCCTGGGATCATCATTTTATGGTTACAACCACTCTACTTCCCCCAATTCCACTTCCAGTGCGACCCTCTCCCCCTACTCTTCTGTTGGGTCCAGAAGTACAGCCACACACCCATGGGCATTGAGCGCAGCTTCAAGCAATGTCATTCTGGCCCAGGGCAGCCTCACTAGCAGGACATTTGTCAGTGTCGTTTCATACTGGAGATGAGGCATAAACATGCAAGGGTATGACTGAGGGTAAGAATGTCTAATTTAGTCATTATGACCAGCTACTATTTATGACCTGTGGTTTATTACCTCCAGCCCTTTGAGCCAGTTCAGGCTGGCGGTAAGGCGTTAGGCTGGAAAACAGAAGGACCTCAGTTCGATTCCGTTTCGGCTCTACTTTCTCTTCAAAAAGGTTGCGGTTTGTGGACATTGACTTGTGACTTTGCCTCTTACAGTTAATGAAATATTAAAATGGCGCTCATTGCTGCCCATCTTAATGCAGGAGTCATTCTGGTGGTGACAGTGTAGCGATAGGTATATAATCTCCCTCTTAAGCACCATGTTCACTTACCAGCCCTTCACAGCACATTGTGACAAAGAAATATGATCCATCAACTGTTTTCGACCAGTTTTCTGCATAACCCATTAAACCCAAAGAGGGCGGTAGATGAACCCGTTGCAATTAGACACAAGTCATGCTCAGACCAGGTTACCCTAACCCTAGGCTAGGTGAGAATAAGAGTCCTGGGTGCACTCTCAAAACTAACCTGGTGTGCTTTCAAAACTAGCCCGTTAGTTAACTGGCCTTCTGGACAGATATAAATGCACACAGCTCAACTACAAAGAGATGTCACTGCCACCCTTTCCTCTCTGTGGCTTTTGGTCACATCATTCCCCAAAAGGTTTAACCCTTTAATTACAGCCAGTCTTGTTTTGATGTCACCAACAGTGTCAGTGATAAAAGGAGGTCAGGCCCAAAAGCAGTGACTTCAAACATTTCATACAACCACTATTCAATAATCAAAATCAAACGAGGAGGATGACTTCACAGTGTTAACATTTTATTACACTCTCACATACAGTGTAATTTAAAACATTTTTCTACACAACTTTTAAAAGTGAATGATGATAGATGTTAAATCTGAATGGACATATAGATACAAACATGTATGTGCAATGAAGAACATGGACAAGTGTTGATGCCATAATAGAGAGAGCGAAAATCCTTTTGTCAAGAAAATAGTCATTTCATTGTTGATGCATCATGCTGTTACACAGCGTGGTCCTTAGAATTATATACTCACCAGCATGCACCCCCGCCCCCACCCCTTCTCTCATCATATAAATTTGCTCACAATTACACATCATTGCACTTTTAAATAACAACAATACATAAGAGATGAGCTCATCACACTGATGCCAAAATCAACTTTAAAGATTCTCTTTCTCTCTCTCTCTCTCACACACACACACACACACGCGCACACACATAGCTTCAGCACTTAAAAAAAAGAAAAAAGGTTAAGATGTCTGTGCCTGAAAATAAGACAATTCACCATCACTTCACAATGAACATTCAGCAATGAGTCTAATGCCCATATGGACATGGGGCAGCCAGATTACTGACCTCTTTAGCCCCAGCAGTTCGCCCCCATTGACACCGTTCTGGAGGAGGTCAATGCTGAGGCAGGCTGCAATGCAAACACAATCATGCCATTACAGTCAAGGAGCTGCTTGACTCTGTTGAGGCATACATTTATAAATCAATGAAGAGAAGTGAAGTTGATGCAAGTCCACCCCTCTTTCCACTTCCACGTCATTACAACTGCTTGATTTGGAAGGTCAAAGTTGTTGATTCCTGCTCCAACACCAACGGCTTTACACAACAGGCCTGCTCACTCCACTCACATGTAACCTTGTGTAGCAGTGGTGGATGAGATGTCACTACAATCTCTGGCTCCATTCAAGCAGATCAGGACCATTATTTTAGTGCTGCTTTGCCAACTCCTTAGCATGTTCTCCATTCACCGACAGGGAAGCGGTTTCATGTCATAACGAGTTTACACTGATCAGAACCTGCCCCAACCCCGAACACCTTTTTCCTCTATTACTCACAATGATCAATTTTGCAAAAATGTCAAGGTCAGTCAAATTTGTATTGATCAACAAGTTGCAGAACTCCAGAATTACCACCATCGATTTTAGCATCACATACAGTTTTAAACAAGTCTTTGACACTGATGATGTCCTAGACACTTCTGAGATCAAGTCACCAAGATGGTGTGATGGTCAAGTGGTGCAGACACTGGTAGCAGGGACTGAGAGGTGAAGTCTAATTTCAGGCCCCCAAAAATATTTCTCCCTGTCCACAGTTCCAGGGTAGTAATGGATTCAGCTAAAATCAGTCTTTCAATCTACATGAGATAACCTAAAACCAAGTTCCAGAATGCTGGAAACACATCCCACAACAAAGGAAAAGTGTTCCCCTTGCCAAAAATACCCCACAATGGAAATCAATAATCACTGGACTGGGACTGCCACAGCAAGCACTTCCCCATGGAAAAGAACCCAAATTTTCCATTGGAAAATCCAAAGTGAAAAATAGAGTACACCTACCTGAATTTTCCACAGAAAACAGCAGATCTACCTGAATTTTCCATGGGAAAATCCCATGTGGAAAAATAACATTTACAAACAAGACCTAATACTGAGAAGTACACAGACATACGTATTCCATCCGATCCACAGAAACGCCCAAATGAGATGCTAAAATGATGATGTATGGTTCAAATAACCCCATTTCTCTTTCCATAACTTTCAATTTCCTTATTTCTCAAGTAAATTAAGTTCAAACATGATTGTTAGTATTCACTGCCAAATGGTTATTAGTACTAGTTCAGTCCTGGCAATGCTAGTATGAAAATGAATGAAAGGTGCAGCCCTTATTATAGAACACTGAAACACTTACAAAATAGCAAACATCACAAACACACACTTCACCTCCAGTAAATGTTTTTCTTTTTCATGCCAGCAGTAAAGTTCCTGTGCACAAAATTTTGACAATACTGGCAAGGTATATACACACAGTACATATGAGCTTAGCAGAATAGTATACTTTTATTCCAGAAAATGACCAAAACCTTGTGCCCTAGCAGCATAAATATTTCTTGCACCTTGCCATCGGTGCGTACTAGTGTCAGTACTTGGTAACATTTTATGTTTTGTTTCAAAACCTCAAACACTGTAATCTTACTGTAATCCTCTTCTTTTTTACCCAGGCATCTCGAATGAAACGCATCAAGTGTTCACAGGGAAAGACAACAATTCATTACACATTTCAAGGACCCTCCTAGTCTAGCAAAAGCGCAAACACTTAACACTGCAGAGCCCCGCTGACAGTGGCACTGCCAGAACCAGTCGTGGAGAACAACGATCATAACAGATGCCATGAACAGAAATGCACACATCAAACAAAATTGTTCTGGTGGCTGTCCCATAACAACACCTAATCAGCATCACGTATGTCCACATTACTCCAAGTCTAACACGTATACAGTGCTCAAACATGTCGCTTATCACTGTGTGAACACAAGTACATCTCAAGTTTGTTAAATGCATGACATCATCTATGTCTGTATTGCTCAGAACTGTGTTTCTTTTTTATTTAATATGCAGTGATACACTGTACTAATAACACTAAGACCAAATTTGTCCTTTTTTCTTTCTTGAGATCACTTTAACCTGCATATCCAGAAGATAAATAAATAAATAAAGACATAAAACACTTTTCTTTTGATACTTTTTACAAATGCACTACATACCTCAGGACACGTACGTGTGTGCGTGTGTGTGTGCATGTGTGTGTGTGTAAAAGGCTGTAAGCAGCATACAAAACCATAGGATGCTGTGCAGAATACCCCTACCCACCCACACATATATCAGCTGCCATGGACTTGTGCACTCGTGAGTCAATGTCCTACCCAGACAGACTACAAAAGAGGAAACAGAAATGGACCCCACACCCATTCAGTCTTGCCTGCTAGTCTACTGTGCCGGGGTAGAAAAAAATGACCAAAGATGAAAACCGCACGAGTGACGAAGCAACCAACAAGGGCAGAAGTCTGGGCTGCCAATCATCCAAGCAGTTTCTGCCAATCACATCATCACAAATAATATCCTGTGTAAAAACCCAAAGAGGAATGTCATGCCTGCCTCACAAGCTACAGAGTGAAAGACTGATACCTTCCAATTCAAACCTTCCAAATAAGTAATGGCCCATGTTCACTTATCAGATACATCAGCTGCTGTCAACTGAGGCAAATTACATTTCATGAATGCTGGATTTGGATTGAAATCATCATGCATCCCACCAGTCAGCACGGTACCACATGGCAGCCAGATCAAAGCTTGTGAGAACAGAACCATGGGAAGTGGGGCTCACAGCTCCACCCAGAATCCTCCACAGATTTGTTTTAAGGGCCCTCTGGACATCCAAAAAGGGAGACTAAATCTGGTGCATTTTTGAGCCAACATTTGGTGCCGTCAGTGTGAAATTTTCATATTTTTGAAACAGGATATGTTTTTTCACATAAACAATAGTTGTAATACAGAATATGAGCCTCTGCCACAACCACAGAACTCAGTAAACTGGCAAAGAAATTCCAACCCCCAGCTACACAATGTCAGCACACAGCAAATCATACGGCAGAGCGCTACAGATTCCATTTATAAGGGTAATGCTCCAAAACATTTCAGGGCCCCCTTTGTTTTATGTATCAAGTTGTAAGAATTATATTGTGCAAAAGATTAAAAATAACAGGTACTGTAAGATGGCACATGATTTTGACAAGCAGTCAGCTCTATCACTGTTGACCACAGTACAGTGGACAGCAAAATAAATGCAACAATCATTAAAAAATGGCCCCATCTTGAAAGCATCTAGCTGAGATAGCTGGTTTAAACCAAAAGAAAACTACACTGCACATGAAAGTTGTTTCAGTTCTAAACACAGGTCAGTGAACCTGGCTAGACTGATGGTATTTCTCGTCTAATTTCTGGGGCTTTAGTAACAATGCCTTTTAAAGCATTCGTATTTCTGCGACTCTTTATGCAACCTGCTTAAAATGCTGCATTTGAGAGGGTAACAAAGGCCCTGTGCCACATGTCTTGAAATTGTCAGCAACAGCTGCACTAGCATACTGACTGGTACACTGGATTGGTAAATTACAGCTACCTGTGCAGCAAGACAATTTATAGCACTGCTCTGTAAATACTGAAATTAGATGCTGAACTGTACTAACAGGAGTGTTTCTCTTTAGTATGCCACCTGCAAGCGTCTTTACAAATAATATTTTGCATTTCGACCCACACTACCATGTGAACTATGCAACCATTCTTGGACCTTACAGACAGTGGACCTGGCTGTTCCAGAACCTGACCCACCTCACCCTAGAGTGGCTACCAGCTCACTGCAGCATCCATGGAAATAAAATAGGAAAAGGAAGCTCAGCTGGGTCAGAGCGACAAACGGGTGACAGATCAAGATGAAAGAACCATCATCTATTCCCCTCATGCAGAAGAAATGGCACCAGGCACAGTCGGAGCCCACCAATCTGACAGCTACTGCAAACCAAACAGAGCTGACCAGGTCACCCTGCTAAGGCTGAGAACCAGGCACAATAGAACGCACCTCTGTTCAACAAGATGATAGGACAGTCAGCAATACTCCTCTACAACAGCGCTCCAGTGACCAGCACACATCTCCTCCAGCACTGTTCACTTCAGGACCCCCTGCAGAAAATCACCAGGCCCTAGGATCTGCCCTGGATAGAAAAGCTGTATGGGGACCTGGCAGCCCTAAGAAGGACAACAGCATCTAAGAGAGCAGCTAGCCTTTCCATCAAACCATGGTGATTGAAGATGAAGAGGAACATGAGATTAATATTACCCATGCATGCAAACTTGCCACTTTTATTCTTTTCTAAACTGAACCGTATGACTTGTGTATTTAGACACTGTGCGTGCGTGCATGTGTGTGTGTGTGTGTGTGTGTGTGTGTGTGTGTGTGTGTGTGTGTGTGTGTGTGTGATTTTATGCACAGGTGTTCACATGTGTGTGTTCCAGTAACTCTTATTTGAACAAATCTGAAGTTTTTCTTTTTTGAGTCCTTTCATACATTTTACAAATTTACAATATATAAAAACATAACGTTTGTTTATATATATAACCACTCACAAGCAAGCCAAAAAACAAACAAAAAACAACAAAAACAAGTCAGCTGCATGTGCCAAATACCAAACTGTTATCACAAACATGAGGTACACACCTAACAAGCTTTCATGCAGTCATCTTGAGGCTTTGTTTCCTTTGGAACTGGACTCTACTTCACACCAACTAACCAGTTCAACTCGAGAACACACAGAGATGAAAATAAACCTCTCGCTGAGATGTTGCCGAGTAGGTTGATCAACGGAGCTTGTGGTACAAAGCACAGCTTGAGCATCAGCTGTGCCAAGCCAAGGAAACAGATACTGATCACAATGAATATGTTTCAGTAACCCACTGGCTTCTGTTGTGTGTGTGTGTGTGTGGGTGGGTGCGTGCAGTTGACAGCTATGGATGGATATGCCTGAGATAGCCCATTGTAGAATACTGTTTTTTCTCTCCCTTTTACACCTCAAAAACAACAGTGAACACCATTCCTCCATACAACAGATTTGGACCAGTGTGTATGGGCATGGTGGCCTGTTCATTCTTCATTTAAACACAGAGATTACACCCAATCACAGACATTGGCAGTTAAACAACCATTTGTTTTCGGTCTTTTTTTTTTTTTTTTTTTACTCGTTAGTTTCTTTACCATACACACTTAAAACACTGGATACCCCTCACCTCTGTCACAGATCACTCTGAACCCATTTGTTCAAGCTGTTTCAGTTTGAACAATCACTCACAGGTGATCATATATATATATAATTATATGTATAAGACACGTTCAACTGACTTAGCGAGATATGATGATGCTGGGCACACCTCTGCCCACATGTTGTTCTGTTCATTAAAGCCAAGCGGAAAGAGGAGATAAATACATCAAAACTGCAACCTCTAAACGACCAGAGCTGCACACCAGTCGCGCTTCACGCATCCCTCTTGCAAGCAAGCTGCCTTGGCTGAATGCTTGTGCAGTTGAGTCACTGAGAAGAAAACCTGGGGCAGAAAGAAGCACTCTGCAACACACTGTTACACAGAGGCTTCATATGAGGTGGCCGAGTCATAGACGCTTCTGCTGCTCTCTTTGCGCATGCGCCTCAAGCGACTGTTTTGTGTGCTCTCTCGCTCTCGGACCTCTGCCGCCTCGGTCAACTGCAGCGCCTGCACAAAGGAGGGCGGGTGTGCCTGTCCATCAGGAATGTCACCAGGATGGGGGGACTGTAAGGGGCCCCGTGACATCCCAGTGTGGTTCCCCACAGACCCCAGCCTCCCGCCCACCGGAACCGAGTTGGCCATGGAGTGGTGGGACGAGACACTGGCTTCCCGTGACCGGCCCAGAGATTCTTCGGAATTGGACAGCCCCTCCCTGGAGCGGCTGAGGTGCTCCCGTGACCGTGACACATTGTCTCTTGAGCGGTTAAGGCTTTCCTTGGACTTACTTCTAGCCGGGTAGTACGTCCGAGCTCGGTCTCTCACAACAGTGGCCGGGGAGGGAGAGGTGGGGCTGCAGGCGAAGCCCTCTCTGCCGGCCGAGGGGGAGGAGGCGAACCCTTGCCTGGCCCCACCTGCGGAGGGAGGGGCAGGCGGAGAAGTCACGTAAGGGGACGTCACTCGGATGGGCTGTGCGCGGCCAACCCTGTCGCCTTCCCCACTGCGTCCCAGGGTGCCACCTCCAGCCCCTCCCCCCTCAAAAGCACTCCGGCCAGGGTGCTGGTTGTGCTTGGCATGAGAGGGGAACCGCTCGCCGCTAGGGCTGGTGGGCAGGCTCCCACCACTGGTGGGCGAGCGGGGACTGAGATCCTCTCCAGTGCTCACTGGTGCCCGACGTGCTTGGTGCCGCTGTGGAGATGCTGAGGCAGCTCTCTGATAGATGGTGGCTGGAGGGACAGCACTGCGGTGACAGTCTGTGCCTCGCAGACTGTGGTTGCTGTCAACTTGTCTGCGAGCTGCATGAAGTGAGGCCCCCATAGAAGTCGGGTGGGCGGGTTGTGACTGCGAGCTATCATACAAGTTGTTGTAGGAGCCCAGGTGGCGCTGAGCTGGGGGCGAGGGTTCGCAGTCCAGGGACTGGCTGCCTTTGTCAAAGTAACGGTCCTGTGTGGGGTGCTTCGCCTGAAAAAGACAAAGACAAAAACGTTGTAGTCAGCCACAGCATCACTGGAGCACAGTCACTCAAACAAAGGGTCTTTTCTGGGCTCTCTCTCTTCTCTGGGGTCCACCTTGCAAACAAAGAATGCACACACACATATATATAAATGTTTTCAGTGTCAAGTTCTCAAGAGTAACCAGCTCATCAAAGGATCCAAGGTGTAGCTGTAAAGGCACATACTCTCTCTTCAAGCCCAAATATTTGCTGAGGGTGTTCCAAATAAGTCATAATTTTTTTTTTAGATATCTCACTGCATTTAAAATCTTTAATAAAATTAGGAGTCGGCAGGGGAAGAAAAACACAGGACAGAGAGATACAGAGAGAGCATTTTGAAAGTTTTGAAGCCATGCTTTGTAATGTCACTAACAAGTAACAGAATATACATGTTAGGCTACATAATTTTGTAAAACAAAATGTGAAGAGCTGTGACACAAGGGTGAGAAGTGTCAGTTGGCCTTTTTGATTTATTCAATTTCAAGTGATGAGCTTTCATTTCACATCAGTCTCACAACTGTGCAGAGCAACAAAATGAAGCCAAGGCTTCTTCTCCCCCTGGAAAAAAGATGGCAGAAAGTCTAATCTCTCAGTTTCACTCTGGGGAATGTCAAAAACAATCAAACGAGAGTGATCCTACAGAGATGTATTGGCCAGTCATTGAACCTCTTCCCACTGACCTTCTCTCCCTTTTGTTACACAGTAAAGTTAAAATCTGAAAATGGTGTCACATTTTCTTACTGATTCAGTGTGCAGTTAGGTAAGCATCTTCAGTAACACTGGTGTAACCAGTGACCACTGCATTACTGCTGTTAAAGAAGCAATGTACAAACACTCTATTAGACCTGTGAATGAAACTTTTATGACCAAACGTTACTTGAACTGCACACTACAAACTGACACATAAGCACATTTAGCAGTTACAACATGAATCACTGAAAGCAAACAGATAACAATCAATCCTCAAAGAGTGAAAAGAAACATCTGTTTTAAGTGAATGCAAACAAACAAAACAGTCAGACTTTAAATTTTAAGGGCACAAATACATTCATTTGCAAAAGGAAATGACAATGGATAAAAAGCAAGCCAATGGTGCTGATAGCGCACATTAACAAAAAAGTACAGCAAAGAACCAATTTGCACATAAAACACCTGCTACTGATCATGTGCCAAAACAAGTGAATGGACGTAAGTATTTTCCTCTGAAGAAATTAGAACAAAAATGCCACTAGTGAACAAACAAATGTGAGAACACATTCAAAGAAGACTGCTCATTCAGAAAGACGAATGTGAATGTAAATTTGCAACAGTAATTAAGATTTTTGTCAGTACAACAGAACAAACAGGAATGCATCTGCCATCCGCAAGTTTAAGCAATCATTCACCTGATCATAAATGACGGGTTACACTCTGAAAAAAAAAAAGAAGAGAGTAATATATCACCCACTACTCTCACTAACACCTTTCCGGGGTGCGGGAGGGGGTCCAATTTTGGTTTTATTTTTTGTTTCTTGGTTGTGGAAATGACTTTGTCCTGAGCTGACCTTATGTATTTGACAGGGTGTTAAACTCCAAGAACTAACTAAAAATGGACCTGCAAAGGCAAACAGTTCCATCACACAGGGTTTCTAGTCTAAATTCCACAGCATGCAACTGAAATAATGCGAACATCTCCACCTCTTCCCACCCCAAACTCACAAATTAGTGCATTTTTGATGTTACTAATAACAAGTACAATTAGAAACTTCATACTCTGATTCTGACAGAGTCCCAAGAAAAGTTTCTTCTCTATGCAACTGCATCTTTTAAGCCAACACCATATCCTTGTAAGTTGTATGCAATGTACACCATGCTGCATTCTGTGCTGTTTAAGTATGAATATATCAGGGGTTGCAAACACCTTTCTAGAACTTGCGTACAGCAAATGCAGTGCCTTGAAAAAAAATACTTACAACCAAGCATGACATGACATTGACTGAGAGTGATTTTTTTAAGACCAAACTAGCACTTTTTAAATTTATATCAATACTTGCTAAGCGCCTCATCTCAAGATGGCCCTAAGCGCTTCACAAAGACAACTGGAGCACTATTATCTGCATCTGCACTCTAGCTGTAAGTGACTGAACGAGTGACTAGTTTTACACAGCGTGATTTGAATATCCACAGAAGTGGTTACAGTGCTGTTTGACTGGTGCCACACGAAACTGCTGCACTTTTAGTGCAAGTCCTGTGTAAGACAGTGCGCCAGTTTACAGTGTTACTTTATTCAAAGCATCATATGTATGTGTGTTTAGCTGTAACCTGACACCTACATTTTTGGCAGATGGCCAGAATCTTTTACATGCTACTGCAGTAAAAGGTGGGCGGATGGGGGTGCAAAACAAGAAAGATGACCCTGGAGAAAAATATCTCCTGCTGCTTCTTCCAGGACTTGAACTCAAGACCTTTCAATCATGAGTCCATCACTCTACCAGCGCACCGTCCCTGCTCCCACCTATCTTGTGCCTACTGCAGAATTCTGGACAAGCCCAGCAGATTAACAGCACTATTTTCAGCTTGTGACTCTCCATGGCAATTAACATTTTTCATCAGTGCCTGGTTAGATCTTGGCCTCTGACTGGTACTGGTAGATGCACTACCACAGACTGCCCAGTCAACACACGCTTCATACTGGCATCCCATCTGATGCAAACAGAAGAATTGTAGCCTGATTCCACTACTGCGCACTACTTCTGGCAACGCCTTTTGTTCAATGGAGTTCGAGAGACACTGTGTATTTTCAAAGTTGTGAGACTGATACACAATGGGTGCACAAAAATAAACAAAAGCCCAACTGTTAGCAGTGGCATCAGAACTTCAGCCTTCAAGATTCAAACTGCAAATTTTGCCAAGTCGCTTACCCTGGGCACCCTAACAAACCCACAGAGTTTCATCCTTTTAGATTCAAACCGAAATTTTGCTCTGTTGGTTACCCAGTGGGCACTCTAACAAAACCTGACATTCATATGTAAACATTTCTGATTTTGGAGGTAACAAATTATGCTTTTATTTCTGAGTCAAAAAAAAAAGACCCCCCCCAATAAACACATACACACAAAAAAAACTGTGGGATATACAAGAACAATATTTTTGCAAACTGGGAAAAATACAAAGTGAGCTGAAACTTGTATTTTGTGTTTATTATTTATTTTTAAAGCTGAATACTGGGATCATGTTGACACAGTTACTTCCCTTCACATGGGATTTCACAGAGAAAGGATGGCACCTGGTCTAAGGCCAAGTGGGATAAGCACATATATATACATCTCTTATCCACATTGAATCCTTCTAATGCCAGTGTTCCAGTGACACTACAAGCACAGACTGTCAACATGCAAACAAAGAACATGTGTACCTGTCAGCCTGGAGCTACTACATTCTGCCAATGATCACAACACAAATCACAAAAACATGCGTTTTCCTTCTTTTTTTAAAATACGATTTTTTTTTTTTTTTACATCTCTCTAATTACTAATAGCATCAAAATGCACTTCATATTCCAGCTGATATCAACAAGGTAATGTCCAGCTGACATAAACAAGGTAATTTTTCAACTGACCTGATTTAAACTTAGAAAATTCTCATTTTCAGTGGCTGACTTGAGGCAAATTCAAATTTATCAGCTTTTTTGTGATTTCTCATATTTGAACATTAGTCTCCTATCTTTCGCTTCAATCTCAGAACACACTGTTAGACATGTTGAACAGAGAGCTGTCTCCAGATCAGAGGTAATGGTGGAGACAGTGGTCCCTGGAGGTTGGGGGAAGATGAAAACTACGCATAATACTACACTCTCACTACCAGAATGATTGCATTAAGACGAGCAGCAATGCCAATGCCAGTCCTCATTAAATTCTCTTTCATGCACTCTACTGCCCTAGTGGGAAACTTATCTCATTAGAAAGCTGGACTGACCCCCCCCCTCCCCCCCGGCCATTTTTGTCCCCCATCTTCCCCTGTGAACCTAACACAGTGTGTAGTGTAACCTAACCTAACTGCAAATCGGTTTTGTAGCTGGGATCTGATTAATTTTCTTTCAGCCTGACAAGACCTTCATGGTCAACACATGACTACACATTACACAATAAGAATCACTCAGTTAACCCAAGGGACTAGACACTCAACACAAACTACTGGGACTAATGAAACACATTTAGGAAGTGGGGAGGGGGGGGGGGTTGATGAGTCTCTGCCTGAACTGGGATTCCAGCTGACCACCTCTCAATCTGAAGTCCACTGCCTCTGTCACCCGCCCAGCCACCTGCTGAAGAAGGCAGCCAACAATCCAGATCAACAGCCTGAGAGTCGTCAACGGCAAGCATTCAGCCGCCAGTGTTTCACAACCGGCCAGGACCCCGCTGTGCCATGAATAGAAAGAAGGAAGAAAATGGACTCACCATGCCACACCACAGCACAACGGTATGCACGCAGAGACGACGACTACACTGGCAGGCAGGTGGGCAGGTGGGTGCAAGTCAGCCCGCCACACACACATCACAGATACCAAAGATGCACAGCCATGAGAGGACGGGAAGGAGAGAGGAGAACGGAAAAATGGAATACAACCTTATAATTTACTCACGCTTTTGTTGACTGTGGGGCTATGATGCCGAACTCCATTGGCTGTGGTGCTCGCTTCGACACTGATCTTCACGTCCTTTTCTGCCGCAACATACGTCACTTTTGACGAGTCGATGTGGATCGTTCGGGTCTTTGGAATGTATGACACCAACCTAAAAAATAAAAAATAAAAATAAAATATTAGTTATCAGTGTCTGAGTTGACATGATCACTATTCCACGTGATTCAATATCTCTTGCAAAACTGTACAACAGTAACACTGGAAATCAGCAAGCTTTGTGCCGATATTCTTGCCAGACCCCATCACTCGGGTGCAGCATAATTTGTGCATAACAACTTCTGGGCATCAAGACCTGCGTCCAGAAAAGAACACCCTAATGTAAGCATGAAAGCTGCTAAACAAAGCACTGTCTCAAATGCCACTGAAAAATAGTCAGCTGCAGAAACAAAACAAACATTTTGATATACTCATGCTTAGTTAATGGAACTGAATGCACCCTCCACCCCCCTTTTTTTTAAATTTTCTCTTTTAAAAAAAGATTTTTAAACAGGCCTAATATGTATTGTTATTCGGGTTAAAAAAAAAAAATAATAAAAAAATGGTGAATTGAAGGAAACTATAAAACATGTACAGAACAAAAGAAACTGCAAATCAGAACCTAAGGAGTGATGGGCGTTTCTCTTCTATTTTTCTGCATTTCACCACAGAGGTTAACTTTCCTTCAAGAAAAGTTAATCCACTTGGTAAAAATGGACAAGGACTGAATGTCTCAAGCCTATTCAACCCTGTGCACTTGACCGTCTGTTTTAAAATGTGTACAACATGACTGCTCAACTGAGTACCACAAACCCTCTGCTGGGCAACACTCACTTTTCACACACCCTGGTCATCATGGAAAGACCATGGTCCCTGAAATTGGTGCAGCAGAACCCCTCTTTCAGACTACACTCAAAATCAACACTGAAAGTGGTCTTCAATTAGAAAGAGGGTGGTCCTTGGTCTGAGGTTCCATTACACAGAAATATGAAGGGAATGGATCGATGATCTATGAAAAGGTCTTGACAGAGGGGGCTGGTCTTTCATCAGGAGTTCCATTGTGTACCAACACCTAAACTATTATCAGTAAATGGTACCCTCATTGGGAGTTCCACAGTGTACCAACATTTAAACTGGTATTGAAAAATGGTACCATCACTGGGAGTTCCATGGTGTACGAACACTTAAACTATTATCAGTAAATGGTACCATCATTGGGAGTTCCATGGTGTACCAACACTTAAATTATTACAGAAAATGGTACCATCATTGGGAGTTCTACAGTGTACCAACATTTAAACTGGTATTGAAAAACGGCACCATCACTGGGAGTTCCATGGTATACCAACACTTAAACTATTATCAGAAAATGGTACCATCACTGGGAGTTCCATAGTGTACCAACATTTAAACTGGGATCGGAAAATGGTACCATCTTTGGGAGTTCCATGGTATACCAACATTTAAACTGGTATCAGAAAATGGTACCATCACTGGGAGTTCCATGGTGTACCAACATTTAAACTGGTATCAGAAAATGGTACCATAGGTCCCAAAACAGAAAATGATGCTGAGCAGAATAATTCTGAAGTTACTCAAAGCACTTTGTTCAATATTACGTCCTAATGTAATCATCACACAAGTGAACTTGGTAAAAAGTAGTTCTTAAGAAAATACGTAGCTTGCAGTTTCATAGTTCTTGAAATGGAAGCTGGTATGAAAGTGTTAGATCTCCATGGAGATTATAACCATGCAAAGTTGGTTAAGTGTTCCAGCATTTGCAGAGTATGGTTATCTCCCTGGGGTGCACACTACTTGTGCATAATGCATGCTAGTAACTGTCAACAAATGGATTCTGTCAGCTGCACAGCATCACCTTCTGATGATGATCTTGTTAAAGTATATATGCATACACATTATATAACAACCATACAAAGCTTAAACTAGAATTTAGAATATGCAACTTTCAGTCTTACTTCTCCAACACACCTGTACACAACCTTTCAATGAGATGGTTATGTATAGCCATAAAATTCTCTTGTTCAAACAGTGTGTACAGACCATTTTGAAAGTTTGTGAAATAACGAGGACATGCATCAATTACTGTCCAAGAAAACTGCAACATGAAGTTAGCCTAACACTAATCATCACACAGACTTAGTCAAGGGTTGCAAAACCTTTTCAGAACTTGCATACAGCAAACAGTGTCTTGAAAAATGTATGCAACCAAACATGACACTAAACACAATGACAGCGATTTTTTAAACACACCTGCACTTATCTAGTTATAATTTTGCATCAAAAAAACCCTACTACAGAATTGTGTGCAAGCCTGATGATAACAGTACTATTATCGCTATCCTCAAGCTTGGGACCCTCCGTGGCAATCAACATTTCTCACCATGTGCCTGATTAGACCTCAGACTTTTGCTGCTACCTGCTGGTACCTGCAGATTCCTGTTTATCTTCTTTTGTAGGTGGCCTATTGTCAACCGGCTCAGAGCCAGTGGAAAGAACTGGTTTAGAATTATCACCACAACTACCAAAAAAACAACTCAGAATTTTCTGCATTGTCTTTCACAACATTATGCTGAGCTGTGAAATGTGGTCAGTCCCGCATGCAAACGAATTGCAGGAAACTAGTAATGCAGCTGGAAACTGAGGTAGGCAGCGAACTACCACTGATCTCATTTGATGTCACCTACCCTGGCCCCACAGCTGTCAAAGTTGGTGCGTTCTCACAAATGACTTCACACCATAACTACAGGCAGACAGAGACTGACCAAGACTGCTTAAAGATTTAATTAAAATGCATTCTGCTGTACAGATCTGGACCTTTATGTGTATAGTAAATGAATGGGGTTTGAGCAATTGCATTAGAGGGGTTCAATTTGTCCCCAAAATGCTCTTTTTTTTCCTGCATATTTGGAACCCCTGCTTAGTGCTTTTCATACAAGAAAACTGTAACAACAGCAATCACATGCACTTTAAAAAATAAATATAAATAAATCACATGCTTTTTGCAACTGAAACAGTTTTCCTGAAACTTTCATTCAACTGAACATTTCATGACAGGAAAGAGTCAGCAAATGGGCCAAATAAACAAAAACACCAGAAAGAATTTAAAAAACTGGTAAAAAAGCCCACCAAATGACAAACCTGAAAATTAAGGACACCAAAGCCACGAGAAGAAGATGCATGAAAATCAACTTGGGATCTATGAGAAAGATTAAGCAGTACTGTACTCAAAACAAAGCAGTAGCACACAGAAGAGTTACAGCTCTACAAAGAAGCTTCACGATTCATAAAACCATGCAGGTGGTGAAGCTATCCGGTCTTTTTCACATACATCTTGAAGACTCAAAACTTTGGCCCTCTTGCACATATTGCAATGTTTTTAGAGCATGATGACCCAATGAAAATGAAGAAGCTTTTTTAGAGCATGATGACCCAATGAAAATGAAGAAGCTAAGTGAAGAAATGAAGAAATGCCATGCAGCAGTAACAACACACTTGTGCCTGGCCGCATCAGACAGAAAGGCCACATTTCCAGCTTTACCAATAAATACTTAGAAATGACATTCTTGTATCCTTGACATTCTTCCCACCACCACCACCACCACCACCCTCTCCCCCAACACCTTAAGTGTGTGTGTGTGTGTGTGTGTGTGTGTGTGTGTGTGTGTGTGTGTGTGTGTGTGTGTGTGTGTGTGTGTGTGTGCTTTTTTCCCACCCCCACTCCCCAGACTATATTAATGTTTTTGTTTTTTTTCTACATTTGCTAAACCTAAGTTTTTGCCCATCCCAAAAATTATAATCAATGACTGCACTAGACATGTTTCAAACTGGTATTACATCTACAAGGTGACAAGAGTGGTTTACAGAAACCAGTCAGATAATCACTGTAACCAGTCAGATACACAGCTGTCTATACTACTACTACAACTCTACTAGTACACCCCCACAGGCCACACCCTACTCCCTTCACCATCTACAACGGGCACACACACACACACAACACTCTCTCACTCATGCCAATACACATGATGAGAGATCATACACTAGGTTCATCAGCTGCCTTCTGCCCTTAGCACAGGTTAAGTATACTGCCATTTTAGCGACTGAAGCAACACTGGGGATTAAAATAAAAATAAAAATGTTTGGTTGTAATCAAACTCCCATGTCAAAACTACTTTCCCTGCCATGGTAACCTTTTGAGACATAGCACATGCCATCGCTAATATCCCCAGTCAGAGCACAGATATCAGTGTGAATGTGAAATACAAAAGACTGTTCAGAAAATACACACTTTCATACAAATAGCACACACCTTTTTCATACAAACAAAACCAATAGTGAATACAAAACACAGAAAAATGCAGAGTTACGGGGTGTAGGTTACAACTGCCCAACAAAGTAAAATGGCCTTGCTCCCATCCTGAGATAGCCACAAGAAAGCTCAGAATTATTTTTTAAAAACTCCCACACTAAACAGATATGCACTGAATTCAAAAGGCCCATAATAATGGCAGTATCTTGAAACACAAATCCCAGAGCACCTGTGCATTATTTAAAACCTGAATGGACAAGATTTCACTAAAGGCTAGTTAAAGGTTCAGGGGTCCAAAAGAATGAGGTGCACATTTCATTTTTTAAGGACTTGCTCTCACCGTAACCTGGAGCTTTCTGGTAATTACAGACAAGCATACTATTACCAGTGCTCCCAATAGGTGAGGGTCACAATGACCCCCTGTCAAAAAATCTAAGGGTCAAACAGCCTAAACTGGGGGTCACAACACTCAAGTAGCCTATATATGAATATTCAGTAGCAGCCGTTTTTGTATTAAAACAACAAAAACAATAAAAATCATACCACAAATGCTCCATCATTACTATCTTCATATTTAGTCATTTAGTACATGATACATAAAAAATTAAAAAATCAGTCCTTTCAATTTGAGTCATTTTAGAAGTTTTCATTCATTCAAATGTACAACAGAAAGAAAAAATCTGGCAAAGGAGGGAGACCCCCCCCAAAAAAGAGATTTGGTCGCAAAATGGCCCCACCCAATTCTCACAGTTCCACAGTGATTTTTTGCTTCCGTCAGGTAGCCAAATAATCAACTGTAATTGCTACAATTACTACTTTATTTTGCTTCCTTCACTGACTTTGTTTCTTATCAAAACAGCCATGGAACAGCCTCAGTTTTGTTTGAGATTGTTATGATAGAATACAGCACACCAGTGAAGGAAGCAAGTACAAAAGCAATTGTTGCAAAAACAGTAATTATAATAAATCACTTGGCTGCCAGGGCGAAGAGCAGATCAATGTGGAATAGCAGTAGTAAAAATGAGGGAGGCCATGTTCGCCATTCCCAAAATTCAGTCACATTTAGGCTACCTACTACAGATGCACCAGTTGAATGTATTTAGCAACTACGGTTGCGCTAGGATCTTTTTGAGCTGCTTTAATACTTCTCTCTCCTTTGACAATAATATTTTCATCAGACTTTGCTGCTGAGCACTTCTTCACACATGTAAGCCAGGTAAAAGCGACATGTTTTCAGCCGAAGTGAAAACAAAGGCACAGAAAGGAAATGACAGCATAGTAAGGAAGTAAATTTCCAACCAATCAGCTCCAAAACCAATCAGCACTGTGGACAGGAATGTGGTTAGACAATCAGCGTTTTGCTTTCCAAATCTTGCTGATCTGGTTTCATTGATATGCTAAATGACCATCAATTATCTCAATCACTTTGAAAATATGTGTGCATCAAGATGACACACGGATCTCTAATCTGTGCATCAAAATACAAATCTGCGCTTAACAGACCAACAGCTGGGTGTTACCGGGAGCACTGATTACCAAGCTTGGGGTGAACAGGTTCAACAATTCAAAAGATAAGGAACAAATAACTACTTCACAATTTGATGTTTTCAACCTTGAAACCATGACCATGCAGTCTGCCAATCAAATGGACCTATTAGTAATGGCACACACCAACACACCAGGTTTCATTAGAAACAGTTCCAGAAGCCTACAAAATACATATATATATATACAGCATTCAAACCTTTACTGTGACCTGGATCTTGCACATGGTAATTAATCGAAGTGTTTGGCATGGTACTATCACTTAGGATCATGCAAAGATATATCAGTCACGCAGTTCAGATGAGATTAATCTCCAGGTGCCCATTAGTGAGCATTTCAAGGGGGTCGATGGGATTCCATACTACAACTTTTTTGGAGTCCCCAGGCAACTTTAAAGGGCCAAATCAAACACAAAACCACAGTTGCGCAGATGCATAACTACTATACTTATACTGCTTTGCACATACCTTTTGTCCCTTCTACAATGTCAGTATTACTCTGGTGGTTGGTTGCCTTGCCAACTGTGTAAACACATGTTTTTAATAGCATAGATGTTTTGAATCTGTCCATATCAAAAAGATTTACAGTAGCATAATAAAATATTAAAAAACACTAAATATGTGGTGATTTCAAACACAAGACTATTACAAAATATGTCTATGAAGCAGTGTAAGTGCCCTGCATCTGTGGATCAGAACAAAACCAATGAAAGAATGGAGAAAGCTTTTACAGACAGCAAATGCAGAATACAGTATATAAAAAGCTAAGACTGATTCCGTAATTAAATATGTGCATTGTGTCTTACCACCAAAGAAAACTTAAGATGCCTCTCTTCCATTTACTACGGTGCCAGTTTGGACAAAAGAAAGACAACTTCCATTCATCTTTCCTGTTTCTATTTTTTTTTGGAAACAGCTGAAAATTTGCAAGTTACTTTTATGTCCAAGCCTTCAGTGACACTGACAGTCCATGCAAAGAGCTCTACTTACTCCTCAGTCTTTTGGCATTGCTTCTGATATTAAACCTTTTAAAACTAGAAGACCAAAACATCTTACAATGTAGGGTATCATGCTGACATGACATGGCTGTTAACTTGGTACAGCGGTGTGCTCCATGAGTTTGTGTCTTTTTGCTGTGAACTAACCTGTGTAGTCCCCTACTTCTCTTGAGCTTTGGCCTTTGTGAGAATGTGCACTTGTCAAAAACAGTGTAAGTGTGAAGAAGCTGATTTTGAGATTGAAGCAATGGTACAAAAACTGCACCATGTATACCCCTTTGGCAAATGTCAGGACTCCAAAGCAAGAGTGACATCACCAGTACTGTCAGTCACAGACAGCAGGTCTGGACTTAGAAAAACAACAACCAAGTAATCTATATATGAGCCTGTGACAAAAGGTGCTCCCGCTTAACCTGGGTCTGTTTGTATACTCCTATTTATTTTCGTCTTACTACAGTTACACGAAACTGTGGTCGCTTTTATTCAGAATGCACCAATGAGTAGTTAAAGTAAAAACTGACAGCTCTGGTCACCAAGAGGAGGATTAAAAACAAAAATACTTGATGAAAATCGATGAAAATCGGCTTCCGGAAAGTGGGACAATGTGGGTTGTTTGACTTCAGCTGAAAACAGCAACTAACCAGCTGAACTATTCTTCACAACTTGTACACCATTTGACTACTGAATAAACTAACTTTAGTATTCAGTCAAACTGCAAGCCATGCATGATGTTTCATACCCCAAAAAAACAAAATTGAAAATACACTGGCCGTTCGTAATGGAATGTGTCCAAAATTCTGATAAGTTTAAAGATTGTCTGCTACCGCACACCACTGCATTCACTGCAGACACTGGCTTCTCATATATGCATATCAATCGTGAACTGAAAGCAATCGATGTTTTTACTGCGGGCATTTTCGTGTCTACATTTTTTTACCCAGAAGTGAAAAATCTAAAACTCTGTCCATTTCTTATGAACATACTTTTGCAAATTTTATTGACATCGCAAACATTTAATTACTGCTGACCGCTTCTAAAACTACCACTGGCCTTCCTGTTGACATCACATGGACGCTTGTCGCTGACAATGGTTTCGTCAAAGGGGTGGTGGTGAGTATTCTGACTCTGTCAGGTTATTTTGTTTTGTTACGAACGTCCTAAATGTTACGCACGTCCCACATAACTGTTGAATTTCTGTCCTCATCATATATTTTCCCAAACAAATGCTTTCTTAGCCACTAGTAAGTGATATAACTGGCATTGGTTAGTGTGCTTTGTTTTACTTCATTGTATTATAGTGGGAAGGGGGTAATTTCAAATTGTGGACACAGTCTGTGATTTGAAGTTACGTTTGTCCAGATGGTCGCTGTGTCTTTTGTTACGTTAGTCTGCAGTCTGTCTATGTCTGTAATTATTGCTGATTTAGCTAAGCGGTCAATTTAAAAGTTGAAAAGGCTCACAGCTTACATTTCGAGTGGTTGTTTACAAACTTTTATGTCTGAATGGAGGCTTGTGCATATTGAACGAGTACTCTGTAAACTTTGTAGCAGGTGAACATAACATGGACACAGTGCTACCCTCCGCCCCCTTTTCCTTTGTTTTGCCATCTTATTTTTGTTTCCTTTCCGCATTAAATGTAACAACTGACTTGCCACTTATTTTTATTTTTTTACTGATTAACTGTGCATGAAGGCTGACTTTGGGGGCCGGTGGAGAGCAGGGGGGGGGGATTCTTACAATTAAATTCATTATAAACATTTTCACTGCTCTTGTATAAATAAAGACCTTTGGGCAGTTTAGGATTGTTACAGTCCAAAGTACACGTAGCACCTTTCTGTTTCCTTTTTTTTTTTTACTTACTGAAAAATGTAATACAGGTATCTGACTTAAAGATGCCATACTTTGTGACCTGACCACATTTTTAATGTGTTGTTTTTCTTTTAGTTTTAGTAAGCATACATTAGATGACGTCTGTCTGTCCCTGATATTCAAGTCTGTATTAAATTCTGTTACTTTCGATAACTGTTGCAGGTTCTGGAAGTGTGCCAAGCAAAAAATCATGTATGGATCCAGTTCTTCACACACACAAAAAGGAAGCATGTTCTTCGGGCCCTCACCACCAGACATATCTTATTGGGATTTCTTGATTGCAAACAGAAAAAGGAAAAAAATCCCTGACACTGAGAGCAAAGTACTCTACTCAGTCAGAGGCAGCAGTTTTTCACTGACAGTGATTGACAGACAGGTTTAGCTTGAAAGGATGATGATGTTTTTTTGTTTTTGTTGGGGGGGGGGGGCTTATAAATTTTCCTAAATTTTTAATGTGATCTGCAAGTTCAGAAAGTCACTCTTTTCACCTGTCATATCATACTGTGCCTAGGTTCACTACAGTTGTGTACTGTTTGTCCAGTCTGTTGGTTTTCATAGACTGTGTCCACTGCCACAGTGTTACGTTCATCCACTTAAACAAGTTGGAATGTGTGAATATGCCTCCTACCTTGCATTTTTTTTTTTTTTTTTTTGCATTAATCATTACAGTGTATACTATGGAATAAAGTGTTCCTAGTTTGAAAACTTTACGGAAGTTGTTCTGCGTTTGAAATGATTATTTGTTGCACTAGATTCTTGAGTGCAAAATTTGGACAAAGTGATTACACAATACTTACATTTAAAGCAGAATTTGTTTGTCCTGCCTGCTCTGATTTTATTACTAGCAGCTACTTAAATGCACCAGAAGCATTAAAATTGCATACAAATGGTTTTTCTCTGTATTATTATGACATTCACTGTGTCCATTGTTACAAACATCCACACCTGACCTGACCCCAGTTTTGATGACATACAGTACACACTTGGATCAAAACCATTTTTTGATGATGGAAATAGTTGCTTGAATAAGACCACTTTCTAATGTTAAGTCTGAAAATAGCTTATTGGGAGTCTGATTTTGAGGCAGTGTGTCCCAGTTTAGATCACAACCTTTTGTCACAGGCTCGTATAAAAAATTAAAACTCTTTTTTCAGTTCTAGCGCATAAGGGATGCACATTTGTGCATTAAATGGAGCCCCAAATCTAACCGTACCCACATACATGACAATGAACAAGTTCACTCAAACATAATTATCCTCCCCACCCCACCCCATTTTCTTTAAATTTCATTATGGGGGATATACAACTACAAAGCATGTTTCGTGTAGCTCTTGCAAGCAGCTGGCTACTCAACTAAACATAAGCTTCATAATGAGCTGCTGCTTCACTGCTTACAAAATCCCTTGCCCAGTCACTTTCACACAAGTTAAACTATGTATATCATATTTTGTCCTTAATAATCAGATTTGTTCACTTGAACCTATGTCAGCAAACAAACAACAAAACATGTTCTTACTGGACAATACTAGCTATCAGGTGTCCTTAATTATTCAAAATTTGTGACCAACACAGTTTTACTGTAAATGATAACCTGAGCATGTTACCTTATCCTTCTGCATTGCCAAATGCATTTGTTCTGCTTCTTTGTCTCTTTTTAAATAGACTCTGTAAATGTGTAAACAATCTTGATGGCATTTAATGGTCCTCCAACCAAACTTGCTTTAAACTGAGAATTCTTTTTCCTCCTTCTGATGGCTACACAAAATCTATAGCAATGACTCCATTCAGCAGAAACAGATTTACTGAACCCATCCAGCACAGACTCCACTGATTTCACCTTTTGCATTCACATATCTAACAAGATTTTTTAAATTCTATTCAAACAATCTGCACCCATAATTACTGACAGCAGTCAACAGAAGTTTTCAAAATCAAAATTGCAACTGAAAGATAATGCTCAGCTTTCACTCTGCTTTCTGTATATAACTTACTGAACACGCACACACACACACATAAGCGCGTGCACACACACACAGGGTTAGGCAGTAGAAGGTATGTTAGCGTCATGGTTTATGGGGTTAAGTGTTACAGTAAGGATGCAAGAACATCCTATGACAACCAAAGAAGACAAGACAACAGAATGACCAGAATACAAGAAGAATGGCAACACAGTATTCATCCAACTCACTTGGGCCAGTGTGGACCACATAAAACGTAACTGCAGTTTAAGCAGCAGCCTTTATGAAAAGGGTTCAATCCTCCTTTGAATTTTCCTGTCACCTGCAACCAAAATCCAGGAGTGCAATGAACTGAGAGTCAAAGGGAAAAATGACAAATCCCTGAACCGCAGCAGGCAACTTCAGTAACTAAGACAGGCTGGAACAAATTCCGTTGCCTCCAGTTCCAAACTTCGGCAACTAAGACTGGCTGGAACAAGTTCCGCTGCCTCCAGTGTCAGTCAACAGCAACGTGACAAAAAGTGCAAATGTTTCACAGTTCACATTCAAAATACAACCTCTGTTTAATTTTGAGGTCTTCTTGTGTCCTCGCTAAGTACAGGATGATCATCCTACAAAGCCTGAAATGCCTCGCTCAAATAGTTCCCCCCCTGCCCCCCCCATCCCACAACTTGAGCAGACATAAACAAACAAACAAAATTCAGTTTCACATTTCCAGTGCTGCTACAGCCTCAAACCAGTGAGCAGACAGCCAAGCAGTAACACAGTACACAACATAGCATTGGTTATTGGGTTTTTTCCCTCCATTCTTTTTCAAATAAATGTAGTCTAAATGTTTCAGTGTACAAAACTGTGACAATGCCAATGGACTTAACACATACAATAATCTCATTATAAAAAAAAAGCAAAAAAGTCAACCTACTCAACTGACAAAACTGATGGCTTCAGAAGTTAGTTACTAAAATGTGGCACCGGAATGACACTTCTTACAGAATACTGCACTGTTTGAGTTAACCTACCTACTTCCTGTGGAAGAGTACTCACCTGTTCATTTGTAGTTCTACCTCTGGATACCAGCACCATATGAAACCCTGTCAAGCCAAACACTGGCACTGTGGACAGCGCTATAATACAAACTACAATGATACTGCAGTGGGTTAAGGGGCAAAATCAGCTTCCTTTGAATTTAATCCTCCAGCAGAAAATCAGTGAATTTTTGCCACCAAACATTCACATTAATAGCAGTATTCCTCAATGACAGATGGCCTTGCTGTCTTTATCCCACCCATGGGAAATAAGATATATACATGGTACACTTTATTTCCATTGCTCACTAGGTACCCTAGATGACAGTAAACTTAAGCAAGGGTCAACACATACAGATCTCTCTCATTGTTTTTCCTTAACCACAACAGTTAAGTTTCCAATGGAATAATCTCAAGCAGGTCACTCACTTACTGCCCAGCAAGTAAAGAAAAGCAGTCATAAAAGTCATAGAGCTCAACATTTTGCAACTTTTGGTAAACTAACTCTTGACATTAAAATTGATACACCAATCCAAAAATGTGGAAATGAGTGGCAAATGTGTGCTTTGATCACTGCTAAATGTGTGGTGAGAAACCACTTCAAAGACAAATTTTCTGAAACCCTCCACTTCAAATTTCTGCACAAATGAACACCTCACTAAAGACCACATCTCTGTAAAGATCACCTCTGCTTGATTTCTACTGGGGTCTCAAGAGGAGTTCCACTGTATTTTACTACACCCTGATTTGCCTTCATTTCTGGACACATTTACTATGATTTAAGGCTGAGGTAAGAGCACATGGAACATTATGTACAGGCAGATTCATCAAATAACCTGTAAGAGAGTGTATGTGCATGTTGCTTCAGTGAATTGCTACTCAATGCATATAATATGAAATGTACATCTTGTCTGATTTCTGTACATGTATATATATATTCACCCATCACCCAGCCTCCCATAATGTTGTTTGTCAGATGTTCAGAGATTTTCTAACAATTTGTTCTTGAAAAAAAACTACCACTGTTTATTTCAATGTTACTATTATTATTGTAAAAAGAACACTCAAAAGAGAGTTTCATTTGATCAAAAGTTCAGAGCTTTTCACGAATACCTGCACTTTAAAAATGAACATTATTATTATCATTATAAAGAGAATACTCAAAAGAGGGTGTACAGAAGCTTTCATCAGATCAAATGTTTAACCTCTAACCCTAATCAACTTACATGCAACAAATGCCTCACACCGTGCACGTGAACACTTGCTGGGAACAGCAACAGCCACTGTGCCAGTTCTATTCATTTGGGATGGTAGCCCCCAGTTTTTTAGTTGTTGTTTTTTGCCCCCAAAGAAAGGATACGCAATAATAGGCCCAGGTTTCCAAAGGTTCTCTTTGTGGTCCATGAGGTAGACGATGCTCTGTGCCAAGATGCTGACCATGTGCACCGACAATGAGAGGAGCATCATGAAAAAGTAGCGGTAGTTACGCCGACCTATGCAGTTGTTCAACCACGGACAGTGGTGATCAAATGTCTGAAACACAACACCATCACCGTGACAAAGAAATCAATGAACAAAATACAGTCATTCAATTTTAACACAAGTTCAACCAAAGAACCCAAACTACTATTCCCATAATCTCTCCCAACTACAAGTATTAATTATGGGATGTCACACAAACCAAACTTTCAAATTCATTTATAATCAATAATGTCTCAAGAATGTTTGCTTCACCAAGTCAAAGAGTTCAGGTACACACAGCAAAGGAAGTGTCATGTGTCACTGTTAATGTTACAAGTTATCACTGTCCAGAGTCTGACTTCAATCAAATTTACAGCACAGCCATTGAGAAAACTCCAACACTAACATTTCTGCCACTCCCAGACACTTATCAATTACATGCACACAGACTTACATTTTCCATACCCCCCCCCCCCCCCCCCCCCCCATCAAAGAAAAGCAAATCGCATCAGTGAACAAGCACTCCAAATTTGTAACAGTGGTACTGACCTCTATACAATTGTTGCAGACACTACAATGTGAACAGCGGGGAGGACGATAAAACTGACAAGTGGTGCACCACTTCATGCGCACCATCACTCCTTTAATCTCCACATTCTTGTACAGCGGTGCTCGAAAATCATCACTTGCTTGTTCATCTTCATGAGCTGTAGTGGGAAAACACAAGCACAGAATTAGTTATATTTCATACCCAGTCAACCATATTGCAGACACGTTAGTTGTTACCATCAGCATCAGGCCATAAAAGGATAAACAAGGCTTGTCACCTTGCATGGCAAAACACCCCCTGTTGTTACTGTCAGTATGCATTCCCATTTTGTTTGCACTGTTTGCAAACAGTTTGCAGCAAAATGATCAAATCATTGATCAGACCTTGATATTCAACACAGCTACCCATTTTCAGCAACTCTTTTTCTTTCTTTTTTCCCACATGACACTTTGGCTTATAATGATGTACCACAATACCAAGTTTAATTACAAAAGGTTCAGTAGTTCAGAAGATATCATGCAGACAAACAATTGAAATACTGAATGTTTGCTCTAAGCTTGACTGCATGACACTCACTGACTCAGGTTATAAAAGGTTGAGCAGTTCAAAAGTCATCTTTTGGGCAAAGCCCTGACATACACACACACAGAACCTGGTATTGGTCACTAGAGGTGCATCAATCTGAGGCAGTGTCATGCAAAAACATTTGGTTGCTATCTACATTGTTCAGCGTCATGGTCAGAGTGAGGGTGTATACATACGGTCAAGGTTAGACTTAGAGCAAATGTTCAGTATTTCAGTTGTTTGTCTGCTTGATATGTTCTGAGCCACTGAACTATAGGCATGATGATTCCAGTATCCCCCCCCCCCCCCCCCACCAAGTCTGTTACAGGGGTTATAAATATCAAACTGTAATTGAGATTACCCACACACATACAACACAAACATGTATTTTAAATAAAACTGCTAATTCAGAATAACAATTCCAATTTAGCAATCTGGTATGTATTTCAATATATATGATTATGAGCCCGTGACAAAAGGTGGTACGCAAAAGTGGGATATGTAGTGAAAATCAGACATCACGTTAACCATGTTAAGTACTGTGTTCGAAGATCACATCTTCACAAAAATAATAAAAATTGATTTTATGCCATACATGAGGACAGAGGAGTATGTACAACATAAAAATAGCCGATGAATCAGACCTGGTCCATCATCACACAAGACACAGGGTTTGCAACAGCAGTACAGTGAAGAATTGTTCTTGAGCACTTCAAGAGATTTTTGTTGTTAGTACTCTCTGTAAACTCTTTTCATCAAAACAATGAAGCTGTGCACATGGCTTTGTCCTTTGACATATTACATCATCCCACTGTTCATCTGTGACATGTGACCACTTCAGATACTAATTAATTGCAACTTTATCCCAGACAATACAGGCAATACCATCAACAATTTTGGTGAACATATTTATTCAAAAGCATATTCACAAACAAGAAAACAACAGAGTTAATGGATGGTAGTCTTTGACATATCTGAACAACATATTACTAATACTATGTCAAATCTAAAATGTCACCTGTGCAAACAAGGCCACAGGCTGCAGTATGAAATGCCCCAGTGTACCAGAAAACTGTTAATTCATCTACTTTTGCACCTGACATAGCACTAACGGTAAATACTGAGTTTAGTTCTTGAAGTTCTGTAAATTCTACTCACTTTAAGTTTAAGCAAAAATATATATATAATCATAATAATGTCAAATGTCACTCAGAGAATGGACACAGACAGAGCGTAAATCCACCAAGAATTCAACAGATGTCCAAAACACCTCCTGGCACAGACTATCAAATAGATAGATCACTGTACTTTTATGCCCAGTCAGCTATGTTACATATGGGATGAAACAAGTCACAATTCTCATACATAGGTTAGTTAAACTTTCTATTTTAGGGTGGAAGAGGTTCAGAAAAAGAAGAAGTTTACTGAACCCAAAAGGCAGAAATTAGACAACTGGATCCTATTCACTGAAAAAGAGTCAATTTATCAAATAAAAGAAATTTAAGCAACTCATTATGTAAAACATAAAATAACTGTAACAAGTGTAAAGATAATAAAACTGAAAAATTAGAAACAAAATATTTCACCAACAAATCTGTGAATCAAGATTTAAAATGCAGCAGTGTTCAGTTGGTTCAAGCAGCATCATACGGTTGAAGAAACAAACCTGTTCTAACAAACAGAAAAACTAAAAAAGAACCAAAGAAATAAAAATAAAAAAAAGAGGATATTTTCCAAGTCAGAAAAAAAAGGAGCATAATCCAACTCTAATGTCTTTGTTTTTATAACATATATAATATATTCATAAATATAATGAAAAAGTGTGATCACTCCTTATATTAGTATTATTTTATTTGTTTTTCTGAATCTCAATTATGTGCTGATAACTGATACAGTGATAGTGACAGGGAAAATGGATACAAAATTAAGTAACTACTAACTAGTATTATTGGCTTTTTCTTTTTAACACAGGAAACTTAAAATAAGTCCTCTTCTTCTTTTTGAACTGACTCCGGTCTACAGTCAGACTACTAGAATTTTGTCAGGTTGCTCAGAAAAAAGAAGAGAAAAAGAAGAAAAGAAACAAAGAAAATAGGATATTTAATTTTTTTTCTGGTTTAGAAAACAAAACATAACGACAACAAACAAACAAACAAAAAACACCATCTACTCTAAAGTCTAAGTGTCTAAAAATTAAACATAAACCTCAGTATGAATAGTTTTCTCTCCAGTACACCCATCACCCTTCTATTCTTTTCTCCACGAGGTCTGTAAACAAAAATGTTAAGTTTTACAACAAACAACTTCACTCTTTTGTCCAGGTTCCAAAATATTATGGCTTTGCCAGCCTAAAGCCCATTCTTAATTGGGCAAACTGTTAGTTTGTCAAACATACTTCAGACGGTTCAACGAACCAGAGTTCATTTTTTAACTGAGCTCTGACAAACTTTTAGTTCGCCGAATATGGTTTGGACAGTTTGATGAAATGTACTTCATTTTTTAACTGGTTTATAATGAAATACAAGCTTTGGCCCAAACTTGTGGCAGAAGCACAGCAGACAGCATGATCCAAAATGTAGGCTAAAGTCAATATACATTAATCAGGGTAATTCAGCTAACTACTTTATCATTCTGGGTCCCAGAGACAAGGCTGCACCTTCTACAAGTCAACAAACAGGTCAATTCCCTCAGAAGCAAGTGAAGTATCAACATTGTCATCCATTTTTATTTCTTCCTCATCCACAGGAAAGCTCTACAATCTGAGGAAAGCTTCATCGAACAGGGCGAATATTCCCAAAACATGTTAAGTGAAGCTTTTTGGACTCAACATGGCTTTGTCGCAGTTCAACAAATACCCCAAACTAGGTTCTCATGAAGCAAGTCACCCAATTATTGAATTAAGAAGCAACTATGTTCACCAAAGTTTTTTCAGGTTCAACGGATACCCTGAACTAGGTTCGAGAAGCAAATGTTTGCCCAATTAAGAATGGGATTAAGCTTCTTTGTTATCGTTTCTTTTGCCCACAACATTCAGATTCAATCACTGAAATAATCAAACTGTGCAGGTGAAAAAACCTGCAAGGATTACAACTGCTAAAACAGAACGTAAAGTTACCCATCACAAAGACACAGTGGCAAACTGGTCATCTGTCACATGGATACACATGCAGTGTCTGCCTGTGTCCAACATCTAAATGTGTACTTTCATCAGTCTACTTAATCAAGCTCAAATAGCAACAGCAGTAACACATTCATATCATCGCCAAAAGAAACGAGTAGAAATAGTTTCAAAACTTGCTGACCTGCGACAAATCTGCCATGCTTCTTCAAACCCACCATGTATTATTAATATCAACACATGCAGTCATTGCTATTTTAGTATTTACAGCAACAGGTACAAGCTGAACAAAGGCAAAGTTGGCAGTGAAAAAACAAAATGATTCATCGTCACAATGGGACAAAATTTGTGACTCAGAACTTCAATCTTTCAGCACAAAAAAAACAAAAACTAGCAACATGATTCCAACTTCATTCAATGAGTAGGACCTATTTCAGTTGTTCAAACAGTGAATTCTGCAGCAAATGCTACAGTCACATGAGCAGATGATGTTTGTGTTTGTCACATGTATGGACACAGCGTGCTACGCTCAATCACTGTATTTTTAATGTGAATTTTCTCAGAAACAAAAACACACAATCATTTTCAAAGGTATTTTTAGAC
This sequence comes from Alviniconcha strummeri, assembly GCA_963584105.1. Classification (NCBI taxonomy): domain Eukaryota; kingdom Metazoa; phylum Mollusca; class Gastropoda; family Provannidae; genus Alviniconcha; species Alviniconcha strummeri. The sequence continues at coordinate 11,530,699 of OY757552.1, forward strand.
AGCAAGTTTATTTTTACAGTCTTCTGGTTACATGTATGTCAGTTGAACATGATGATGTAAGTTCAACAATGATAACAACAATATCAGCCAATGATGCTGATGTGTTCCAATTTTCAGAAGCCATTCATCTTTTTAATGTTTTTTGAATACTCGGCTTGTTCACAAATAACTACTTTTGTTCATCTTTACAGTCTCTTCTGTAAGGTAGGCCAAACACTGAAATAAATAATTAACCATGAGGATCTGTGCAAGTCCACAAATAGAGGTGTTGCTAGGCGCACCTTTTGACACAGGCTCACAGTACTTAATACTAATAATAGTCACAATATAGTACTACAACAACACTCACTACAAGTGTACACATACAAGTGCAACTGTACAAGGCTCTGCATTACCTTTGGGGTAGATGCCGGGGTCCATAAAAGTAGCCAAGGAAAGGTTGAGGATGACAAACAGGGCCAAGATGCCCTGGTAAATGGGGAAGGCATAGGAGTAGGTTTCCAACAAGTAACGGCACCTGAAAAACAAAGTTTAAGAATAAGAGCCTGTATTTTCCTGGCAAAACATACTGCTTGCCTAACCACATTCCTGTCCACAATGTTGACTGGTTTAAAAGTCATTTCAAGCAGTTGTATTTCAAAGCCGACTGGTCAGAAATTCACTTCCTTTCTACGCCTCTGTTTTCACTTCAGCTGAAGACATGTCACTTTTAACTGGTTTACACATGCAAAGAAGCACTTGGCAGTGAAATATGATGAGGGAGAGAGAGAAGTATTAAAGCAGCTGAAATAGATCCTAGCGCAACCATAGTCACTAGTGTACATTTGACTGGTGCAACTGTAGACTGTAGTACTAGTAGTAGTAGTAGGTAGCATAAACGCAACTGAATTTTGGCAAAGGTAAACACTGCCTCCCTCATTTTTACTACTGCTCAGTCGCAAAGTGGATCTTGCAATTCTACAGTGATCTATCATCTGCTCTTCACCCAGGCAGCCATATGATTTATTCTAATTACCGTTTTTGCAACAATTACTTTTGTACTTGCTTCCTTCACTGATGTGCTGTATTCCATTGGAACAACCTCAAACGAAACTGAGGCTGTTCCATGGCTGTTCCGAAAATAAAAACGGTAATAATAAATAACGGATTATTTGGCTACCTGATGGAAGCAAAAATCACTGTGGAAGTCTGGAACTGTGAGAATCTGAGATCCGGGCGGGGCCATTTTGCAGCGACCGGGACTGCGGGAGTAGGCCAAATCTACAGTAAAAAGTGGGGGCAGGATCTCCCACCTTTGCCAGATTTTTTTCTTTCTGTTATGCATTTGAAAGAATGAACACTTTTAAAATGACTCAAACTGAAATTGAACGGACTGGAAAAAAGTTGTTTTTTACATATCATCTACTAAATCAGTAAATGACTGTAAATGTGAAGACAGTAATGATGGAACACATGTGGCGTTTTTGTTTTTTAAAATACAAAAACGGTTGCTATTAAATATTCATAAAGGCTACTTCAGTGTTGTGATCCCCAGTTTAGGCTGTCTGACCCTTAGAATTTTGACCGGGGGTCACTGTGACCCTCACTTAAAATTTCAACTTGGAGCACTGTAAAGCCTATAGCGAATAAAATTACCTGCCAGATTTATGTCTTCGTTAACTTTATGCAAGTCACACTCACAGACTTTGTTTTTGAATGATATGAAACTGTCACTCTATAATAATAATACATAACTCTTATTATTATATAGCACCTAATCCAACTAGACTGGCTCAAAGCACTTCACAATTCAAAACCAGAATGGACATCAGAATCAATACATGAAACATGCATGTACACCAGACGATCCAATGCCAACAGCAAAGCGCCGGCAAACATGCACACATCCCAGAACAATCAGTGCAACCCAGACATGCAATGCAGCAATACATGGACCATGGAAACATCTCATGATTGCAAATCAGATACAAAGAGCATCAAAAACTGGGTTCTGCTGGAAGGTTTGGGAGAACAAATGGGTTTTCAACTGTGACTTAAGGAGGACTGAGGAGTATGTTTGTGTGTGGCACATGGAGAAAGGCAGATTATTCCAGGTTACAGGACCCTGATAGGAGAAAGATCTCTGGCCTGATATTATTATAACATATATAATTTATAAGTATAGTTATACTCTCAGTATTAACAATAATAGTCTTATAATATGTTAAGGGCTCACAGTATCTTTCAGATTCCTCAGATCTCTGCTACAGAAATAAACAATTAACATGAAGTAAAACATTCATATCACTGTGTTCACCTTCATGAACTGTTTTACAACTATTTGAACAAACTTGGTAATGGTATCACTAATACTGTAACTAACAGCCTAGTCACCATGGGTGGCTTATTTCACACTGGCATTATTTCATCATCAAACGGGCGGAGTAATTTTATCAACATAGATAATTGATTTTAACACATAGTCTGTGATTTGCATTTTAATGTTAACGAAGACTCAAATCTGGCAGGTAATGTCACAACCATTCAGCTGGATGGAAGTTACAGTTTTTGAATATGTTCTTGGATGACGAAAATCATTTTCATCTTGTTTACAGATGTTTAAGTTCTTTAACAATATCAGTATAACACTTAACAGTAACATTGATTAAGTTAACTGCAACTTGTGATACACCAAAGACTGGACATTGGAAATGCAAGCCTGGGAGGAAAAAATATCAAGAAGATCACTCCACAGCCCATACCCCTGAATACATTACCAAGTGAAAGGGAGTGACTGTCTAAAATTAGTATACCTTTTTTTTTTTTTTTTTTTTTAACTGATCACACCACACAAGCCATGACTGTGATGACATTGACAGGACAGAAAAAAGGGGTTTCATTTAGTAAGATAAGAATGTCAATGTCACTGTGTTGGATATCATACATTTTGCCTCTAAGACAGTAAGAGTAAGAATGTCACCATTTCTGAAAATGCTCTAAGATTAAGAATCTGAAATGGTGAAAAATGTCTTAGAAACAGTCTTTTTAAAATCTGAAAATTTCTGAAATTAATTAAATGGAAATGTTCAAACAACACAGAAATAATGATTAACTTTGCAACTTACAGTTACATAAATAAAACCCTGATGAAGCTGTTGTCACTGCAAAATCAACCACAAAATCAGTGCTCTGGCCTTTCTCGACAATGGTCAACAACGCCGATGAGATCGGTGGTTGCCGACACACCCAATGTGACAGGTCTTGATACCATTATAAGAGGAGCAAGGATACAGCTAGCAACAGTTGCTTTGTGTTGCTGATTAAACTAATTTCAACGCTTCAGTTTCACTGTATGTCAAATCAACATAACTAAGAACAACGAAAAGGCATTTCCAGAGAATAAAATCACTGTAAATTATAACTGATGTCTGTCTGAACTTGACATTTGCCGTTGGGCTGGTGTCGAGTTTGGTGCATACTTACACAAATGCAAAGTAAAGCCCGGTGCATCCAACGATGAGTGCCCAGGCAAGTGTAACTGGGATAATCTTCGTTGAACATTCACACCGACCCATTGCTAAATTAGCTAAATGAACACATTGAAATTAGACTCCTTTCCATGGAAACAGAGCAAAAATGGCATAATTCGTCTTCCTTCGATGCCGCACAACACCCTCTCAGAAATGATTGCCGCAGATGAAAATATTCACACCACTTTTGAACATGTCACGTGTTACAAGCATATCAATTACGAACACGTTTCACTCAGATCCACTTTTATTACTGTTCATAATGTAAAAATTGTACAAAAGACAATATCTGAAGAAAATATACGTCTTGAAGTAACGACATGATGCGCATGAATATCAAAATTACTTTTCATGCGCACGCATACCGGCACACTTCCTGATGCACTCTCGGGCCGATGTGTTGTTTTGATTTCTGACAACAGCACGATGGGGAATATACATAGCCATAAAAGTTCACACAAGAGTAAAACATCGGTCAACTCGACAGAAGATGTCGCTGCCAGTCCAGTCATGCCTACAAGCCAGGCAGCATCAGTTATGAAACTGTTTGAAGTGAGCCAGTTTGTTGCAAGTAGGCCTACTTTGTGTGGGCATATCGAAAAAGTGAAAGTCGAAGCTTGTCAGCCGAGTTTTGGCAAGCCGGTTTGGGATTAATTTGCGTTGATAACCTGTTTCGACACCCTTCTTCCTCCTTTTACGTTAATTCCTGCTTCTTTGCGTCCACGGCATTCCGAAAAATGCCTGTTAGATACATTTTGGGGGGAGAGAAGTTCTCGGGTTGTCGCATCCGGGTTGACCACCCGCTTTGCCGTTGGACAACAAGTGGCACAAACACCGATCATGGCGACCAACCATCACTTATAAGTTATATAGCTACATACATTCAGTGAACTGGCCTGTAGTGACAAGTTAAACATGTGGCTTTGATGCAAAATAAACTTGCTTCCCACGTTGAGGAGCTTTAGATTTTAGTCACAAAAATGATTCGAATGAGAATGTAATCCGAGGTCCCTCGAGTGTGTTCGGTTCTTCTTCCATTTATTTGAAATGTCCAACTTAAGTATGTTAAAAAATCTGGAATTATGTAGGGTGGTTTGCTGTAGGAGAGAGCAGTTGTACTTTTTAGCATGCATGGGGGTATGGATCAAGGGCAATGTGGCAGATGGGTGGGTTGGGGTTAGTTTTTCAGGTGGGGGCAAGCCCAGACTTAAAGTTTAAAGCAGTCCAGGGTGGCGGCCACTACAAGCTCTGAGGCAGGCCATTCTAGTCTGGAATTGTTCTTGGGAAGAATGACATCCATCTGTATTTTGTTCTAGAGGAGTGAATGTCATAGCTGCAGTTGTTGCGTTTTGATTTTTTCTTGCACTCAGTTTGCTGCATGATGGTTTTGGCCAACAGCTGGAGCTTATGGAGACAAGGTTGTGATGGAACTTGTAAAACATCTCTAGCTTAGCTTTTTTGCATCACTGTTTTTATAGGGTGGCCATTTCAGAGAGTCCATGGTGGTGGTGTCATGGGCTGTTTAACAATACCAGCTCAGAACCCACTGTGCCACTCTGTGTTGCACCTTCTGAATAGCATTGATGCTATTTTTAGTGGGTGGGCCCCAGGCAGTGGCTGCATACTCAGGGATCTGTCAAACAGCCCTGGGCTTTGTTCTCAGTTTCCTTTGTCTTCTTGTTTCCAAACTTGAGGTTGTGCTGTAGGAAGCCAAATGTCTTACTGACTGTGTTGGTGATGGTATTGCAAAAAGATCACATTTATGCATGTTACAGATCCTGTAGAATAACCCATTTATGCACTAAATTATAGTAAAAAGTGTCTATACAATATACTGTATTTATATAGAAGAAGAATAGAAAAGAAGGACCTGCAGGCACAAACAAAGCCAAAAAAATCACATCTTGATGGTGATCTTATCAGCAGTCACTCTTGTCATTAAGTCACTTTTTTTCACCCTTGGTTCAGTAGGTTGTAGAAATAGAAATTTGCAGTGGGAGGGGAGTGTTTGCATGATAGCTAAACAACGCTTGGGGTGGCAATCCATTGTCTAAAGTCTTCAGACATGGGGTTTTTCGCTTGGTCATCACAAAGTGGTTCAGGTAGTCAGTGGTGGTGCAAACAAAAAGCCTAAGGGAATTTCTGTGCTGTTCACAGTTCAGTGTTCATCACTGGAATTAAAGGTCACCTGGACTGTTTAAAGATCTATCTTCTTAAGTTCTTTACATTTCTCCAATACTCTGGAACACACTTTAAAAACACATTTGATTTTCTCAGTCACCTTCCTTAATCCTAAAATTCCTTTGGATCAGCACCTTTTTCCAACATTGAATCTTGCACTTATTTTTTGTGTATGTGTATGTGTACACGTATACTGTGTGTGTGTGTGTGCTACATATGTGTGTTTAAGGAAGGAACTTGGTTCATTTGTCTGCATTATAAATTCATGAGCAAATTTATCAACTGGTTAGTTGAACTGAACAAATAAACTGACAACAGAAGTGTATTTTGATCACAAAAGTTCTCATTAATTATGATATATACATGGTTGGTTTTTAACATGGTAACAGTGAATTAGGCAAACTTGTGATTGGTGGGCCATTAAAATCCAGGAACCAGCCAAACTAATTTGTTGGGCAAGGAAGGCTGCGAATCAGGTGTGAAGTGGTCCCATGATGCCATAGCAGTCCAGTTTGTAGAGGAGAGAGGTATAGAAAGATGGAGTGCTTGCCAGTCTTCCTTGAAAAGATGAGAAAGGGCCTAAGTTCTCAATCAGATCAACATTGTCATTGGAACTGTTTGAAAAGGCAAAGCTAGGCACACTTCTGAGAGACAGGATGGAGAGCATATATTATTATTTATACTTCACAAGTGTATCATGTATAGATCATCATCTTGCACTGAACTGAGCAGGCTTTGTCAAGATTAAGAAGCTGAGCTAAAAAAAAATTAAAGAGAAAAAAAAGGTACAAATTGTAGAGTACCTTGAGCCAGAGGCAAGGTACTATATCATTATAAATATAAAGGGCCACAATCAGTCAGACTTTAATTTTATATTTAAAGGCCAGGGTGTCTGATAAAGTTATATTACTAATGAACTGACCAGAACTAAAGAGTTCAAGAACTGTTGTATTTTCTTAATTATTTCAATTTGTTGTTGATGTGTGGTTTTTGTTATTCAGTTTTTCTTTGTTTGCTTGTGCTTTTTTGTTTGTATATATATATATTATATGTGTATCTGTATGTATCATTTGTATGTTTTTGTTATCAGCAAACAGTACACCTGTGTTACCAACAAGTATCAGAATGTGGTTGACTTGAACTTGTTGAAGTGTGTTTTGGCTTTGACCTGAACCATTTGTGTGTTATTTTCTCAATCATGGAGTCTGGAAATTAGACCCAGGTGAAAAAAAAAGACTGTGATGTTAAAAATGATATTTCTATGTGAGTCGTGATGTATGCCATCTGAAAATAGTGAAATGGTCTTGAAAAAAGAAAAAAATGCCAAGTAATCTGCTCTGACCTCAGTGCACATCTTGGGAGGTGTCTTTATAAATTATATGTATGAAATATATAATACATATAATATGTCAGTGTGTATGTGTGTGTGTGTGAATAAATAAATAATTGATGTATTTGTTTTTCCAACAGAAAATGGAGTTGACAGCCGATGATGGGAACACCCACCCTGGGGAGTTGTCGAGAAAAACATTTGAGGTACAGTATGTTCTATCAGGGCTGATTTAGTTAGCCATGAGAATAGAAATCAGAATAATTATATCATTAATTTACAATAATTATTATAATCATGATCAATGAATATATATGGATAAAATGTCTCTTTGAGTATTTTGAATTTGACTCTTAATAATAATAATAATACTGTAACAGAAAATGTAATGAATAAGTCAGCACTTGTTTGTCTTATTAACTAGTTGTTTCAACATTTTGCATAGATCATATTAGATGATAGAACACGTGTGTACTATTACAGTATTAGTATTACTACCAACATGAAGTTATAATAATAATGATTAACAGCTTTTGTAGAGTGCACTTCCAGCAGCTAGGTCAGCACTGCTATATATGCTCTTTACACACACACACACACACACACACACACACACACAAAGGGGGGGGGGGTACACAGAGCACCCAAGCCCTACACCATTGTAGCACAAAAATAAACATACATGCTTATATAGATGATCTACATAAAATGATACTTGTTACAATGTTAGTATTAGTAATGTATGTGTATAATTTAATTGTGTACATTTATTAAACACATGCATTGCAAGCATCTCAATGACATGTAGAGATGAATCTTTCAAACTTACAAACATATTATTCTGATCTAAGTTATGATCCCTTAATCTGAGTAAAGCAGGGTGTAATAACTAACAGAGTGGCCAGGTTGCGAAAATTGGATTGAAAGGGTATACACTGCTGAGGTCAAAGTATAGGATTATGTTGATCAAAGTTCATTGAAGCCATTTCCAGGACAAAATGAGCTGTGAGCACTGTGGTTCAGTAGACTGAGTCTCTTCAGTGTGAAAATATCAGCAAACCTTGAATTAATTAACAAAGTGGCTACAGAGTGAGGTTTTTGGCAGTTACCTCCTGATCTTCTCACCGACTTGCCTCCTGTTGTCAGAGCTTGAGCAGGACATAATGCATTACTCTTGACAGAATATTATAACAATACACTGTAATGATTCGAAGCAATGTTTTGTAAGAGCTGACAGTGTGACGTCAGACAGCAGGGCTGTAGTGCACACTACAATGCCTGCCAGCCCTACATCCAGATTGGCTCCTGCTGGATGTGCATCACTGCATTTGCATAGATCTATGGTCTGGATGAGACATGAATCAGCAGTCTGATGTCATGTCACTCCAAACAGGTCACCTGTCTGCCGTTATGCTTCCTGATGTCGGATGATGTGCAGTGGATCCATGCAAGCTGCACACAGCTTGCATCCAGCCTGGGGACATCCAAATGTTAAGCGCAGTAGTCACTAGTGAAAATGGCCCCAATAGGTCAATTTAAGATTTTAACAATCCTGTCAGGTTAGCCATGCATGTTTTACTGTTTCTCAGAAAGTTAAATGCGAAGCTTTTGTTGTTCCATTTGTTTTAGAATGCATTCCATGGGCCCCTGCACAAGTTTGGAAAGCTGATGTTCCGGCAAATGAAAAATGGTCAGGACTCAGATCGCATCACACGTGAAGAATTTGTCCAAGCTGGAACTGAGATTGTCTGCATGGTGAACGTTTCAGCCCAGAGGAAATATTACTTCAAACTCTTTTCTAGTGGAAAGGAGTACATGTCTAGTGATGGTTGGTATTTTAGTGAAGCTTTTCCTTTAGAGGACAAAGTCGAAGTTATTTGAAGTGATTTCAGCAGTGCTCTGCGCGTGTGTGTGAATTAAAAAAAATGTAGTCACATGTTTTTTAACGCAAAGAGAGAAAAAATTATACAGATTGTTCTACCGAAAACATTTTTAGTTTAACTGTTAATAAGACATGATTTTAGCTAGGCTGATGTTAAATTTTCAAACTGACCTGCAAAATGATACACCCCTAGCTTGCTTTGAACAGTGAGTCATTTTCAGCTTTACCAGTAACCACTCCTTATTCCCCAGTATCACATATTTTTCAGCATTGTCTGTGCTTGATTGTGGAAACCTCCCATTCTATGTTTGTGTGTACCAGAGAGGTTATTGTAGATATTGATGAGTGCTGAAACTTCTGGCGATAGGTCAGGCAAAATCTGATGACACAAACAGTATAGGAATAAGAAATGTGTGTGTTTTGTTTTCAGAGGCCCTGCAGATGGTCCATGTGTCGTACATGCTGACAGTATCGGTGTCCAAAATCCCCCACAAGCATGATGATCGTGACATTCAGCTCTTTCGGGGAATGGTCACTAGTTTGGTGAGTCTGTTCAGCAGTGTTTACAGCTGTTGGTGAGTCTGTTCAGCAGTGTTTACAGCTATTGGTGAGTCTGTTCAGCAGTGTTTCCAGCGACCAGATCAGTGTTTGTGCGTGTGTTCAGTTTGGCACAGAGGGTCTGGCGAACTGCAGTGTTTGTACACGTTCAGTGCCGGAAGCTGGACAAGCGGTTGCTGAAGCACTGTCCCGGCATGTTCAGTCACGTTTTACTGTTATAATAACGGACCTGTTTGCTTATACAGTATGGGCATATTTGTACACCTAAGTTTTCAACACACAAAAAAAAAAAATAGAGAAAAATGTTTAAAATATGATCATCAATATTTCTAGACATGTTTTGTGGTGCGTTTGTTTTCCAGTCCAGAATATGCCCCATTCCGGGTTTTCAGTGGTGCATGCATCATTCTTGCAACCCTTCACCACCATAGTGTTGGATTCTGTATTGTGCTTTGAATTTTGGCCCTGAATTTTTGGGCAGTTCAAAGCGAGGCTTGTTTTTCCACTGCAAAGTACAGACTTTCTGAAAGCTATGTTGAAATCATTTTCAGATTTATTTTTATCAGTGTTTGTGTGTCTGCAGTTTGGCACCGATGAACAGGTGAACTGCGAGAAGCTGGACAAGTGGCTGCTGAAGCACTGTCCCAACATGTTCAGTCATGTTTTACAATTATAAAAATCATCACTGTTTGTGCGCCACTGAACATGTCCAACTCGTTCAGCAGTATTTTACAGGACTTTACTCCATCAGTGTTTGTGTGTCTCCAGTTTGGCACCGATGAACAGGTGAACTGCAAGAAGCTGGACAAGTGGCTGCTGAAGCACTGTCCCAACATGTTCAGTCATGTTTTACAATTATAAAAATCATCACTGTTTGTGCGCCACTGAACATGTCCAACTCGTTCAGCAGTATTTTACAGGACTTTACTACATCAGTGTTTGTGTGTCTGCAGTTTGGCACCGATGAACAGGTGAACTGCGAGAAGCTGGACAAGTGGCTGCTGAAGCACTGTCCCAACATGTTCAGTCATGTTTTACAATTATAAAAATCATCACAGTTTGTGCACATTTAGTCCAACTCGTTCAGCAGTATTTTACAGGACTTTACTACATCAGTGTTTGTGTGTCTGCAGTTTGGCACCGATGAACAGGTGAACTGCGAGAAGCTGGACAAGTGGCTGCTGAAGCACTGTCCCAACATGTTCAGTGGCGTTCACAGCTGGGTCTGCATGGTGCTGGGCGGGAGCAACCTGCCTGCTGAAATGGTAAGGAAGGAAAAGAGAAAGCGCCGCGTTAATCACTGCTGACATGTATTTTGTAATAAAAGATTTAGCAACGACAGAATGTGTGTATCGGGAAAATCGTATCCTCTGCCGATATGGAAGCTGAGCAAGTGCTTTCTCAGGCCGCAGGCAGGTTGAAGTGAGTTGAGGATACATTTACTTATACTGATGTGATGATGGAGCTGTTGTGTTGATCAGTAACTCAGGCTTGATGATCTCCTTTTGCACACAGGTATCTTGGGATTTCCAGGAGCTCAAGTTACATATATGGTTTATTTCTGATTTCCTGTAGCTCAAGTCATACACACTTTGTACAGATTTATTGTAGCTTGAGTGGCGCACAGTTTCTTCGCATTTCCTGCAGCTTGAGTAATGCAGTTTCTTCAGATTTCCTGTAGCTTGAGTGACACACAGTTTGTGCAGATTTCCTGTAGCTGAGTAACAGTTTCTTCAGATTTCCTGTAGCTTGAGTGACACACAGTTTCTGCAGATTTCCTGTAGCTTGAGTGACACAGTTTCTGCAGATTTCCTGTAGCTTGAGTGACACACAGTTTCTGCAGATTTCCTGTAGCTTGAGTGACACACAGCTTCCTCAGATTTCCTGTAGCTTCAGTGACACAGTTTCCTCAGATTTCCTGTAGCTTCAGTGACACAGTTTCTTCACATTTCCTGTAGCTTCAGTGACACAGTTTCTTAACATTTCCTGTAGCTTGAGTGATGCACAGGTTCTTCGGATTTCCTGTCACTCGTGGCACATGCAGTTTCTTCAGATTTCCTGTAGCTTGAGACACACACATTTTCTTCAGAATTTGGACATCATCCAATGAGTAGGAACTCTCAGCATATTAAAACTTGCTACACAGAGAAAAAAAGCAGCAGCAACATTTGTTTGTTTTTAAATGCTCTGTACATTGGGGATGATTTTGCACTTGTAGCCCCTGTTTCCACAGGAAGCCAACACAGTGTGTGTGCCCCAGCTGGAGGACTTCACGTGCGGCACCCACTGCCTGTGTCTGGGAATGGCCTGGGTCCTGTCGGCCGTCCTGCCCAACTGCTACACCACCGTCCCCAACCATCCCACCCGGGCCTCCGCCTCGCACAGCACTTTGTTCTCCAGCTTTCACCAGCTGATGGCCAACCTGGTCAGTCATCGATTTATTGATCAATCGCTTTGATGTATATAGGTTGGGCTGTCTGTTCTCTGTTCTCAGGCAGACTCACTGCTTGCGTCTCTTTTTAGTGCCAGACAGGTTGTTTACTGTGTTTTACGTTAGCCAGTTGTTCTTGCACCAAACTTGGGAATGACAGTTGGTTCGGTTGTGTTGCTTAATGTCCTTGGATGTTGGCTGACATATGAGGGACAAGCTGAGACCAATGCTGAAGCACAGTTCAATATTGCTTTACGTCCACGGAAACCAGAAGGCTCGTTAGGACGGACAGCCCAGGATGGCCACCTCGATTCTCACACAGCTCCTGAACAATGGAAGACAGTTAACTGATTGATTGCTTTGAAGTCTCCCACCATTGCACAAATGCCAGAAGCTTGGATGTTTTGCAATGTAACATACCAATAGAAATAATGAAGGAGATTTGTACAGCACATCATCTACCATGAGCACAGCGCACTTTACAAACTGCATGTAATGATGTCTTTTCAAAAGCAAATACAAACAAACAAAACAGAAAAACATGTACATTTTGCCATCTCCAAACCGAGAGTAAGTGTGCAAGTGATGTGATTTCCAGGCCAGATTACCCAGGGTGCAGAGCTGGTGTCTGCTCTACAGCAGCGAGCACAACGGCATGTCCAACAACAGGTGCAGTTTTCCTTTCTTGTCTGGTCTCCCAGCTGGGCAGGATTTTTCTTTGGGTGTCACCACAATCCTCACGTTGGTCATTCTCCTGGATTATCCCTCTTTTTTTCTTTCTCCTATTATTGTTTTTTTTTCTCTTTTTTTTTTCTTTCTTTTGTTAATGGCTGATTGTAGTCACCAAATTTTGATGCTCACATCTCTGAAGGTCCCACACAAGAGCACTGAACTAATTTCAGTCTATTCAATGTTAGAAAAGAAATGATAAATTTGGATATAGTTCATTTTTTTTCTTTCTTCTTTTTCTAACTTGATGTGATTCAGTCTCCTCAAAATTGCAGTAAAAAATCTCTTTTTTTTTTTTTTTTTTGCCTGAGTGTGTGATTGCTTGTGATTACTGTTTGCATTGAAAGAAAAGAAAATAGTATAATTTAATTATTTTTTTTTTAATCATATGCTTTGTTTTCAGATTTTCCCACCATGTGCTGTCCTACCATGGTCCCATCTTGGTGTTCATGTGTTTTGAAGGTGACAACCAGTACTGCTTGGCTCTCGACACTGGTTTTAGGTGAGTTCTCAGTTGTACTCTTTCTTGGATATTTGCAGCTTTTTTTTCACAGAGAGTCTTGAGTTTGATGTGTGATGCCATTCCTCATTCAGATAAGAATAAGAATAATAAAGGTGACATTTTCAGCTGAAATACTCAAAAGCTGTAAATTCCTTACAATATAGGGGGGAAGTGCAGTAACATGCAAAAGTTATACAATGTTTTTGAACTTCTCTATGTTAATGTCATCACTCAATCTCCTTCTTCCCCTCCCCCCCCCCCCCCCCCCCCCCCCCTTAGTGGATGCCAAGATTCAAATTTGTTGGAAAGGAACTGTTTCAGAATATATGCAGAGTTGAAACTAAAATGTGTTTGGTGGTAGAGAATGCAATATTTACACAAATGTTTGAAATTGGTGCAATCCCTGAGGGTAGTATTAGGTCCACTGACTGCATGGATGGCTGGACAGAGGGAGTGTTACAGGGGACTTTCAGTAATGTTCAGGTGTATTATTCTGTTTTGTTTGTTTCTTCCAGCTAGCATAAATGGATAAACATTAATTTGCAGAGATGTGTTTTTGTTCAAATCTTGATTGTGGTGGTGTGGTCAGTTGCTGCTGCTGTATTGTGTTGCCTTTGATATATCATACTTACCAGCAGGAAACTGTGATGATTTTGACAACTTTTCCTTCTCCGTGTTCTTGTCCCAATCACAGGGAAGGGACAGAGAGGTTTGGTGGCAGCGACTGCCGCTTGATACAGCTGCTGCCCGTCTACAGAGTGGTCCAGAGTAAGCGCTTTTCAGTGTGGATTGTCATTTGAGTGCAGTTGCTCTGCTGTAAACATGAGGTTCTTGTTTTTATTTCACTGTTTTTGTCTTAATTCCCTGTTTTTGATCTTAAAACCAACCAACAACAACAAAAACACAGATGTGCTGTCTCTGGTGAAAGAGGAACGCAACAGTAAAGAAACCTTTATAAAACTCTGTCAAGTGTCGCAACTGACCCAACATCTGTTGCGACCTGAGATGTTTTTTGGGGGGTAATGTGAGCATGTTTTCATGCCAGGTGTCAAAGGGACCATGGTGTGTAACGGGGCAACAGGGACAGTGTTTTGTGTATCCAGTCTCACTAATCATCACACACAAAATTCGTTTTCTAAATCAATATCAAATCAAGTGGGCATTTAAAAACCAGATCCTTAGTTTGTAACAGTTCTACTTTTTTTGTTATAAATTTTAAGCATATGAACATACACCAAGTATAAATATATATGTACAACATAAACATATAACCGTAATGGGGAAATGAAACAAACAACACAGGCCACAAAGGGGACATTTTTATCTTGATCTCTTCTACCTGTGAGACAAAACCCGTTTTGTTTTTTAAAGGGCAGTTCCTTCATATGGGTGATTTTCACTTGCAGGTGGACCCAAAATGGTGCTGTTCAACAACTTCTCTCGGACCATCCCCAAGGGCATCCTAATTGGCCAGGACAGCAAGCCACTGGTGCTGCGTCTGGATGATGACTTTGACAAAATCTACCATTATGATGCCCCATGCACCTTGCATAGAATAGAGGTTGGAAACTGGGCTTGTTTTTGTGTGGTGCCTGCTTGTCTGTGAAACTTGTATTGGTGTGATGACAAGTCTGGGGTCATGAAGTATATGTTTATTATATTAATTGACTGCCAGGAGTGCTTAAAGGTTTAACCATGTTTTAATCATGTATTAGTCTAAGTGTGTTGATTGACTGTCTTGAGTGATAAAGAAACAACTACGGTTATGGACTGTGACCACATGACATTGTCTTTCTGTGGTTCATGCCTTGAGGTGCGGTTGTTGAGTGAGGATGTGGTTGTTAAGTGACGGCATGACACATAACGTTGTCCCTCTGCAGTTCAGACCTTGAGGTGTGGTTGCTGAGTGACAACATGACACATAACTTTGTCCCTTTGTGGTTCAGGCCTTGAGGTGTGGTCGTTGAGTGAGGATGTTGTTGAGTGAGGATGTGGCTGTTAAATGACGACATGACACATAACATTGTCCCTCTGTGATTTAGGCCTTGAGGTGCAGTTGTTGAGTGAGGACGTGGTTGTTGAGTGACAACATGACACATAACATTGTCCCTCTGTGGTTCAAGCCTTGAGGTGTGGTTGTTGAGTGAGGACGTGGTTGTTGAGTGAGGACATGGTTGTTGAGTGAGGACATGGTTGTTGAGTGATGATGTGGTGCATAACATTGTCCCTCTGTGGTTCAGGCCTTGAGGTGTGGTTGTTGAGTGAGGACATGGTTGTTGAGTGAGGACATGGTTGTTGAGTGAGGACATGGTTGTTGAGTGATGATGTGGTGCATAACATTGTCCCTCTATGGTTCAGGCCTTGAGGTGTGGTTGTTGAGTGAGGACATGGTTGTTGAGTGAGGACATGGTTGTTGAGTGAGGACATGGTTGTTGAGCGACGATGTGGTGCATAACATTGTCCCTCTGTGGTTCAGGCCTGGGGGTGTGGCGGTGAGGAGGTGAAACAGGCGCAGGCCAAGCAGAAGGAGTGGGAGGCCAGAGACACAGAGCGACAACGAACACGCAAGGTAAGCTTGCTTGTAACAACACCATGCCAGACTTGGTCATTCTTTTGTTCCAGAGGCTTTCTTGTGCTAACAGTGCTAGGTTTGGTCACTTTGTTGCCCCAATTTCAAAACGTTTGTATGCCCCACTTTTTGTGTGTGTTTTTCAGGAAAATTGATCACAGTCTTTTTTATTTCTCAATAAACTATTATTATCCATCAGGATATTTATTTCTAAAAAGGACACACAGATGCAAAGTATATGCTCAGAATATGTGGACACATTCAGAGCACATCTGGCATATGCATAGGAAGTGGCACATGTCAACAGAATAATGCATGCAGCACAACACACACACAGAGAGCAAGCACAACACTGGTGCAGCACGCACATCAAGGTGTCACAGAACACACCAATTCATCAGCACATCTTTACAATAAAGGCTGTATCAGTGGATTGAAGAACATACCCTGATATGCAACAAACATATCAAAGTGTCAGTAAACACATCTTGACTTCAAAGAACACACTATGGTGTGGCATAGTACATGGTATCACAGAGCACATCACTATGCCCTGTGGTGTTAGGGTATGTTCTTTGATTCCTTGATGCAGGCTTTACGGTCAGAACAGGTTGATACAATGGTGCATTCTGTGATGCCATGATAAATTATGTGATGTCAACACCTGGTCTGTGATGCCATGGTGTATTCAGTATGTGGTCTGTGATGCCATGATGTATTCTGTGATGTCATCATGATGTCTGTGATGCCATGATGTATTCTGTGATGTGGTCTGTGGTGCCATGGTGCATTCTCTGATGTCAGGACATGTGAGATGATTTTGTGATGTCAAGACATGTTCCTTGATGCTGTGTTTCATTCTGTGACAGTTGCGACTGGAAGGGGACTGGCGGGAAAACCCAGACAAACAGATCCTGGAATGGGGTGGCATCAGAACTGGCAGTTCCTACCTGTCTGACCGGTAACGCACTGATGCCCACCGCCCTGAGCTGAGGTGTCAACAGCATTTACCTTCTTTGAAATTATGGCCGTTTTCCCCCACACCACCCTCCCCGGCCTCCATCCCACCATTCCATCTCTGTCCACCATGCTCCTCCTCCCATCCATCTGCAGGACAAAAAAAAGAGCAAAAAAACCCATTATGAACGTGGTGCTTCCAGTTCCAGGCTGCTGGACCTCTACGCAAACGTCAGTGTGAATAAAAAATTAAAAAAATTGTACAATCACGGAGTGATCTGGTGATGGTGTGTGTTTCTGTCTCTTACAAAATGTCAGTTGAAGAAAATATCAAGGTCAACAGTGAGGTGAAGCTTCTGAGAAGCACTGTAGGCACGGTCCCTTTTTTGTACACGAGTGTGTGGTGATAACAGATATTGATGCACAAAACGTGGAGGTGGGGGGGGGGGAGTGAATTAAAAGCATGGTTTTGCATCACAAAACTATGCAATACTGCGTTACAATCATGCAAGATGTAATGAAAGTGGCCTGTTTCTTAATAACCGGGTGTTAACGTTGTTGTACATTGGCAGATGAAGGAAAGCGTGTACAGTTTGCAAGATTAGCACTGTGACTTCAACATTCCAGGCCAGATCTCCAGGCAGTGTAGTTGTGGCTCAGGTTGTATAAAAATGTGTTGGCACGTTGAAATTGTGAAAGATGCAAAATCCTACCTTGAAAGAACTGGTTACACATGTACATATATTTGCTTTTGAAATGCATGTGCTGTGGTTATTTGCTTATGCTGTTGTGTGGCCAGCTTTTATACTGTTGAATACTCACACTTTATGTCCCAGAAACTGGAGTCTGTTCATAGGACACGACTTGGAAGTGACCAGAGTGAAAAAGGACAACCATACGGATGGTTTAGCCATTAGGGCACAGCCTTCCTGAAGGGCCAACAGCCCCACATCCAACTAAATACTTTTTATTTAATGAGCAGAAAGTATACTTAAATCTTGAGCATGGAACTGTTTTAGAACATTTGTTTTTTCCCAAAATGTTCCCTGCAGTATTTTCATTGTTAGCAAACCACGGACCATAGACCACTCCTGCCGTGTGTCTGCATTTTCTGAAACTTTGCCATTCAAATGACCCCCTCACCAAGGACCACCTCCTCTTTTAAGACTGCCCGTGCTTGATGTTTAGGGTGGTCTTACAAGAAGAGTTCCACAGTACTATCAGTGGATGAAAGAGAGTGTCTCCCCCCACCCCACCATGAGGAAACAGTACAGTCAGTGAATGAAAGAGAGGGTCTCCCCCCACCCCACAATGAGGAAACAGTACAGTCAGTGAATGAGAGTGTCTCCCCCCACCCCACCATGTGGAAACAGTACAGTCAGTGAATGAAAGAGAGTGTCTCCCCCCACCCCCACCCCCCCGTGAGGAAACGGTACAGTCAGTGAATGAAAGAGAGTGTCTCCCCCCACCCCACCGTGTGGAAACAGTACAGTCAGTGAATGAGAGTGTCTCCCCCCACCCCACCATGTGGAAACAGTACAGTCAGTGAATGAAAGAGAGTGTCTCCCCCCACCCCACCATGAGGAAACAGTACAGTCAGTGAATGAAAGAGAGTGTCTCCCCCCACCCCCCCGTGAGGAAACAGTACAGTCAGTGAATGAAAGAGAGTGTCTCCCCCCACCCCACCATGAGGAAACAGTACAGTCAGTGAATGAAAGAGAGTGTCCCCCCCCCCACCCCACCGTGAGGAAACAGTACAGTCAGTGAATGAAAGAGAGTGTCTCCCCCCACCCCACCGTGAGGAAACAGTACAGTCAGTGAATGAAAGAGAGTGTCTCCCCCCACCCCCTTGTGAGGAAACAGTACAGTCAGTGAATGAAAGAGAGTGTCTCCCCCCACCCGACCGTGAGGAAACAGTACAGTCAGTGAATGAAAGAGAGTGTCCCCCCCCCCCCAACCCCACTGTGAGGAAACAGTACAGTCAGTGAATGAAAGAGAGTGTCTCCCCCCACCCCACCGTGAGGAAACAGTACAGTCAGTGAATGAAAGAGAGTGTCTCCCCCCACCCGACCGTGAGGAAACAGTACAGTCAGTGAATGAAAGAGAGTGTCTCCCCCCACCCCACCATGAGGAAACAGTACAGTCAGTGAATGAAAGAGAGTGTCCCCCCCCCCCCACCCCACCCGACCGTGAGGAAACAGTACAGTCAGTGAATGAAAGAGGGTGTCTCCCCCTGCCCCACTGTGTGGAAACAATCACTGTGTGCAGGCAGCATAAATCTTGCAGCAACTGCACTCTACTTGCAGCTGCCAAAAGTGGTCTTAAAAGGGGCATGGTTGTTGGTCAGGGGTTCACTGACATGAACATATGCAGGGAAAACTCAGAAAAGTGGTAGTTTTTCATGAGGGGTTTCACTGTTGTAAATCCTTCCCTTTCAAATCAGTGTGGACTGTCCGTGTCTGCTGTGGCATCTTCTTCTTGGAGCATGTCGGCTGTATGTTTGGATTTATCAACTACCAAAAGGAGACAGTCCACCATAGATGTGTGTGGTAATAGTGCTAATCCACAGTATATTTGCATATGAGTGTGCGTGTGTTTTATCACAGATCTGAGACAGTGTAATAATGGCTTCTTCAGTTCCAGGTATACATATGTACATAATTATGTAGCTATGCATTTCTTGTTATTATGTATCTGCACATTTCTTATGAACTCTTCGAAAATCAGAGTAATTCTTTTACATTTTTGTCAGCAGATTATAATTTTTGGATGTGTTGAAATTTTGGAGTGTTTTTTGCTTTACAATCATATTTTTTACTTCACGTACACACGTTTTTGGTGTGCAAACATACATATTATAAATATATTGTGTCACCTTTCTGCAGATATATTAGAGTGGGCTAGGACAGTGGTGATGGTAGTGACGCTACGCAACAGTCTTCCTACTCATGTGCATGATTCCAAGCATAACATGAGCAGAGTCACAACAGCAGAGGTTAACACTGCTGCCCAGCTTTTGTGGTGGTTGTGATGAGGGAAGATACTCAAACCATCCATTGTTTTTCTGGTGTTTCTGTTTGTTTTGAAGTCACTGTTCCTTTGTCATTGTGGGCAGGATGACACTTCTCAAAATAGCCTCTGTGTAAGATTTGACCTTTCAGTCAGTGGTGTTTGCTTTTGAAACTGAAAACATGGTGTGCAGCTGCCATTCACTTGCACTGCAGGCCACCATTTTCAGTGACAGATGGAATGACATGGTTGCATCCTAATGCTCAAACAACTTACAGTCACCAAAAGCAACTCAAAATACAGTTTGACCATAAGGTGTCGAGCTGTACATAACACCTACAAGTTTCACATTTACGTAGTGGAAATAGCACTATGAATTCACTTGTTAGCAATGCGGCTGTCATTGAAAATCTGAACACGTCGTAAATACTGTTAGTCACCCAGATTCCGTGACTTCCAATCCAACACAAATCACTGGTATGACACAGAAAAAAGTAGTTCTGCTCCCACTACCACTGTCCCCCCATCTCTCTTTGCTCTAAGTTTTGGATGTTTTTTCTTCAGTGGAAGGACCCGAGTTTGGGTGTCACTTTGCTCAGCCGTGCTGGGTTATAACGGCAGAGTCAAAAATTATACAGTACTGGTACTATAAAGGCTAAGGAAGCAAAACTTGTGCCAGCTTTCTTGCGCATACTGTAGTTGAATGCTTTCATGTGTGTACAGGCACAGTGCAGACTCCAAAGATATATTGGCAATCAGTGGCAGCCTGTCTATTGCCGATTCCATTATGCAGTTTATGTTGACTCCTATCCTTGTGTATCATTGTTCAGTTGAAGTCTTTGCTTGAATTTTCCCTAAAGAAATACACAGACACATGAATGCGGTCACTGTGTGTCAATGTGTGTGTGAGACAGGCTCTTTTTATGTTGCAGTGGATGTAATAATGGTAGTATTCCACATATTTGGCTGTTGATCTGAAAAATGACTGAACTTGCATGTATGTGAACACTGTATGGTCTGTCTTGTATTTTAACTTTGTATAAAAAAAAAATCAAACTTAAAACTATGTGGGGCAGGGGGTGTCATTTCTTCTTTAATAGCCCATTGGCATTGAACGTCATGGAGTGACTGTCCCAATTATACTTTTGTATGTGAAGATGGAAAAGTCCAAAAAATGAATATGTTCAAATGGAAAAGGTTACGATCTCAAATGTTAAGATTTTTAATTTCATATGATGGAGTACATTAAGTAGTTTGTTCTTTCTCCACATACATGAAGTTTGTTTTCATGTGAAGTGTATCATCATTTGAGTATGTGCATCACAAGAAAGAGTAGTGTTTCTATTAAGAAACTATACTTTGAATGCCAAGGAACGTCAAAAACTATTGTTCTGTCTTCACTATGTCTCAGTCTTGGTCCAAGTATGTACTTTTTGCATTTAATGATGTAAAAGAATGTGCCTGCGGTACAAGATCCAATCTTCATTTTGTGTTCATTAAGCAGAAATTTGTCAGAACCCAAAACAACTTTTAGATTTGATTTTTAATTGGGAATATATATAGCAGAATTTCATCTCATCTCAAGGCATCTCTTGAAGAAGAACCAAACCGAAGGCATAAGTTGGGCTGAAAACAGAGCAAATATTTTCATCTGCGTACTTTATGTGGTTGTTCTACAAATAAATCTGAAACAGAACGAGGCCAAGAGCACTTGTGCAAAATCAACACAGAAGTTAATTAGTGCTAGAAATACGTAACACAGGTACACCAACAAAGACCCAAGTCACCTACAGTAACTCACCTGGCACACGTGTAAATACAGGGAATATAAACTCCACCAGAAATACATCCTCTATGCATATATATATATATATCAGAGAATGTACCTCTGGTGGAGTTTATGTACTTTGAATTTACATGCATGCCAGGTGAGAGGCGACTCAGGTCTTTGTTGTTGTACTTGTGTCACGTATTTCGTGTGCTAAGTAACTCCCTTGTGTGTTCTATGAATAATTATGCAATAGAAGTGGCGGGGTTTTTGCTTCCATCATGAGCTCAAAAAGGGCACAGCCATGTTGGTTTGTGCTTTGCTAATGAAGAGCAGAAAAAGGTTGGCTCTGGACATGTTTCATGCTTTTGCCACACATGCCAAACTTGTTTATTTTACGACTGATTCAGACTGGCACTGCTGAACACAGAATGACAGCAATCACTGCCATGTGTTTGGATTTGTAATGGACAGGATGAAAAATTGAGTGCAAAACTGCTGTGTATATTTGTGAATCTGTTCCTGTCAACAGGGCTGTGATGCTTCTTCGGTTTGGTTCCCCTTTAAGGTTTCTCTGCATTTGGATGTCTTGTGGGGAGGGGGGGAGATTCATATTTCAACTACTTTGATAAAAGAACAACTTCCTTGATGAAAGAGCTCATCAGAAGAGTTAGTGAAGCATATGGTTGCAAAACAATCATGATCTGTGAGATTCTGCATATCAGCTTCTCAAAATAGGGGAACACTGATAAACAAATTGGATTTGGGGAGCAGGTAGACATGTAGCTTGCAAGTGCTTAAACTAAGGTAATCATTGTAGCCATCATGTATGTTAAACATACTGATGTTCTATGCAGAATATACTAACACAGCCATCTGGGAGGAAAGTTCTTTTGCTTGGTATGTCAAACATACTGATGTTCTACCCAGAATATGAGCCTGTGACAAAAGGTCGTGATCTAAAGTGGGACACACTGCCTCAAAATCAAACTCCCAGTAAGCTATTTTCAGTCTTACCATTAGAAAGTGGTATGTTTCAAGTAACTATTTCCATCATCAAAAAATGTTTTTGATCCAAGTGTGTGCTGTATGGCATCAAAACTGGGGTCAGGTCAGGTGTGGACATTTGTAACAATGGACACAGTGAATGTCATAATAATACAGAGAAAAACCATTTGTATGCAATTTTAATGCTTCTGGTGCATTTAAGTAGCTGCTAGTAATAAAATCAGAGCAGGCAGGACAAACAAATTCTGCTTTAAATGTAAGTATTATGTAATCACTGTGTCCAAATTTTGTGCTCAAGAATCTAGTTCTACAAATAATCATTTCAAACACAGAACAACTTCAGTAAAGTTTTCAAACAAGTAACACTTTATTTCATAGTATACACTGTAATGATAAATGCAAAAAAATATGCAAGGCAGGAGGCATATTCACACATTCCGACTTGTTTAAGTGGATGAACGTAACACTATGGCAGTGGACACAGTCTATGAAAACCAAGATACTATTTCACACAGACTGAACAAACAGTACACAACTGTAGTGAATCTAGGCACAGTAACAGTATGATATGACAGGTTAAAGGAGCGACTTTCTGAACATGCAGATCACATTAAAACTTTAGGACAATTTATAAGACCCCCCCCCCCCCAAAAATAAAACACCAAAAAAAACAAAAAAAAACGACATCCTTTCAAACTAAACCTGTCAATCACTGTCAGTGAAAAACTAAATTTACAGTGGCAAGTCAACTATTACATTTAATGCGGAAAGGAAACAAAATTAAGACTGCAAAACAAAGGAAAGGGGGACGGGGGGTAGCACTGTGCCCATGTTACGTTCACCTGCTACAAAGTTTACAGAGTACTTGTTTAATATGCAGAAGCCTCCAGTCGGACGTAAAAGTTTGTAAACAACCGATGCCGATACAATTTGCAAAAGGTCGTTCGTAACAAATGGACAAAGTTTTAGATTTTTTTACGTCTGGGTAAAAAAAACAATAAAAAACGGAAATGCCCCCAGTAAAAACATTGACTGCTTTCGGTGCGCGATTGATATGCAAATAAGAGAAGCGAAGGTCCGCAGTGAATGCAATGGCGGACGGTAGCAGACAATCTTTAAACTTACGGGAAATTTGGACACAGTCCGTTACGAACGGCCAGTGTATTTTCAATTTCGTTTTTTTGGTTATGAAACGTCACGCATGGCTTGCAATTCGACTGGATACTAAATTTAGTTTATTCAGTAGTCAAATGGTGTACAAGTTGTGAAGAATAGTTCAGCTGGTTAGTTGCTGTTTTGAGCTGAAGTCAAACAACCCACGTTGTCCCACTTTCCGGAAGCCGCTTTTCGTCGATTTTCGTCAAGTATTTTTGTTTTTAATCCTCCACTTGGTGACCAAAGCTGCCAATTTTTACTTTAACTACTCATCAATGCATACTGAATAAAAGCAACCACAGTTTCGTGTAACTGTAGTAAGACGAAAATAAATAGGAGTATACAAACATACCCGGGTTAAGCAGGAGCACCTTTTGTCACAGGCTCATATACTAACAGCCATTTGGATTTTTTATTTTTTTTATTTTTCTTGGTATGTCAAACATACTGACATTCTACACTGAATATACTAACACAGCCATTTGGGAGGAAAGTTCTTTTGCTTGGTTGCTTGTCAAACATACTAACATTCTACCCAGAAGATACTAACACAGCCATTTGGGAAAAAAGTTCTTTTGCTTGGTATGTCAAACATACTGACGTTCTATGAAGAATATACTAACACAGCCATTTGGGAGGAAAGTTCTTTTGCTTGGTATGTCAAACATACTAACATTCTGCCCAGAAGATACTAACACAGCCATTTGGGGAAAAAAGTCATTTTGCTTGGTATGTCAAACATACTGTCGTTCTACACAGAATATACTAACACACAGCCATTTGGGAGGAAAGTTCTTTTGCTTGTTATGTCAAACATACTGACATTCTACCCAGAATATACTAACAGCCATTTGGGGAAAAAAAATCTTTTGCTTGGGATGTCAAACATACTGACGTTCTACACAGAATATACTAACACAGCCATTTGGGAGGAAAGTTCTTTTGCTTGTTATGTCAAACATACTAACATTCTACCCAGAAGATGCTAACACAGCCATCTGTGGAAAAGTTATTTTGCTTGGTGTGTCAAACATGTTGACATTTTACCCAGAATATACTAACACAGCCATGGGGGGGGGGGGGGGGGGGGGAGTTTTTTTCTTGATAAACCTGTGTGTGGAGGTGGCTGGCCCCAACAGCAAAACTCAGGTTGTGTCTGTTCAGTGTTGATACAACAGCTCACTGTGGGAAATGCCACACTGTCAGTACTGACTCTGGAATGGTACAGAAAGCAATGGCCATGACTGCCTCATTCACGATGTGTCAAGATATTTTATTGCCTACCAAGTTGTTGATAGATTGACACTAAGATTTTTCGAATAAATCAAGCAGATGCTACATTATTAATTGTGTGCGCTAAGATTTGTCAATAAATCAAGCAGATTATGTGTTTGGATTTGTGTGACTAATCTCCTAAATTTCTCTCTCTTAAGTTGTAACACAAATATAAGGTGGATGGGAGGGGGTCTAGATGTAACATTACACCACAACTACATGAGTACATGCATGTGTGCCTTCTGGTATGTTTAATCATTAAAGGTATACATGGTGTTAACCTACAAAGACTGGCACACTGCGTGCACACATGCAGCAACAACACACATACAGCAGCAAGACACAACACTCACACACACAGCAACAACAGAATGCACACGCACATACTTCAATTAATTCGTGACCATTGTGAATTGTTCGGTCCACACATATCACAGACTTTATCGGTGTTATGACAGCAGTACTTCTTGAGACACAGCAACAACAAAATCACTAACCCTTCCAGCCCCCTTTAGTTCTGTAGTTTTAAGACTACCCTATAATTGAGTATAAATCAAACAAAAATGGTCACAAAAATAACATGAAGAAAAAGGTCTCGGGGTGGGGGGTGGGGGGGGGAAGGTGTATCTGCTGCTTGTTAGCAATGCATGCTAACCAAAATTCTGTGAGAAAAAGAACAGTACATTATTTTCTCACACTTTTCAAACAAGTGTCAGTGTCACAGAAACTTTATCAGTCCTTGATGAACTTAATTATCATCTGACACTCCTGAAAATGTGAAATCCAGCATTTTCAACCAGACATGCAACATGTGTTTACGTGTTGAGGCATGATACTGGCTGTATTCACTGTTGTTGTTATCCACTTCTGCTATGATTCAGCAGCAGATCTGCCCTGAAATGTCAGTGCAACATCCAACAGGCTTTTCCCTTCTGCTGCTCTGTCCCCACCCTCCAAGAACTCTGGCGTCAGTTCTCTGAGAGTCATGGCAATCCTCCTCCCTGCGATGTGCTGTCGGTGAATGCCATGTTTCCATACCTTGCGGGCATCCCCGCTCACCACAATCAAGGATCGTCTTGTCAGAGGCACATGTACCTCAACATCCGGCAGCGAATCCTTGGTGAAAGACAGCACAGAGTCTGACAGCAGGTTCAAGGTGACTAGTCGCTCCCCCCAAAGCCAAAAGTCGTCAAAGTGTGGATCAATGGCGGCACCTCTGTCTGACGTGTACTCCAGGTTGCACAGTTCCACAGGTTGGAAATCAGACAGCTGCGGCAGACCCTGCATTCTGTCGTAGAGAAATCTGGCATAGCTGGGAAGGCCGCTGAACTTGTCAGCTCGAAGCTTCTTCTTTTTAAAGTTCACTTTCGGCCCAAAGTCCTGAAAGAGAAACAAAGATAGTTTAAGTTGCTTGGTTAAACTTGTTTAATAGCTAGATGTCTCCAAAGAGGTAACTGACAGGGACTGAGATCCCAGGAGGATCTAAGAAGGAGGACCTAAAACCTAATGCTACACTGTCACCACCAGAACGGCTCCTGCAATAGGAGAGTGTGTGTGGTGTGGTGTATGTGAGGAATACAATATTATTTTTGAGGTCTTAATGTGGACATTTCTGTTGATCTTGTAAAGCACAGCGTGCTCACCCTAGTCTGAGACGCAGCACTGTAGAAATTACCACTATTTTTATTATTAAGATGGGTAGCAATGAGACTACTTTAATGTTTCATTAATTGTGAGGTGCAAAGTCACAGAAACTTGTTTTGTTTTTTTAATTGGAAACTCATATAATTCAAACCTTGTTCATCCAATACATTTCTATTAAAGTTTTTAAAGTTCATTGGTTCCTCAGCTCTAAAAAGATACAAAACATCATACTGCTATTATGTCCCACTCCTAAGCTTCCTGTATTCACCTGTGACTGACACATGCGTTTTAACCAGTCAACACCTGTTCACAAACATCTCCGTAGAAAAGCCCACATGCTAAGTACTTTTGTAGTGCACATGATGCACATGCCTGTGCAGTTTTCAAAAACAACGATCAAGCCCCTTGGGTTTGTGCAATTTGACACACACGTTCAAACACACTTTATATTGTTTACTCTGCACCACTGAGACAGTGGGCAGAGTGATCTGGCTAAAAGCAACAGGTAAGGTTTTGGGAGAGACAGTTCTAATGCTTGTAACTGTGAAAGGCTGTATATAATCTGCAGGTTTCCACTGTATGTACCTGTTTTTGACGCCCAGACTGAGACAGAACAAATGGAGATTTGTAGATGTGATCTTGTAGAAAGTCCTCTTCTTCCTGGGAAATAAACTCTGTGAAGATGGTGATGCCGTAAAAGGGGATACTGCTGCCATGGTGTCCAGGATGCTGCAGCGGTGTCTCTTGGTAAGCAGAGCCACAGTCAGTGCAGTATGTGTACACTGTTCTTGGACTTGTCTGAATGACAAGACAGATTTATCCAAAGTTACAAGTTTGTCTAAAAAAATTAAACAGAACTAAATGTTTTCACATTTCTTCTGAACAAATCATCTAGTTTAAAAGGGAGGAGGGGAGTCCAACACTGTTTTAGTTTACTGATGCTTTTGAGACTAAATTGAGTTTAATCTTTACACTATAATTGCAGAAACACAAACCTTAACGTTTAGGGTAATTTCCTATTTCAGTGTCCTAAATTAGTGCTTTTATTTTACACCCAATATTTGTCCAATATTTACTTCTGGATTCAAAAAATAAAAAAAATAAAAAATACACACTTTAACCTGTCTGGAAGCAATGTTTCCCAGTTTCAGATTTTTGGCAGAACCTTTCAGTGTGTTTTCCACCACCACTGCCTTCAGAATTGACACCATTTTGCACTGTGTACAACATCACTGAAACTTCAGTGTCCCCTGAACTACTGATTCAGGACTGCATTTGGATTGAGATCAGATGTGGACTGAGGACATTAATGTTTGTTTGATTAGTAACACAGTCATAAAATCTGAAAAATCCTGCTTCATGATGCTGAAGCATGTGCAACAAAAAATGGGTATCAAATGTAGCAAGAATTTAGGATGCTAAAATAGGAAATTACCATTCTGGGACATTGCCAAGCAAGGCTTGTGTGTAAAGCTAAGAAATCTGACCACATCCATCCTATTCTTGAAACTCTGCATTGGCTACCAGTAACACATCGCATTCAATACAAAATTTCAACTGTCTGCTTCAACTCCATCTCTGGAACAGCCCCTCAGTATCTGTCCGATCTCCTTCAACCTTATACTCCAGCAAGACAATTACAATCTGCATCTGACACACGAACCTTTGTCACCCCCCGTGTAAACACAAAAACATTTGGTGAAAGATCTTTTTCTTATGCTGGCCCATCTGTCTGAAACAATTTGCCTCAAACACTCCGCCACTCTGATTCTACCTCCTCTTTTAAAGCTGCCCTCAAGACGCACCTGTTTAATAACTATTTCTAAACTGTTTTTCACAGCCCTGCCCATCCTCTTGTCCGACACTGTGTGTGTGTGTGTGTGTGCGCGCGCGCATGTGCGTGCGTGCGTGCATGTGTGTGGTTAGTGTTATTATAAAGCGCCCTGTGCTGCCACCTAGTGTGGTAGATGGGCGCTCTAGAAATCCTCTTTATTATTATTATTATTATTATTATTCAGTCTAACTGGACCTGGCAATAGGAATTAGAATCAGAAATGGAATACAAAATTTTACCAGTCATTGCAAATTATACACCCCAAATTTTATCAGTATCACTAGTATTGCCCAGTAAACAACATACACTTTAGATTCAGGATGTGGCACTGGCAGGCCCAGATTCTGGATGATTCATAGTGTTAGTTTTACTTGAACTGCAACACCACCGTTTCTCTACAATTTAGTACAAGCAAGGCCATTAGGCATGAAAACACTACAAGGTCTATCATTGTATCAACATCTTCAATGGTATTTTTCCAGTTGTTTACTTCACCAAGGTGCTGTACAGTCAGCTATGTCAGCCATTTGGAACTCTTGTTCACTATTGATGGGGAGCATTTGTCAATGATGTTCAACAAAAATTCAACCAATCACATGCAAAATCTGGCCCTATCACACCCTGCAGAATCAACAAACAAGGGGGTTAATTGGTGCTTGAAAGCCGTCACACAAACACAGCAACAAAGACCAGTCGCGTATGAATCATATTGTATATAATTCTCATGGTATTGGCGTAAATATTCAAGGTTAAAGGTACATCAACTCTACTAGAGCAGCAGAGGTAGTGGTAGAGTTTATAATTACATATATAATATTAAATGTACTTTGTATAAAATCACTCGCATGCCACTGCTAGGGGAGAGTTAGTGGTTACCATCTTTTGTCTTCGTTGTTGTGTTTGTGTAATGTCTTTCGAGTGCTAATTAACTCTCACCTGGCATGCAAGTAAATAATTAACTCTCATCTGGCATGCAAGTAAACACAAGGACACTATACTGAAGAAGAACGTACATCGGAGTTTATGTACCTTGTATAAATTTACGCGCATGTCAGACAAGAGTTACTGTCTTTGTCGTCGTCAGTCTGTGTGGCGTCTTTCGAGTGCTAATTAACTCCCTTGTTTGTTGATTCTGCACAGGCGCGCTGGGCTTCGTTCTGTTTCAGATTACCATACCCTGTGGTACCGAAGGGCATGTGTACAGACAGACTTTGGGATGTATTTTGTAACGACTGCTAACGCACGCAATGGAAAATATTTCGCAGAATAGTGCTATTAATTTAGTGGCAAGATTTTGTATGTTTTCCAAGGAAGTTTAAAACAGTGGACCATCAAAATAGTATAAAATCAGAACAGAAGTAAAACTGTGTAAACCGTCTCTATGTTGAACATGTCTGTCGATAGCGTTCTTTCACAAAGTAAACAAGATCGAATGCCTTTGCATCCGCACGCTCGTGTGTCGGCCATGCTCTTTTACCAGTCTTTTGTAGTGACTTCCCTTATTACAGGGGACATTACTGGTATGATGCAATACTCAGATTTTTTTGTTTTTTGTTTTTAAATAATGGACAGCCTGGAAGTATTTATTGCTTTTTCGTTGCTGCTTTTTTCTCTCTTTTTTGCTTTCTTAAAAAGTCATGAGGAACTTTCGTCTTGAATCAATGTAATAAATTATTTCATCTGCAAATGTTATTTATTTTTCTTCTTGCAGGATGGCTTCCCCTGTTATTTCATCTTCCGGGGTCAGAGTTGAGGCGTCATGAACGACGAAGGGGTGTGTGTGTGCCTTCTGTCAGCAGGAAGCTTATTTTTCCCGTTAATTTACAGTGCCACCAAATACATCTTGACCAAACACTTTAAGCACAGGCTCGGTGTTGGAGATATCTACCTGATTTGTGAAAAGTAAGCGTTTTCTTTTAATCTGTGTTTAGTGTATTTTATGGGCGAAACTAGTAAGCGTGTGACAGAAAACACTATGCACGTGTACCCGACAAAGTAATCTTCCGCTTCCCACTTAGCTCCACACCCCACCCCACTCACCACCTGCCTGTTTGTTCTGCACTGGAAGACAACATAATTATATATATTGTATAAATTTTATGTTTTCCAAGAGCAGGCAGGACTCCACTTGGCAAAACAGGAAGTCTCTCGTTTCTAATTCTAAACCTGAGTTTTGCCCACCCAAAAAGTGACATTGTTGAAAGTTACGGTAGCTAAGCTTCTGGCTAGCAATGACCAGATTTAAAGACTTTTAGCCTGCAGTACCTGCACCAGAGTTAGCATCAACAGAGGGTTCCAGTTCTGTGTCAGTGATGCCAGACCTGCCTGTGACATCAACCAGGAAGCCTGCAGCTGAGCCTTCACAGCCGACACCATTACTACCCTGGTGATCGACCCGTGTGTGGAAACAGCCAGCCTGGCTGGACCTATGAAGCTCGTTCTGTTGAGAGTGCATTGACTTTTATTTTGGTTTCATCTCAGTTTTCTTTCATTTTACCAATGGACTGGACTGAAAAGGAACTTTCAGAATTATGCATATTCAGTTCCATGGCAAAAAATTCACTTCTTTTCATAAGGGGGAAGGAAGGAAGTGTTATGTCTAGTCTTAAATAATGAACATGTGCATGTGCCTATTAAACGGCTAACTTCAGTAGTAAACACTCCTAGCATGTAGATGGTACAGTCCAGACTGACCAGACATATAATAACCATATATATATATATATCATAGACATTAGACGATAGCTATACTCCAAGATTCCCACCACTACGGCATTCCCAGGGCGAGCCATTGTCTACAAGAGACATCTTCCTTTCTCCGTATTGCCTGTGGAATCATTCTGTCTAAATGCCAATAAAGTAACTGTAACTGATTCACAGTTGTGTTATGTCTGTTTGAATGGGGCACACATGACAATCAGTATTATATAATAATATACAACATATTATGTTCAAGTGTTTATAGTATTAACTATTATGTACATAGCATTAGGCTGGCCATCCTTGCAATCTAGACACATAGCTATGTCAGGCTCTCCAACCATTTACAAGTTCTACCATGAACTGATCACCATTGGGAGCATTATACAAATCTCCCCCACTCAAATCAGTTTGGGACCTGCTCCAGATGAGGTACACATAGTTTTTAAAAAGAAAATTGCACCAAGGACTGCAATATGGATATCTATATCATTATATGTTTGCACTTTTAGCTGTTTCTCTACTTCTTTACAACTTTGATTGTCCCCAGATGCACCTGCAGCATTCAGGCTGTCATGTCCTTTGTGACAGGAGCCATCATTGTCTCAGAGGTCAAGGACATCATGGTGGACACGTAAGACATGCATGCATACAACAGAGACAGTTACACTCAATAGTTTGTTGATGACTTGGAAACAGATGCTTATTTTCTTGATCAGATATATATAATATATACTTATGTAGATGCTTGCTCAAAAATCTATACTTATTTTGTTTGCTCGTGTTTTTAATGAATATTAAATAGATGCTTGTTCAACAGTTGCTTATTTGTTTTATGTCCCACAACTCAGAAAGTTAACAATATTGATTGTAACTGATCAGAGCTGAAGTTACTGACATGTTACGGTATACAATCTAACAATGCAGAAAGTTAAAAATCCTGTTTGTAAATGATTAGGTCTAAAGTTCATGTTACCTCACCCTCCTATAAACACAAATCTTGATTGTTACTGATTATATCTGAATTTACTCATATTGTTACTTTGCCTTGGTGTAAGTTGTATAACTGACATGGTTGACATGGTTTAATGAAATATCAACTTACCTACATGTTACTGATTAGGTCTAGAGTTACCCTGGTTTTACTAGGTAGCTTTAAAGTTACCCACACCCAGATGTTAGTTTTTTGTTTGTAACTGATACTCTCAGCCTCCAGATTCCTCATAGCAATAAAAAATAATAGCATACAGGAATTTCTGCTGTTGGTTCCAGAGCCTTTTTTGTGGCCCATTTAGATTTACATGAAATGACCTTTCCTTTCCTCTCTGAAAGAAACCCTCTCTAGATGTATTCAGACCTAACCTTAAGACTACTTTTTCAAAAACAATAGACCTGCCTTGTTTTCCACTCTTCACTGCTGTCTTCCTCGGCCACAAATCCTTGTTTATTATCAGTTTTTTTGAGTTGGTTGTAAATTGTGTATAGTGTATAAATACTCATGTATGCAATTGCCTATGTGTGCATTTGTGCATGTATGCATTTAGAAAATGTGAATTACTGAATATAATGCAGTTAATATGATATTTAGCTCTAACTTTTCTGTAGATAATGCATTAGTCCAGTATGTCAGCATACACTGCACAGATTGACTCTGCAGAAACGAAAGATCTGCTCAGTTCCCCTAAACACTGATCAAGTTAGTGCCTCTATTTTTGCAGTCACTGGTTGACCAACACCTATGCGTGGTTTGCCCTACCATACTTCCTGCATGATGTTTGGGCCATGTACAACAGCTTCCTCTGGTCCACTGAAGGCGACAAAGTACGCAGCTTACCACTCAAACAGCGGCTGCGGCAGTTTGTCAGTCATTCCAGTCTCCTGCTGGGGCATCATATAATTATGCCAATCATCATTTTTCCCATTGTTGTTGTAAGTATATGCATTATGTAGGTGCTAGTTTTCAAACATCTATTTCTTTTAAATCTGCTTTAAAAAATCAAATTAAAAAATCTTTCTTATAAATGCTTATTTGTCCCTTGCAGGAAACTTGGGTACCTTACCTGGGTACGGCATAGCAGACACAAGATCAGTGCTGCCTATTCCTGCCAGTGTGTGCAGTGTCTTCATGTACCCAAACAATGGTGTGACTGCCAGAGTTTGGGATTTTTAACATGTGCACAGATTCTGATGCACATGATTGCGCACTGGGGCTGTACGGACACCTTAAGAGAGTCTGCACTGGAAGCTGATCCTGGGAGAAAATCCCATGCTGCACCAGGGTCTTGAGCCCGCTCCAGCATTGGGCCTTGCTTTTCAGTCTACCAGCTGAGCTGTCCCCACCCTCTCCATCCTCCTCTTCCTCCCATCTCTGCCATGGCCCTGATCAGAGGCTACTGACATTGCCGTGATTGGCATCTTATTATTATTAATCGCTTTTATATAGCGCTATTCTCCGCTCTCGAGCAGACTCACTGCGCTCGTATGTGATTCTACATGAGTGAATAGTTTTTATAGCGCGTTTTTGAATCTCCACTGAAGTGGTGTACTTACAGCGCTGGCATGGCTGGTGCCACAAGAATCTGCTGCCAGAGAGAGTCAGTCTCAGCGCGTTCTGTGTACACCATAAAACCATGCACTGTGTCACTTCATGCAAAGCCACATACGCAAGGTGTATGCGTGTTTAGCTGTAACCTGCCACCTGCGCTTTTGGCAGAATGACCGGGGTCTTTTACGTGCTACTGCGGTAACACGGGGGTGGAACGGATACCGAAATAAGAGTCAGCACAGAAAGTTGACCCTGGAGAAGAAAATTCTCCCGCCACTCCAGCAGGGATTCGAACCCGCGACCCTTCAATCACGAGTCCGGCGCTCTAACCACTGAGCTATCCCCGCTCCCCGCTTATTGTCTCTAGCCACAACATGTAGGCCAGAGCAAAATGTTTGTTGTGTTCAGAGTTCCACGTAACAGTTACTTTGAATAGCTATAGCAATCTTCATGACTAGGATCCCCTATTCTGTGCGATCCTGAGTTTATGTTTGCGCTCACCTTTTCTTTAGTCCTCATGTTTTGTGGCTGTGTTTCAGTTTTACCGTCGCAACCAAGGTGACTTTTTTGTTGGGACGTTTTACATGATCGAGGTGACCATACCCTTCATTTCTGCACGAGCTGTGCTTGTCCAGGTGAGAGTTACTTAATCTTCTAACTCATAACAGCTCATATGACGCTGCTGGCATGACTGATATAGGCATACAAAAGGAAAGTAGTGAGAAGGCACACTCCTTCACCAAGAGAGCAATGAAGCTTGCTGACCAGGCGTGCACACAGCACAGGCACATGCTGGGAGGGTCAGGTATGGGTCACTGATGTGTTAGTGATATTTGATAAAGCCCAGTTGACTGTGATAAAGGTCATATGAGGATACAGCAAAACTTACTTGGAAAAGTTGAATGAACTGTGAAGACAGAAATTAAAGAAGGCAGAATTCCTGGCAGTAGACTTAGCATGCAAAGCTGTATTCTGACCTACTGAGGTTCAAAAGAGGAAAACTTTGATAGCTTTGGATTCTCAGCTGATGGCATTATTTTTTGCAGCTACAATAAACTACAACAAGGGGCCACGTGAAACTGAGAGCTGTTTAAGTATTTTTATTCATAGTAAGCTGAAATATGATTACCAGTACATACAGTTGCTTCAGAGCTAGTTTTGTTCCAGTCATTTTGTTGTTGGAAGATTTCATTTTTTAGAGACTGTTTGGTGATGATTATGGGGATGAAGGATGTTGACAACAAGAAGAAGAAGAAGAGGATGGGGTAAACAAAAATCTGAAAGAAGAATGACTGCTAGTGTTCTAAAACAAAATCCAAACACATAAAAGGTTAAAAAGAACGCTGAACACAAAAAGGTTTAAATGAAGGCTTATTCATTTTAACACGGACACACAGTATGCACATTTTCAGGGTAATCCCCTTTATCAAGCCACAAAACGACACTTAAACAACAGATAAACCGTCAAAGACACTGAAAGAAAAAGACTTATCTTGTTTTGGTTGAGTTTTTACAGCTTCCAAGATCATCTTCCAAGCACCAAACAAGCAGTAAAAGCTGTGTATCTCTAAATCATTTGTTTGTTTTTTATTTTCCTGTCTAGTGCTTGGAAAAATGCACTTGTTCTTCTTCCAAGTGCTGGACAGAAAAACAACATAGCTCAACCCAAAACAGATAAGTGATTTAGCTTTTCATTTCATTGGTCACTGTTTAACTTTAAGTCTTGTTTTGTAGCTTTGATAAAGGGGATTACCCTGAAAATTTGCAGATAGTGTTTTTGTCCTAATAAATAGCATTCTTTTGAACCATTTATGTGTTTGGAGGATGGGGATGATGATGACAATGTTGTGATTACCATCGCATTTTCCAGCATTTATTCAATTGAAGACTAAATTATGAAATGGAACAAAATGTGCTACACCATAAACACAATTTTTATTTTGTTTGTTCCAGCTTCAACTAAAGAACACCCCTTACTACGTCCTAGTTGGTGTGTTGATGTTGCTGTCATTTTTCTGCGCACGGGTGCTGGTTTTCCCTTACCTGTACTGGCGCTATGCTGTTCATGCCAGTGTTGGCATTCTCCATGTGCCGATGAGCATCCCACTGAAGTGCAATCTGGGCTGTTTGTTAATACTGCTGCCGCAGCTCTACTGGTTCTGGCTGATGCTGCGTGGGGTGGTGAGGGCTTTCTACAAGATGTATGTCCAGTGGAAGGGTAAACCACATGGTAGATGATAGCTTTGTGCTTCAATCTCTACTTCTTTGTGGCTTTCAACATTCTGTGTCTACAGACTGTATGTCCACTGAAGTGTGTGTGTGTGACAGGCGGTGGATGATTTTGCTTGTTCAAGAGTGTATGTCATTTTATATGCTGTATCTCTATTTCTGCTTCTTTGTGTCTTTATACAAACAGACTGTATTCAATCCACTGAAGTGTGACATATATATATGGCAGATGATTTTGTTTGCAAGTTGATTACACAGTGATTGCTCTATATCTACATGTCTACTAGTTTGTGGCCTTTTGCAGACTGCATGTGTGCTGAATTTATGTCCTGTTTTTGGGGGATTATATCAAGTTATAGTTCTGTATCAATACCTCACATGTATGTGGCCTTCTACAAAATATTTATGTGTCTACCAAAAATCTTATCTACATCGCAAGTGACTGTGTTCAAGAGATTATGTCAAATACCTCTGTATCTGCATATGTACAGGACTTTCTACAAAACACTTTTCCACCTGATGGATATTGCCACTATGTTTCTCTGTTTAAGAGGTGTGGTTGTTTTGTTGTTGTTTGGGGTGTGGGGAGTTTAATGGTAGCTCTATATGTAATTTCTTTATGTAAATGGCTGGATACAGACATCTGGCATGGGTCCAGGTGTTAGAGGGGGAATGTATGGTGATGTTGGAGAACTACCAGTGCCATCTTAAATCCACTGAGTTATCTGAACTTAAGCCTGGTGTGCAGTTTCTTTTAGCATGGAAACCTGTGGAACTGCAGTCCTGGAACCATACTAATGTGAAGAAACTAGTCAGCTGAAACTGGCTGTTGTCCTTTATTCCAATGGCAAACAAACAATTCTGGTCTGCTTTTACCCTGAAGAATCAAATCTTCCCTAACATGAGTAGTAGAATTGCATGTGTTCATTATCCTTGGTATGTATACTGATACAGACTTGTATGGTCACAGCAGAGATAAAGCGCTTACATTTCTCTGTGTGTGAGAGAAGTGTGTGGGTGGTTTGTGTATGTTGGTGTGTGTGTGTGCATCGGATTCATGTTTGGTGAAACTGAAAGTCCCTTTAACCAAATGACCCAGTGATGAGAGCTCAACTTGCAAGCAGTGATTCAGACCCACTTCAGTTCACCTTTCTCTTCCAAAGTGACATATTGTTTAATATGGACACTGTCAGCAGTAATCTGATCAGAGAGTTGAAGGTGAATTTTTTCTCTCCAATACTTCAGAAGGAAAGTAAAGACTAGATACAGGTCTATAGTTGTTTAGAATTTCAGGATCAAGAGTTGACTTTTTCAAGAGTGTTTCACAATGGCGGTTTTGAAAAGAGCCATAGCTGAGCTCTGACCAGAGTGTGCCAGAGAAAGGACTGGTACATCCTCTAGTGGAGTTTATGTAGTTTGTGTTTACTCACATGCCATATGAAAGTTACTGTAGGTGACTCGGGTCTCTGTTGCTGTGTTTGTGTGACACATTTTGAGTGTGAATTAACTCCCTTGTTTGTTGATTCTGCACAGGCACTCTGGGCCTCGCTCTGTTTGAAATTGTGAGTCTTTAGCACACTTCTTAGCCTTGTTTTCAACCTCATGATCTCTCATTAAGAATGGTCCATTCTGGTGGTGACAGTGCAGTGTTAGATGTACTGGGGATCCCTTTCCCTCCAGCTGGTATTTTAGTCCACACCTGTTGCGGCACATTTTGTTGTCACCACAGCACATTTTGTCACCAAGGTGACCAAATGTGCAGTAATGCCTCCATGTTTTGTCACCAGTGAGATGATGACAAGTAGTGCCGTCATTGCACCTTTTTAACTTAGATGTCAGAACATGTTACATATTTGTGTGTGTGTGCATGTGTGTGAGAGAGAGAGAGAGAGAGAGAGAGAGAGAGAGAGAGAGAGAGAGAGAGAGAGAGAGAGAGAGAGAATATAAAGGCAATCACAATCAACAAAACAGGATAATGTACAATGATTAAAATGTTCTTCATTAGTTGTGTGCACCTCATTGAACTTCAGAAGCAGTAAATCAGACTTTTCTTCTTTTGAAAACTTGATGAATCCACTGAGTAATAAAAAAAATCATGCTGCTTTGATCTTCCCTGCTTTGAAGCTATGCCAGTGATGTTGTTTAACTGATGGTAAAATAACTGTACTGAAAACTAGTTAGGCGCATATTATGCCATAAACTTCATTAGGCACTGTACAATAAAACATTTGGAGAAAGAAAAAAAACAGTGATCACTCCCAAAGTTTGTCCAAGTTTTCATCCTCATCAAAGCATATATGCCATCAAATATATCAACAGTACTTGTATACACAACACACAACCAAACTTCACAATCACTCAGTCTCTATACAGTCGTATTTGACACACCTTACAGAGCTACAGGCAGCAGCAGTAGCCTTGTGGTTTACTCAAAGCAATGCAGAATTTTACTTTAACACTGGTTGACAATTAAAAAAAAATTAATAGCACAACATGCACACACACATGCAGACCACATGTACGCATGCACACACATATGTGGAAGGAAGAAGAAAGTGTTGCTGCTGAAGGGGTGACAAAACATGCAAGGAGTCAACCTTTTAGCACAGTTTGTCACCACATGGTTACAAAACATGCTGGGGTGACAAAATGTGTAGCCAGTGCATCAAATTTGACATGTTTTGTCACCAAGGTGACAAAACATGTGGGGGTGACAAAATGTGGCTCAGCAACACCTGTGCCTCTTCAGAGAAAACTTAGTGTTAAAGGGGACCCCAAGCAAGACAGAAGTTGGCCTGAAATACATAAAGTGCACAAATATTTCCATGTGTAGGCTTTATGTGGTGGTCTGTATGTATGCAGTAGAAATTTGCCTCAAATTTGTGCTCCACAGGTTGCAGCCATGTTGATTCACTCTTTTCCAGTGAAGAATGAAAATGGATTGGTTTGTGACATACACTTCTGCCACACATGCTGGCAACATTCATGATATCACAGATTTTGTTAAAATGGCAGTGCTCACAGCTGTGTATTTGGAAATTTAAGACATTGATTGATTTTTCAGCAAACCCTGGACTGACTGAAAACTGCTGTTGGTGTATTTTTTATATTCCATTTATGTTGATAAGAATGGTGATGCTTCTTCACAAACGGTCCTCTTTAAATTAGATCAAAGTGAGTGAGCATGATGTTGTGTACTGGAGTTAACTAATGCCCGGTTCAATTCAGCCAGCAACAGTATTTTTATCAAACATGTGATAAGCAAAGTTTGAAAGACACCACTTCTGGTGCATGTAACTAATACACCTTTACCACTGTCTGAGGAACATTCCCTTTTTGAGGCTGTGCCTGTGGCGGATTTTATTGACCTTGTAATTATTACATGCCAGGCAATGAACGAATGACAAAATGTTTATTTACAAGGGTAAAGGAATAGGTAATAGTCAGCACAGTACTTTTTTTACTTCCAGCCCTTGTAAGAGTTATTGTATTCCTTTAATTGTTCTCATGTCTGTTATATATGTGTGTAGAAAATCCATTCCACTGTTCTAGTGTCCATTTGCTAATGCTATGGCCGCTCCAAAGGTTTCCAGATGCTTGTTACTGATTGGACTTGCCCAACAAAAAAGTACTTTTCTTCTTCTTCAAAGAACATTCCTTCAGCAGCTATGCACAATGCCATGCTGTGAAAGCACTTGTTCCCAAGCAGGGAACCCTGTAATTGTTTCTCCACTCTTGGAAATAGGAAAAAGCCACAGGTAGAGAGGTCTGGTGTATACAGGAAGTGCAGCAACAGCTGCGCCTCATTCACAGTGAGAAAGCTGACCATTGCTGTTGTTGTGTGCTGGCTGGCATTCTCATGATGAAGGAAAAGACCATGGAGTCCCATGTTTGGGTGGCACAGGCACGGAAGCTTGAAGGTCTTTCAGGAGACAGTGATGCATGCACCAGTCCGTAGTAACTGCCATAACTGTTTGTCTGTCCATCAAGAGAAATGGTAGCAACATTTGGTTTGCAGGTCATACCAATAGATCCCAGTTTTATCACCGGTCAGCACTTCCCTGGTTAGTTTTGAACAGCTTTTACTGAACTTTTGCAACTTGAGTTTGCACCACTTAACCCTAGTATTTGTCTCTGCCCATCTGTCATTGGGTTGGGGATCCACCATGCACATCATTTACTAACACAAAAACGATTGTGCAATATGGACATTGCTGCTGCAGATCTGATGTTATGACATTCCTGAATCTCTCAAGTAATAACCTTTAGTTCAACCCTGATTACTTTTTCCACTGCCTCAGTGTTTGTAACTGCAACAGCAGTTACTGGTGTGCTGCCCTAGTGCTCATCATTGAAACTTTGCCTGCTTCATCAGAATTCACTGAACCAGGAAAAAGACCTGGGTTCTTGGCGGAGCATTCTTGCCAGAAAGATGCTTTAAATTTTCAAAGGACTTCTTTTGATGTAAGTCCTTCATGTAGTCACAGAATATCATGAGTCTAGAATCATGTCTTGAGAGCTCCATCTTTCAAATGCAAAATCAAAAAAAAAAGGGGGGGCCTTGGAAAGCTGTTTATTTCAAAACAAATAATACAACAAAAGAAGTTTGTGTACGTGATGATGTCAGTTTGTAGTACATTGTTATTTTTGAGTGTGTACACCTCAGAAGGTTTCATATATCCAGTTACTTCTGGAGCATCCCATGTAGATGTGCATAGACAATTCATTTCACTGTTCTCATGTCCATCTGTTATATATGTGCAACATTAATCAAATGGCATTAATTCCCTTTGTGTGTGTGGTGTTTTTAGATGTTCTGCAGTAAGTACGTTTGCAGTCTATTTCCTGCATGTCAGCTACGTTTTCATCACATTGCCTTGCTATGCCATGTC
This sequence comes from Alviniconcha strummeri, assembly GCA_963584105.1. Lineage (NCBI taxonomy): Eukaryota > Metazoa > Mollusca > Gastropoda > Provannidae > Alviniconcha > Alviniconcha strummeri. The sequence goes on from OY757552.1 coordinate 11,571,406, forward strand.
ACAGCCACTGAGGGCCAGTGCAACACTCTCTCAGGCATTGACAAGATTCTGTAGTAGGTGCACATTATTGTTTGATGTTGACTTGTTTGAACATTGTGAGACAGCCATTGGGAATCTGATTGTATGTTCATGTGAGCTTTATAGTCCATCCCTGAAGCATATATATATATAGATATATAAGTAGAAATGTGGATTGCACAATTGTTGACCAAATGCTGAAACTAAAAAACATTTATTTATTCAGTAATTGTTTGTAGGGGGAGGGGGCAATTTTAGTTTTTGTTGGGAGCTGCAGGCTTCAGAGACCTTGTAATATTCCCTTGCCGCTTGTCCGAACACCCTTATACCCACTCACATCGAAAGTTCACTGTACCATTCCTGTACCCACCTACATCGAAACTACATGCTACATTTGTTTGTGGCCCAACCACCTGGGTCCCATGTGTGGAGGCATCAGGTCATTGGTTGGTTACCATCTGAAGAAGGTCCCACATTGCTGTTGAACTGATCACTTCAGTGGCCTTCACTGATGGTATGCTTACGACAGTGTTTGAGTCAGAATAATTCATTGTCCCATCCCATTCAGACTTGGATGGCTGACCGTCACTGCATCCCACTGCCAGTTCATTCCTGTGGACTCTGATGTTGAAGGTTGTGCCTAGGTCAGAACTGGTCAGAAAGTTGGGGGGGGGGGAGGGGGGGCAGAACTCTTGGTTTGATGATCATGAGTAGGGAATGAAGGGCAGCCACGGAGGCAGTGAAAAGTTTTACTGTGCAATGATCGATCAAAGAGGATCCATACCTGGTGGTGCTACTGATGTCCATTTTAGTTTGATATCCCCTGTCCCCAAGGCTGGGGATCATGTTTATAGTTGTAACGCATCCCAGTGTTAACCAGTGCCAGGAAGTGCAGCACCTGCTGTGTACTGTGCTAAGTCCAGGTAATTCGAGCTTGACCATCACCAGGCACATCCCTGAACTGAATGAAACTTGTCTGTGTCATCCCAGCCTTTTTGCTTCATAGCACTCTCAGTTCAGGGCAAGAGTAGCTCAGGGCTGATAACCACACTGGACTTCACTGAAGATTGAAACCCACTACCTTTTCATCTGAAACATTAACCACTGCACCACACAAGGCCTGCAAGGCCCAAAACTTGCTCAGTGCTCCCCTAATGCATGACTCTGCGTTGTGTTGAGCATACACAGCTCGTAATGTATGGGGTCATTTAAGTCGTTAAAGTGAGGGTTAGGTCATTTGAGCCATTAAATTGAGGTTAGGTCCTTTCACTTTGAATCTCCTCCTGATTTACTCAACCTGCATAGATGGCATTCCTCCACTGATGGCCATCTCCCTTCCTAGTTTACATGCTCTGGAGACTTGGGTGTAGGTCATTTGGGACTGAGTGAATTTTGTTTCTAAAAAGATACTTTGAAAGTAATACTCCCAAGAGAAATCATTTGACTGAAGCATACTACCCAGTTTTGAAATAATTTGACTGAAGCATCCTACCCAGTTTTTATCTGACTAATTAATATTTTTCCATAGTTTTAGCTTTGTTCAGGTGAAGTTTCTGTATGAAGTTGTAGCAGATAAAACTCAGATCACATGATCACAGCTTACCTTAGTGAAGTTGTTTTTACCTCATCAGCTATGCACAGAGATTATTTGTGTGGTACTGCCTGTTTTTTTATGCTTTGTCTTTGCATGGTTTGCATTTGCAGTATTAAAAACCTGAGAGGTAGTTTTCACATTTGGGTTAATAAGACTTGTTGGGTTAATAAGACTTGCTGGGGCTGGCTATGGGAATCAGTTAATGATTACAAACATCTTCGAGGTCAGGATGAAACACTCACCTGAGCCAAGGCAAAAAACACAGGTAATTAAAATAAGCCAATGGACATCTACAACAAAACAAAAAAACAGCCACCTTAGTCAGATCACTCCAAATCAATTATTCCCATTAAAATTATAGTGCATCCCTCTTAACCCCCCCCCCCCCCCCCCCCCCCCCCGATGAAATTCCCCTCACCGTTAAAATTATAGTGCATCCCTCTTAACCCCCCCCCCCCCCCCCCAGATGAAATTCCCCTCAAGACAAAGTGACTTTGAAATCTCTGCAATGGTTTCTCATGGTTTAATTAAGATCTTTTAAAACAAGTTTCCATTATGTTAAGTGGAAGAAGATAGCCCCCCCCCCCCCCCCCCCAACCTATCCAGTGTATCCAATTACAGTATTGTTCCCATTTCTTCAAATGACTATAGAGCGTTCCTTGCTGAGCTGTCAGCACCACCTCTCATAGTTACGTTCCCTCAAGCTTTCAACCAGCGTTCCTTGCTGAGCTGTCAGCACCACCTCTCATAGTTACGTTCCCTCAAGCTTTCAACCAGCGTTCCTTGCTGAGCTGTCAGCACCACCTCTCATAGTTACGTTCCCTCAAGCTTTCAACCTGCCTACCACGTTGTACTGTGTGGGCTGGTATGTGGAGTTACAATGATTTGATTCAGAGTCCAGCCTTCAGATCTTGCAATTTGCCTCACTTGATTCCATCTGCTATTTCTTGTCATCAGTGAATGTGTACCAATTTACATATATATATATATTTTGAATGTTTTGGTCAGAATCGGCCTGTCTTTCACCGTTACTATGCTATTGGTTGTGGGCCAGATGTGGAGGCCATGCTTTGGGGCTTTTTCATGCAGAATAAATTATTTTTGACATTCTGATTGCTGGAAGCTGCTCTGGCAAACAGCCCAAAAGGAAATTGCGTTTTTTTTAAACACCCAGTCAACCATGATGGTTATCTGTTTTTTTAACACCCAGTCAACCATGATGGTTATCCATTATGTGTCAGAGTGAACTGAAGCCTGGAAACCTCAGTTACTCTAAACTGTTCTGCTACTGTACTGTATGTTTTGGAGAGTGTGTGTGTTGGTTTACAGGATTGATCCTGTTCATCAGATAGATTGCTTTAGTGTTTGAAAAGACGTTAGACCTTTCTGTGTTAACTCACAAATAATCAGCTGTGATGGAAAGTGTTTCTTTGCATGTTTGTTTTTGAGCATAAATGAAAAGACTGTGTCAGTGAAAGCTTCTGAATGTGGAGAGAAAGGAAAGGAAAGAGAGGCCAAGTATTTTCTTGAAATCATGCACGATAACCTGAATTGAGACCTGGGCTTCCCACTCCCTATTGATCCTCCCCGCCACCTCCCTGTATAATTTATGGCCCCAGAGAAATTTAGATCACTGTCTCTGAAAAAAGGCCAGCTGCACTACTTGGCCTTTCTATGCCAGTATGAACAAGCTCTAATGTTCATGGAATTTCAGTGGAATGGAATCTCAAATGCTGGTGGAATTCCTGCAAGAATGTTCTGCTGGCATTGGCTCTTTAACCTGTGTGCACCCTGTAGCACAGTGGTCTTGGGTTCTGCGTCTAATCCTATGGACTAGACACTTATCGGACCACTTGGAAGGTTAAAGGAGACCCCAAGTAAAAAAAGGCATGTTGAGATTAAACTACTGAAAACCCTTTGTGGTTATTACATCCAGGTTCTCTGATCACAGCTGCTTCACATAATACTCTGTGGCAGTGAACTCCAAACAGCATTTATTTCGTATTAAACTCTTTTTTGTGTAACATGTTTTTCACTTGCAGAATCAAACCACACATTTGCTTTTTACTTTTTATTTAACACTTTTTTCTTTTGCAGAATCAAAGCATCATTGAAATCAGAATTGAAATTTTGTGAAAATCCATAAAATCACGGAACACGTTAAGATCTGACTGCTTTTTGGTTGTTTTTGTGTATTTTTTGGTGCAGCATAGCCCCTGTTCTATTCTCAGGGACATTGTAGTTCATTATCCTAGGGGCTTTTTCTGTGTTAATTGATAATGTGGGGCTTTTTGTTGTTTGCACTTTTCTTTCCGCAATTTTAAAATTGCTTATTCCAGTTAAAAAAAAAAAAATGTTTTAATGAAGATACATACATTGGGCATTTGAGGACATGTGACACTGATGAATTCTACATTTCACAAGTGGCATAAACAGGAAATGTAGCTGCCCATGGATGCTTGCACATTAATGAATTTAACATAAGTAGCACAGATAAGACACCCAAGTGCCACTTTTTTCATGCAGGCTTGCATTGCACATTAAATATACTGGTATTCAGAGGACTCCCAAATGCTGTTTTGTCACAGACTTGTACATTCATTAATTGAATGTAAATGGCACAATTTGACCCAGAAATGCCAGTACATTCAGACTTGGACATTGTTGAGGGGTAGCAATCCTTGTATTGACCCCTGTTTAGTTGTATGTGATTACGTAAATGAGCATGTGAATGTGAAGCTAGCTCTGTCTCTTCGCATGATTATGGCTTAACAGACATGTAAATGGCAAGGATATCATGAACATTTTCACAGTGCCATTTTGTCCAGACCTGTAGATTTGATCAGTTAAATGTAAATTGCAAAGGCATAACCTCCAAATCCGCTGTCCAGAGTTTACCTTAATTTACTAAATTAAGTGGCACAGATGTGACCCCCAAGATGACACTGTTCAGACTTGCAAACTAAAGAAAGAAATGCAGGTGGAACAGAAGACCAAAAAATACCACTTTTTGCCCAAATCTTTGCACATGAATGCAAACAGTGCAACTATTACCCCCAAAATGCCACTTTATCCAGACAGGTCCATTCATAAATAAACATAAATAATCAGCATAGCGCTGAAGCATGCACGTAAACATGAGGTGTGCATGCCCCAGGTTAAAAAATTAGTTGGAGTCTGTGTTCCTGATTTGTCTAGCAAGGAATCAAACCCACAACCTTTTTATCACAAGTCCAGTGCTCTACCACTGAACTATTCCCTCCCCCAAAGTTTACACCTAGATCTTTCTCCAGCTTCTGAATTTGAAATAACTGTTCTTGACATCTAGATCTTTCTCCAGCTTCTGAATTTGAAATAAAACTGTTCTTGACATCTAGATCTTTCTCTAGCTTCTGAATTTGAAATAAAACTGTTCTTTACATCTAGACCTTTCTCTAGCTGCTGAGTTTGAAATAAAACTGTTCTTGACATCTAGATCTTTCTCCAGCTTCTGAATTTGAAATAAAACTGTTCTTGACATCTAGATCTTTCTCCAGCTTCTGAATTTGAAATAAAACTGTTCTTGACATCTAGATCTTTCTCTAGCTGCTGAGTTTGAAATAAAACTGTTCTTGACATCTAGATCTTTCTCCAGCTTCTGAATTTGAAATAAAACTGTTCTTGACATCTAGATCTTTCTCCAGCTTCTGAATTTGAAATAAAACTGTTCTTGACATCTAGATCTTTCTCTAGCTGCTGAGTTTTAGATCACACCTTTGTGTTCCTCTGGTCTGTGATTTTATACCAAGGGTCATTTTAGATTAAAATTCTGTTTTCGTTTCTTTAGCTTCTGTCAGAGTACAATTATGTTCACCCTTGTATCTTTTTTAGCACCCAAGTTTTAGATCAGAATGTGCGTTAAACTGTTTACACTTAGCTCTTCCCCAAAAGCCCATTGTCAAGACTTGATGCTTTCACTGCAGGATCCTGCTGAGTACAGCCTAGTTTCCTTTTGGTTGACAATTTAAAAAAACTTGCCCAAAAGAACAGTGTAAAGCCCCTTCTCATATATTTCAGTGTAACCTACCTCAGTAGTAGTTACTCCACTATGTCCCCCACCCCCTCCTCCCCAGAGCAAACAAGCAAAGCAGTAATTAAGAAAATAGATTCCTCACATTTACATCTGTCTTTCCTGGTCTGTTGTGCACAGTTTCATTTCAAATGTCCCTGGAAAGCGTCACGCTTATATTTGTTAAGAATGTGTTTCAGCTGCTGAATATTCAATTGGTTTACTGCATTTTGTCATTGCTTTGATGTTGTCTGGTACACTCAATAAATCAGAGCTGCTGATTACTGTGTTCAGTTTGCTTGGAATGGTCACACACACACACACACACACACACACACACACACACACACACACACACACATGCACACACACTTGCAGAAAACATAAACAATAACAACATTTATAGTCAAGTTGAAAAATATACATGGATTATAAATTTATTTCAACTGTATCTTAACTGAAAGTAAATTATTTTACTATGACCACAAACAAAATGAACTTGTTCACTAAAATATATACATATTCTGTCCACTAAAAAAATATATATGCTGAAGTCAAAATATTTAAATAATGACTAATTGCAACCAAGAAAAATATATATGATGCTCTGGGTGGGTAAACAGTGTCAGTGACATGGATTCAGTTGCATTCAATAACTATTGAATAAAACTAAAAGAAAACAAACTTTTTCTGGAGGAAATACAAGACTTGTAGATTTCTACATGAACATTTATTCAAAGTGTTTTTTGTCTCTTTCTCATATAGCTTGTGAGTGCATTTGACCTGTGTGCTGTCAACAGCATACATTTGTGACACTTTATTTCATCAAATCTGACCCCATAGCAAATTTCTCTTCGTCATTTGTAATGACCTTTAAAACCCAGAGGAAGTGGGGATGTTTTAGAGCAAAAAGGATCATCGCTGCCCCCAATACATTAATGGTCTAATCTGCACACTTTGGTCTGATATTCTGAGTTCAGTTATGCTAATGTACATTAACTCATTGCATATGTATAAAATCATATGAATCGATGGGGTAATATAGCACTGAATACATGCTGGTTCACACAATTCACTTAGAAACAACATTTTAAGCACAACAGCTCACAATTTTGTGCAGTTCTGGATGTCAGTGCATCATCCACAAGAAGAAAAAGTTGCACAGGACTGACAGACTACCTAAAACACACCAAAGCTGACACAATACGCAAACCCCCTTTAATCTGGACTGAACAACACACACACACACACACACACACACACACACACACACACACACACACACACACAAATAAACAAAAACAAAAACACCTGCATATCTTCTTATTTCTCTCTCTTTTCTCAATGATCACATTCCCTAAAAAATAGATATTTGGTTTTTATTAATTTTAATGCTGAGTCAACCATGACGGTCACATGAAGGCCATGCAACCCCAAAACAAACATGCTAAACATGGTATACAATAATACAAAAAGGCATTACAGGTGCCAGTAACTACCCTTGAGTAGAAACCCACTGACACGAGCACATCAACAGCACAAACATACAAAGTCAGAATTTAGTTGCTCTTTACAGAAAGCAGGTAAAACACAGTATCCATTTCCTAGTAAACATTACACTTTACAGCAAAGGAGCAGAACTGCAAACACACAGCATATTAAATTTTACCGCAGCTTTCTAGTTTGTAATAATCATTCAAGTGGAACCCATGCAATCTTATTAAGTCAAATGTGCCGACAATTTTTAACTGTTTTGTTACGGTGATTCATGACAGTGTCTTTTTGTTCTTTAAAAGCTCGCTCTCTACTCTCTCTCTCTCAAGCAAAAACTTCATGCACACCTTGAAGCAGTTACATAAGACGGATAGTGACATAATACTGCTAGGGAGAAACAGACAGTAAGGTTTTCAAGTGACTGCCATTGCAATGACTGGTCATATGAGACCTACTTTACACACCCATAGAACACCACTCAGTCTTTCCAACTCCTTGTGAGTGACATTCTTTTCGTTTTCTTCTTTTTTTGTTTTGTGTGGAAATTCTCATGAATAACGTTTCACTCACTCATTCATGCCTATATGTATATAAATGATGCCTGTATTTTTATATTTACTCATCAGTATATTAGCAAGGACTCTTTGATAGGTTTTTGACTGAACCGATACTACAATCCTTGTAAAATAACATTTTCAAGTTTAGTTCTCTCTCTCTCTCTCTTACACACACACGCGCACGCACACACACACATACCTCAACATTTATAACCTGAGTTCATAAAGTACATTGTACTAGTTCATGATCGTACCTTCATTTTGTCACTGAAAAATCACACACATTCAAGTAATGTACCATCATTGAAAACAACAACCAACAAACAAAAACCAGCAACAAACAAGTCTATTACATCAAAGCAAGGAAAAGGAGAAATAATGAGAAAAGCAATCTGCATCACTTGCATCCTTCAACACTGACTGCTCCGCAATATGCTGCTTAAAATAAAGACAGACAGAGAGCCAGCCAGAGAGGTCCAGGACACACTGCACACCCTACCGTACCCAATGGTCAAAAAGAAAAACAGTGCAGTCTGGTGCACCTCTGTGCGCAAAGCTTCAGCATGTTGAAAAGTGCCTTTTTTCAGATTTCTGATTCATGATCTCCTCCTCCGCACCTCCACTCCCCTTCCCCTGCCCAACAATTCCCCCAACTTCTTCACCTCCCCCATCCTCTCCACATGAAATAAGAACATCACACTGTTTGAAATCACCAACCATCGTCTCTGCAGATAAACTTCTAGTCCTAACCACAACTTACAAAAGACAACATGAAGATCTGGTCCATTGGCAACAAAGCCACACAACCTGGAACAGTACAGAAAACCAACTACTGGGTGATCACCCGGAATTCTCAATGTCCAGAATGCTCCCACCAGAAAGTCAAAGCAGTTGCAGAAAGAAAATGAAAAAATGCACTAGTGCAGTTCAAATGACTACCTAGTTGAAGCTCCTGCACAAATGTCCATATGCCGGTAAGGCCTCTGGCATTGATTCCTTCATTCAGACTGCAGCCTGCAAAATACCCCATAATATCAAATTACAAACTACTGACACCACACTTTCATGAATGCATCAATTTGCCACTTCCACAATGGCAGTGGAACCAAAGGCACGTAACATGAGGTCTACCGTTTTTGTTTTTTACTGCCTCTTTTTCTATTAAAGGAGTGCAAAAACTCTTTTCTTTTTACGAGTTCTATGACTTTCACAAAAATAATGACCACTGTTGAGAGTCTGTGCCCTGTAATGAAAACTTACCAAAACAGGAAAAAAATGATCTGGGAGTGAAACCTTAAAAAATGTATTTTCCCAAAACTGTAGACCTGCCATGTTTTCTGTTCTGTGCCACTGTCTTCATCCATCTCAGGTCTCCATTTGCTGCCCGTTTTAAGCTGTGTAAATTTAGCTTTGCATAGTCAGAATGCTTGTGTGTGCGGGTGCCTCTGTGTGTATGTGTATGCATTCAGAATAGTCTCTATGGACAAGATTTTGCACTTTAGAAATACTTTAATCATTATTATCCAAACAACATAATAACAGCACACATGATGTTTGACTAAGTGAATCCAGTATCTTTCTTGTTTTTCTTTGCAAAGAAATGGTCAATCTTGTCTAACTACAAATAACTAAACAGACATGACATTACGGATATATATAAAAAACTTTTTTTTTTTAGCATGCAGATAGTAACCATGCAAGTATAAAAACAACAACAAACAAAATATGAAACACACAAAAGGCTCTTTTTCTCTTCTTTTCTTGATGGGACATACAGTACAGAATGTTTGAACAGAGTCCTTCAACTAAGCAATGCACAATATACAAAGGCAACAGAGAAAATATGGTACTTAACATCCACAAAAACCATAAGCCTTATTAGGGACAGGGAGAAGGGGGTATGGAGGTGGGGAGAGAGGGAGATTATGTACCTATCACTACACTGTCACCACCAGAATGACTCCTGCATTACAATGGGCAGTGATGAGAGCCATCTTCACGTTTTATAATTGTGAGGGCCAAAGTCACAAGACAGAGTCCATGGACCACAACTTTTGAAGAGAAAGGAGAGCCAAAGCAGAGAAAATAATAAAACAGGTAAAAACTTAGCCTCCTGGCAGTCACCTTTTTTTTCAGGTGTTGGCTATTTAAAAAAAATAATTTAAAAAAATCATACAAATACAGTAGATGCCCCAAGACAGAGTGGCTGGTGACGCCGTATTATGCTATATTTAAACAAATAAAAAATAAAAAAATACAGTAGATGCCCCAAGACAGAGCGGCTGGTGACCCTGTATTATGCTATATTTAAACAAATAAAATTTAAAAAATACAGTAGATGCCCCAAGACAGAGCGGCTGGTGACCCTGTATTATGCTACATTTCAGTCTTAAGCTGAGTCAAGAAACAAACAGCTCATAGGTAGATGGTGTTCCTATGAAAAGACGAAGGGCGTCTGACGCAACTGCCTGAATGACACAAATGTGAACCCATGTTCTGAGTATCAGGCTGCTACTGGACTGAGGGAAGGAAGCTGGTTCAACTTTTGCCTGCTATGGGTTTCTTTTCAGGCATTCTAGCTGAATAAGAGACCTGGAATCTTTAACACCTGCAAGTTTTAACAACCCTAGTGTGTGGTACTGAGTACAAGAAGGTGTGATCACTGTGATGGTACTGATACCCCTGCAGAAGTCCAGCTTCTTCTAAGTAGCATAGATGATGGAGAATGTAGGCATGCTACTCTACTGGTTCATGCTACTCTACTGGTTCATGCTACTCTACTGGTTCTGACAACAGATGGAGCTAGGTTAAACCCATGGTTTAGTATATCTCCTTCACTGGTTCTCCCTTCACATGTAAGTTATATTCAAACTCTCCCCAACAGTTCAGAACACACATAATGTGTAGGCAAAACCTTACCCATGCATCTCTAATTCCACTGTCCACACACACAGCTTGTACCTGTGCATTTGGATTCTTCTTTCTTTTATTTAGTCATACCTTTGCCACATTTTACTTTATTTTTATTTTTTAGTCTTGGCACAGTTGTGATTTTAGATTGATCTAAAAAAAAAAGGAGGGGGGGGGGGGGGGGGGGGGCCAAATATGTACAGAGAGAGAAACAAACAAAACAAGAGCACATACACATTCAGGAATACATTTTTGTATAATCAACCCATGCATAATATGTTCATGCACTAACCAATACAACAATTCTGCCAACACAGCTGGATTACACCACTGATTCTATCAACACAGCTGGGTTACACCACTGATTCTATCAACACAGCTGGATTACACCACTGATTCTATCAACACAGCTGGGTTACACCACTGATTCTGTCTACACACCTGGGTTACACTGATTCTGTCAACACATCTGGGCTAAGCCAGTGCATCCTCAACTCCATCAGCTCTACTTATACATGTAGGCTACACTCATGCACTAGAACTCTCTACTCAAAGCAAGGTGAATGAAGAGACATGCAGTGCTGTCAAAGAAACTGAATTTATGTCAAACAAATCACATTAAAAACAACAACAACAAAATGTCAAGCTAAGAGATCAGTGGAACATTACAATTTGTTTGGCGCTTGTTAATCAAACTGCAGAAAACCCAAAAATATCCACGGTTCCTTCTTTTACACCTGGGGTAAATCAGAATACTGCTTCACATGTTTCACCTACTGCCACAAAGTCTGCCTTTCTGATTTCTGCCTTCCCAGTTCATTCAACTTCATTTTTTCCCCCAAATCCTCTTGAAACACAGAGTGGAGCATATCAAAACAGTGTGTCACACCTTTACCTCTGATACAATAAACCGTGTTTCACCTATGTACAAATTTCACGCCTGACTGGGCATAAAACATCAAGTAACAGCTAATTACCAAACATGAGATGTGGTGGGTTTAAAGGATCTAGTCCTCTGGAGAGGACAAGACATCAGCTGAGCTCCCATGTGTGCTCATCAAAGATCCCACCACAGTTTTAAAGATTAGAAAGGAAACAAATGACTGATTGTCTGTTGGAGCAATTAGTAACAGCATTACACTCAGCTACTCCCGACAACAAAAAGTAAAAAGATGATTAGAAACTGCACACAAGGAGACATAAGCTGCATGAATGTAAATGTGTAATGGGTACCTACGTTCATCACATTCTTTTCAGACTACCAACTTATTCTCTGAAAAATACATAGCAAAACAATACTACATCAGGTGCACTGAATGCAATAAAATTAACAACAAAAGAAAAGTGTTTTGTTGTTGTTGTTGTTGTTTTTATTTCTCTGTGCTAGACAAAATTGTATCTGAACAGAATCCACAGTACAACAGCTTTTGACAAAAGCAAAAGCAAAGAGAAAGAAACGAAGTCCAATAACACTAACTAAACTGGAAGGCCATACCTACCACTCCCTCATAATTAAAAAACATAAAACGATAATAAAAAGCAGAATGAGGCTCCTGAAAGTGAAACCCCCCAATCAGTGTGTCTGCATGTACTAGGACCTCAAATGCACCATTTAGATTTTCACTCTCTGCTTGAAATTTGCTCTTTAAAATTCCTACTATGGAGTGAAAATACCCTTTAAAAATCTATTTAGCAGGTAACGACTGCTACCAATGTTTCACTGAAACAAACAATCCAATGCAACGCAACACACTGTCAAAGATGCACTGGAAACAAGGCAGTGCAACACACTAAAACAAACAGTAAAGTCACATGCAGTGTCACTGACAAAAATCTCTTGTTGATTTTCATTGGCTGTTGCATTTCACTTTATCCAATTGCATGAGCTGTAAGTCAATGTGGATGCTTAATCGCAATGGCACCAAAGCCATGGCTAGTCGGTACACCAAATCGAAAGCAAAAGCATTCTGATGAATCAACCAATGCAGTTAACCAGTGGCTGACCACAAGCATCAAATCCAAATACAGTAGGTCTACGGCAGAAAGAAAGACCCGCAGTTCACAATTTTTAGGAGCGCACAGCTAAGTCAGTTTGACTGGCTAATCTAGGACAAGGACAGTTGAGCCAAACAATGAAGTGCTGTGTTTGGACAGAGGTAACCTGCAGTCATCTTCCAACAGCTAAGCTTTCCCAAAACAATTCATACTGGGTTCAGCAAACATTTGCAATGTTGAGTTGATAGGCAGAAATCTCTGGAAAAAGTCAGGATTTCCGCAATGGCACTTCACTGCCAGCTTAGTTAAAGCAGCCTTTGTGTTTACATGCGCCTATCTCCTGGATTCCAACTTTGGTCTCATGCATGGTGAACTACTCACACTAAAACAGGGAGCTGACACACACACACACTTCCAAAATGGTTAACTTGTAATGCTTCTCTCTTGACTATGTGAGTATTGTGGTATTGTTTGCCCCCACCCCCCCCACCCCCCACCCCACCCCCCTTCCCCCAAACGGATACCCTTTAGAGTTTTTCTGAGGAGGGTGAAAATACCCTTTTAAATTGTTAGACAGGAGCAAGTCAATCCCCTAGAACCATGAAAACAGGAAGCCCTGGCAGAAAATGAAGTTTAAAGAAAGAAATGACCCACATTTTCAGGATTCTGTCCACACAATGAAGCATGTCAAGTCTCTCACAACTGCTGCTGCACATGACAATCATTTTCCTGCCACCACCCACCCATGCAAGCCTTACGTTCCCCGACAATGGCCGGATTTAGCTACTTTTCCATTTTTTCCTGCTACAACAACAAAAACAGCAGTAAAACGTACTTTATCAACAGAAAGAGCCAACTTTGATCTTTCGGATACTAGTACTAGTGTGAAGCTGCTCCCGTTAAGTGTGTAGTTGAATGCGTTATCTGCTCCTGCAAACATTTCTTCATCTTCTGAACTTTTATCAGTGCAAGTACAGAATGAAGGGATATCTAATTAGCTAAGACACTAAAGAAAGTCAAACAGAAACTAAAAGCAGCGGTTCTTTCCCTTATACCATAGACAGGAACTCTCTGTTGTCTTGCTTGCTGCCAGCAAGTTGACAGGGAAGAAGCATTGTGCCTGTCAGCAGCAGCAGGCAAGTACGCAGGGGTAGAAGAGCTTGCTGGCCTGTCACCAGCAGCAGGCAAGTACGTAGGGGTAGAAGAGCTTGCTGGCCTGTTAGCAGCAGCAGGCAAGTACGTAGGGGTAGAAGCATTGTGCCTGTCAGCAGCAGCAGGCAAGTACGTAGGGGTAGAAGAGCTTGCTGGCCTGTCAGCAGCAGCAGGCAAGTACGTAGGGGTAGAAGCATTGTGCCTGTCAGCAGCAGCAGGCAAGTACGTAGGGGTAGAAGAGCTTGCTGGCCTGTCAGCAGCAGCAGGCAAGTACGTAGGGGTAGAAGCATTGTGCCTGTCAGCAGCAGCAGGCAAGTACGTAGGGGTAGAAGAGCTTGCTGGCCTGTCAGCAGCAGCAGGCAAGTACGTAGGGGTAGAAGCATTGTGCCTGTCACCAGCAGCAGGCAAGTACGCAGGGGTAGAAGAGCTTGCTGGCCTGTCACCAGCAGCAGGCAAGTACGCAGGGGTAGAAGAGCTTGCTGGCCTGTCAGCAGCAGCAGGCAAGTACGTAGGGGTAGAAGCATTGTGCCTGTCAGCAGCAGCAGGCAAGTACGTAGGGGTAGAAGCATTGTGCCTGTCAGCAGCAGCAGGCAAGTACGCAGGGGTAGAAGAGCTTGCTGGCCTGTCACCAGCAGCAGGCAAGATGCGAAAGGGTTAATCCAGAAACCAATCATTCCCAGACAACAAAATCCTGAAATATTCTGATCCACACAAACTGACACAGCTGAGTGCAGCAATGCTTTCTCCATTCCCCATGGGCTGTCAGTCTCTGTGCATACTCTGCGTACACCATGCAACCATTTACAGTGTCACTTTATTCCAAGCTACATATATATGGTACGTGCGTGTTTAGCTGTGACCTGCCACCTGCACTTTTGGCAGAATGACTAGGGTCTTTTACACGCCACAGCAGTAGCACAGGGGGTGGAATTGATACCAAAATAAGAGTCAGCACAAGTGGATCCTGGAGAAGAAAATTCTCCTGCTGCTCCTCAGGGACTCGAACCCGAGACATTACGAACACAAGTCCAGCACTCTGCCTCTGAGCTATCCCTGCTCCCTAGTACAATGTCTGCAGATGGCTCTAGACAGGGAGAAGAAGTAAAACAGCATGCAACAAAAACTTCAACCCAGTCAAGCACTTCAAACCACGTTGGAACAGGTAACTTTCATCAACAGCCCCAAACCTTAATTTCAAGGCCAAAACTGACATACCAAAAGCACAGTTTAATCAACAGGCACACCCAGACTGCTGCCCCGTGTGGAAACATAAAACAGACAAATCTGGAGAGAAAGAAGCAAACAGGATCAATAAAATTCAAGCTTCGTTTTTCTTTCCTTCCTGTCGGGGCACGGAGGTTTGCGCATACACACCCACACCAACTAATACACACTGACAGATAAGGATCAGCAGGCAACAGATTGAGCCTTAAATACACTGCACACATCTTTCTTTTTTTTCTTTCTTTTCTTTTCTTGTTAACTGAATCAAGTTCAAGTGCAGTGGAAGCTCTCTCTAAACACCACCCTAAAAAATTAAGTAAAAGTGTTCTTAAAAGAGGGGCAAGTCCTTGGTCAGGGGTCCACTTACATGGAGCTATGAAGGGGATATTTATGAAAAAGAGGACCACTTACATGGCGCTATGAAGGGGAGATTTATGAAAAAGTGGACCACCTCACATCTTCTCAGTGCAACAGTCAAGAGTGTACTCTTTAGTTGCTCCCTGCCACCTGCCTGATCTGACCTCATAAGCCCTGCTGGGGTCAGGTTCAGGCCAGCCAGGGCTTTCTAGGGGCCCGTTGCCTGGCTACAAGACGGTTTTAAAATGGCGGCTGCAGCTTCAAGATTCAATCCCCTTCCTCTTACTTTCACAAAGATTGTGCACCACTCTTCACACCTCAGCATCTTTGGGATGTTATCTCCTGTTTACTCACATGCCAGACTGTCCCATGGCACCTCTTGGTCAAGTCTGACAGCAGTAATTTATGTTTTGTTAGGTTGTAAACATTGATGGTCCCACAGTCAGTTCCTCCCTTTCCTTTCACTTGAGGGAAATTATCAAACCTCATAAATCAAGACCAGAGGTTTTCCCAGATGGTGTGTAGTGGTCTCTGCACTCTCCAGGCTGTGTTCTTCACATTGCATGCTGACAAACATGGGAGTAATTAGCTGACAGGTCAGGAGGGGCTGTAAATGAGACCCCGGTGTCAGTATCCCTACCACTTGGTCTTGCCCACAGGCAGACACACAACGCCTTGTTGAGGAATGGATACCTGTGCTTGGATACCAGTGTTTTTGATAGTACTCGGGGGATGTTTTGAATTCTATTTCAGTTGTTTTATTGACAAAACTTTATAGAAGTAAAATGTAAGGAATATAACAGTATACAATGGGTGTGCTGTAGAGTAGCTGAGTTGTGCTTATCAGTGCTGGAGGGTGTGGACTACCAGACCACCATAGCCAAGGTAATTCAATTTACTTTCTGAAACCACTTTGCATGTCTGTCTAGTAGTAGTTGTACTTTACGGTGCCATTCTTAGTTTGACTGCCAAAACTTCTGTTTGACACTTATTGGTAAACAAACATCAGTGTAATATTAAGTAAAGATTCAACCATGCATGCCCTTTTTGACTCCACTAATAGTTTTTTCCCTCCAAAACAAATTACACTAAAGTGTCAAAAGTGCTATGTTTGACATCTGCAGTTTCTACAAAAATATCTTAGTAACTTCTTTAATTGCAATGAAGACTGAAAGACACAAATGACCCTGTAACCCCATCCCCGACTGTGTACTGTCAGCCATGCACTGCCACAAGCAACAGAGTCAGACTCCTACTTGCACAGAGCTAAATAGCTGCGTGACGTGCCTGGCACTATTTATAGTTAGCTGGCCCAGAAAACTAAAGGGCTGTTTGGGAGAAGGTGTGACCTACATGGAACTATGAAGGGGAGATTTATGAAAATGAGGACCACCTACATGGAACTATGAAAGGGAGATTTATAAAAAAATAAAAAGAATTGGACCACCTACATGGAAATATGAAAGGGAGCTTTATGAAAAAGAGGACCACCTACATGGAACTATGAAAGGGAGATTTATGAAAAATAAAAAATAAAAAGAACTGGACCACCTACATGGAAATATGAAAGGCAGACTTTTGTCAAAGTGGTCTTAAAAGACAGGTGGTCCTTGTAAGCAAGGTAATATGCATGTGTATTTGTGTGCTAGAAACACGGGCACCGACAACACGTGTCCATGCCATTCACCTCAAACATGCACCCAAAACACAAAGACAAAATGCATACACACTCACACATGTTCACTGTAACACACAGGCATGTCCATTCCAGGCATCTCCAACCAACACACAAGAAAAGCACCTGCCGCTGCATCCATCTGTATTGAATCAACTCACCTTCATCAAGATGGCCAGCATGGCCCCCAGGACGAGGAAGGGGAAGAATCCCAGAATGCCACCGCGGCGCAGCTTCTTCACCAGCAGCCACTGCAGACAGTCTAGTTTCTTCTGTGTGTACGGTGGGTAACGGAGGCTGCAAGCACAGTGAAATCCTCTTAGAAAAAATCTTTATCGTGAAATTATATCAGTGTGTGTGAGTGTGCTTATGTGTGTGCATGTGTATGTGCTGGGGGGGGGGGGGATGTATGTGTGTGTATGGGGGGGGGGGGGGCATGTGTGTGTGTCACTGTGTGTGTTGTGTGTGTGTGTGTGTGTGTGTGTGTGTGTGTATGTGTGTGTGTGTGTGTGTGAGTACAAGCATGACTTTGTTTATGTTAGTTGATGCAGATGTTTGCTTATGTCTGTAAGTTTACTACACTTCAAGACACTTTCCTTACTGTACAACTTGCTGAATAAAGAATCTGGAGGAGAAAAAGAAGATAAACACAGAAGAAGAAAAAAGAAGAAGGCAAAACACTGCATGCATTACATCAGTCTCACTCTATACTAAGTCTACACAGCAGTTAACGTCCCATTACTTGCAAAACCAACAACTGTTCTTACTAAGCTGAGGCTTTTTTCAGCACAGGACATTATCCCCAACCCCATCCCCAGTCTCCACAAGTTGGCTGCACTTTTTTCTATTTGCACCAGCAACAAGCCCAACACATAAGAAAATACCAACTGCCCCCCTTCTGTCCCACGCATTTTTTCCAATAATTTCCTGGAAAGCCATTATCAAACTAACTGGCCTTCTTTTCTTTTTCTAAATACTTGAAGCAAAGCAATTCTAGTTCAAAATGGTCTCACACAAAATGTTTTTAGACATTATTCAGAAGCTACTGTCAAAACGTGTTTTTTTTTTCTCCCTTAAGTTGGTTTTCAAAATGCAAGACCGCACTTGCATCACAAAATTTTCAAATACTTAAGGAAAGCTATCATCAAAGTTCTTTTGTTTCTAATTCTAGCTATCCATCATCCTGGGGTGAACTTGCATGGTTGACAGTCCAGTTTTGCACATCCATAAATAGCAAGGGGTTTTCATGCACCCAGGCAAGATCTTTAAAGGGCCTCCAAGAGGCAATTTCGGATGGTTTTCACATCCCTTCTAAAAAGATCAAGGGGTTAACACACGTCCATTATTTTGCTGCCTGTTGGTTGCAGTTGTTCACTGCTCTGAGTTTGCTGCTGCAGATGTTCTAGAGACGTCAAAAGACAACAACTTTTTCCGACTAGCGTCAGTCAGTGCTGTTTTCTTCTTTGTCACTTTGCTCCTTTTTTCCATCATCTTTACTTTGACCACTCCTTTGCTTCTTTAAAAAAAATCTCAGCCCTTTGCTGCAGTTCTATTATACATTCATACCCTTTAACTTTATAATAAATTCTTTAATTCGGTTGCAGTCACGCCCTTTCAGCAGAGTTCTGCTATGGGGTTTCAAGTTGTAATCAGTGACATACCCCCATTTGGACATGATAAGCAACCCCAAAGTCATTAAAATCCCACGACCAAGTAACTTGGTTTCCACAGCAGGCAGTTCTCACAACTCACCTGTTCATGGACTCAAGGCCAAGGCTCTTCTCCAGGCAGCTGCGCTTGTGACTGAAGACATCAAAGGTGAACTTGCCGTGGTACGCTCCCATTCCGCTGTTGCCCACACCTCCAAAGGGCAGAGTGCCCACTGAAACACAGCACACACACGACTGTGCTCACAGGGTATCCACTACAACACAACCAAATCTGAAGCTGTTCACACATTTAGACAGTTTTGTTTCCATTTCAGTGTGGAAACAGATGCAGTAATCTTTTCCAGTGCTATGTAGCACCGTACATGACGGAAATGTGATGCCAGTTCCACACGGTCCCATCAGTAATCTCAGTATCATGTGGTAATGGAGAAACAACGTACCCCCAGCATGCACCATTGTGTCGTTCACCAGGAAGCCTCCACTACTGGTGCTCTCTTTTATGGCCTGAACCACAGCCTTGTTGTTGGAGAACACGTACAGTGCCAGGGGCTTCTCCCTGAAACAGCACAACAACTTGAACCATATCTTCATAAAATGCCTCTGCTGAACCACCCGACTGATCCCAAGACAAAAGCAAACACACACACCATGACACACAACACAACAGGTCCACCTTGGCTTGGGTTGTGTCACAACACCCTGATTCCAGCAAATGTGCCATGGCTCTATTAACTCATTCAAGACGCCACAAAATGGCGTGCTCGACTCCTGTAGATGCACTGTTTTTGCCTGTTTAAAAAAAATCGTAGTAAATAAACTACTAGGAATAATACAATAAACATATATACATCTTTAGAAAGTGTCCAAAACTGATGCAGTTAGTGTAATATAATTGCCTCCAGTCAACTCGAAAGTCAGTAAGACCGTTAAAAATCTTTAATTCTTACCGCGTCTAAAGACGCGGCTCGTCGTCAAGCGTACTGCTAAGCTCCGCGTCTTAAGACAGGGAAAGCCTTGAAAGAGTTAAAATGTTGCTGTGTGCTGCATTGTTGTCAGGGAGGAGGGACTACCTTCAGCCATGATAAGCTCCTCATATGACAGCATTCACTTTCCAGAAAAAGGAAATACTCTGAAGATGGTGTGTGGCTGCCCAAGTGGCTGGGTCACAAAACACGGGTCACACATGCAGTGATAATAATAATAACAGATAACTTTTGTAGAGCACGATTCTCTGGTGGACACAAACTCACTGCGCTTTACAACATTCTCCAAATCAGAAAAACAACAACTGAAGGCAACATGTTCAAGAAAGAAGTACATGTATGACAAGTAACAATGTATATAAACATGAAAAATGATGTACATGTGCCATACGAGAAGCAGCGATATACAAAAAAGAAAATAATTCCATTGCATTACTACCTACCCATAATTCCATCCCTCCCAGTCCCCCCCCACCCCCCTACCCCCCACACACCCCATCCAGTTCTTGCCAGAATGCCCACTATACCAGACCCACAATCATATCACCCATTGGAATGCATCTGTCAATGTACAACTGCATGTACTGGATGACCCCCAGAGTGTTCAGCTGGGGAACACTACAACAACAACAGCAATACCACAACAGCACAACAGGTATACACCGACACTGACAGTGTTTTATTGATATAAGGCCATAGCCCCTTTCAATGAGGGGAGGTACATGTTCAAGGCATGCATATCGATATTTCAGAAACCTATACTCTCTCTCTCTCTCATACACACAGTCTCTCTCTCCCCTCACACACACACACACACACACACACACACACACACACACACACACACACACACACACACACACACACACATAATAGGTAAACACCAAGACACACTGTGTACACGTTAGGTTGATTAATGAAGTAAGTATGAAAGACCTGGGCAGCACTGCTCTTGCAGACACTGATGTAGCCTTACCAGGCAACCCCAGTTTCCCCAACAACATACCCTATGCAATCTATGTAAACATGAAAGAGTACAAGCAAAAGCTGATCATACCTGTCGTTGATGAGATCAATGGCTTCATTGTGGTCTCTCACTGGCACAATCGGCATAACAGGACCAAAGACCTGAAACAAGGTTAACTAGATAGTAACTGGATTTTAACGTCCTGTTAACCGCACACAGACACCCCAGGATGACCAAACTCTGTCATTATCAAATGCACATTTCAAAACTCTTCTCACGCGTAAACCCTTTCTCAAATCAAATCTACAAAATCGATCCATATATGACACACAAATATAAAGCAAAACATACATACACAAATGTCAAATACACACTTTCAAAGAGTTCTCCCTTCAACAGTGCCCTTCCTGAAACAAGCATATAAAGCCATGACACCCACCATGCCATCTGATTTACTGACATCAGATTAAATAAAGACAAGAGTAAAAAAAATTAAAAAATTCAAAGCAGTCAGTTCTGGGTCACATATCTGAATGATGAAGTGAATGAATGAAAATTCACATGTGGTGTATAACATATTTTTTTTTACAAAGTATGCTCCTGTGGCCACTCTGAACCAACAACTAAGCCTACACTGCCAACTGTTTTTTTTGGAGGGCTGGACTGTTTGATTTTCTCCGACAAAAGGGTGACAAAGTAAGAGCCTAGGAATTCTGACTGTGCCGACAGAAAAAAAGTAATGAGTGAGCTTTCAGTCTGACACAGGTTTCCGAGCCCATGCAGAGAGCCAAAGTGAAGTCATGGTCTTTAAGAGTAAAGTAAGCATAGCAGCCATTTAAAAACAAAAACAAACAAAAAACAGGAAGCTGAATGGATCTTTGGCTTTTATGTTGCTTAACGTCCATGGAGGCGGGATGACCTATTAGGGACGGGGACAGAGTGGGAAAGGGGCCAGGGTGATTGGCTCGACCGCGGAAACCGCCCGAAAAAGACTGGAGAGACCGTGGACCGCCGCCAGAACAATGGAAGTGTAAAGGCGGTGTCCCCTCGCCATTGCCCAGCGACTTGTGCACTGCGCAATTGCTCTTTCAACTGCTGTGCTGGACAGAGTCACTAAAACAATGTCCGTTGCACCGCTGTTGACGAACAACTTGGACAACTCAAAGCAAAAGACGTCCAACTTGCTCAGCCCAGCTCCACCTCCCTACTCATGATCTCTTCTGGGCAAAAGTGAGGGTCCAGCTCCACCTCCCTCCTCTAAGATCTCTTGATCTTTTGATCTCGCCTGGAACCCTGAATGGATCTAAACCACTTTAGTTAAAGTAGGCCTTTGTTACTTGATAGCCATTTTCTGGTGGTATTTCAAACTTGAAAAGCAAGGGGAAAAAAGTGGGAAGCTGAGGTCAGGTAGAATATTTTGATAGCGAGATCTTGAACCACGAGACTACAACCTCGGGCTTTTTTGGCTGGCATGCTTTCAGTGGAGCTGCTGCTGCTGCACTGCTGTGGGGATGCTCTTTTGATGATTTACCATCACCTTGTGGCGTGCTCCTCTTTCTACATCTGCGTAAGTCCTCCCACAACCTTATTCTGGCAGTGATGGAGAACAGACCGTAGATGTGGCTTGGGTAGGAGTGTTGGGACAAGCAGCATGGGAGCAAAGGCTCTAGCATCAGCACAGAGGATAGGGCACTAAAGGTAACGAAAGATGTAGAGAGCTGAAATCAGCTCACCTCTTCCTGCATGACGGTGTCAGTCAGCTTGCAGTCACGCAGCACAGTGGGAGCAATGTACCTCTCACTCTCATCCACGTCCCCTCCGATCACAATGTTCCCTCCTTCCATCAGCTTACACACTCGCCTGCACAGAGGTCAAAGGCTATAATCAACCATATGGCAGCAAGCTGCACATACCACCTACTACCATCTCCTAGCTGCTCATCAAGCGCCATACAAAGAAGCCTATCACTCAATAAAAAACACTGGAGAATTTTCAGGAAAAAAGAAGTGGAAAATGGACCATTAGCAGCTAAATGACAACATAAAGTAGCTGGACTAGGTAGAGAAACAAACCAGAAAATAGGAAAGGAGAACCAAATGACAGCCCTGAGATTCTAAACAGGAGCCCAACATCAGACATCCCCGGCCCCCCCTTCAGGGAACAAACACATACAGTCAAGAATACCAGCATGTCACAGAGAGGAAATAAAGCAGCCTTAAATTCTGAATCTTGAATGTCATCAACAACCAAAAATTCTAAGCAAACAAAGTCACAGATTTGCATTTATCTTTTCTGTGCACACAGAAAAGAGAACATGGAGGAGAGAGAAGAAGAAAAATAATGCTGAAGGAGGAAAAGGTATGGAGGTTGCTGGGGGGGAGGGGGGGGGGAGAAGATTCTGCTAACTGGAAATGTCTCTTGTTGATGATGCGCCCATAGCTGTCAGACTTTTTGGGGTCACTGGTGTAAAACTCTGGCATCACTTCCTTCAGCTTTGCTATCAGCTTTTCCTGCAACAGAGAAATCAAGACTTTGAGTCAAACGCCAACCCTGTTCCTGCAACAGAGAGACTAGGCTATTAAACCAGTTGGCCCAAGTCTGTCACTTATCATGCAAAGTCTGCCCAAGGCTATCACTTATTCTGCAAAGACTGCCAAAGCCTATCACTTATACTGCAAAGTTTGGCCAAGTCTATCACTTATTCTGCAAAGTCTGCCCAAGTCTATCACTTATCCTGCAAAGTCTGCCAAAGTCTATCACTTATCCTGCAAAGTCTGCCAAAGTCTTCTTCTTTCTGTTTACCTCTTCCTCTTCTTTCTTTTCCATGTTATTATATTTGGATCAATAGTAGAAGAGATGATACTGGGAAGCACTCGAATTATCATTATGGGTATCATTTAAATCATGATTGTGTAAGAAAAACTAAGATACTGTTAGTCAGTGATGTATATGTTTGAATGCTGGTAGTTGTAATTTGTGTAAGAGTTGTATTTGATCCAACCACAACAGTGTGATCATGAAACTTGTTCTCACTTGCTTCAACTGGCACACTGTCCCAGGAAGTTTCAACCCAGTCTTACGGTGTCATCAGTAACACCTGACTAGTTTACACAACAAGTAAGTAACTGGGTTTTTATGCTGTCAGCCAGGACAGTTACATCAGGGTGATTCCACAACAGACTGCACTGCATGCTAACCTGTGTCTCTGAAGTACACAACACATAGTCTGGGGCAATGCATGTCTGTCCAGCATTGCAGAACTTGCCCCACATCAGACGTCGAGCCACCGGATCAAGATCCACATCACTGTCGATGTACACTGGGCTGAAAACAAAGGCACAAAAACGCACTGTGGTGTCAATTATGAACCGATCATAGTACTGTAGTTTTTAGATGATAAGATGATACTCTTTTCCTCCAATTTGACCCTACGACTTGTAGTTAGCAGCACCTTATCTGCGAGTAAAATTCGGCAACATGCTTTCAGGAAGAATGATAAATGATTATTCTGAACCCAATCAGTTGCCATATCAAACTGAAACAGAAGTTGCAAACTGATCAGTGATATTTTGTACATAGCAAAGCAAGATATTTTTCCTTTAATTTGCTCTCCCCCCCACCCCCCAACCTTCCTCTCTCAGATTTGTTCACCTTTTGCCACCCAGCTCCAAGACAACAGGAGTGACGTATTTAGCTGCAGCAGCCATGACAATGCGGGCCACACCGGTGTTGCCTGTGTAGAAGATGATGTCGAAGCGTTCAGCCAGCAGCGCCGTTGTCTCAGACACCCCACCGTTCACCACCTTGACGCACTCCTGGAACAGATGTTACACCACATGCTCAACAGCTTCATTCTCCACAACCGCAGATATGCCACTCGCATCAGACATGTTGCTGCAGACACAAAAGTTTTTACAAGAAAGTAGGAAGCAAGGCGTAAAAAGTTAAATTTCCTGGTAAATGTGTCCAGTGTCTCTAATTCTCCACTCGTGTCAAATCTGTTACTGCAGTCACAAAAACGTTCTGCAAGTTCAGTTATAGTAAAGTTCCGACAGATGACACTGAAAACATGGCTGGCACCTTTATTCAGTGTATCATTTTCAGAGTTCACCTGAAGTGGTATGGTTTGAGAAAGGCCAGATTTCAAAGTCCATGGAGTGAAGATGAGTGGGGTTGACAGCAGAGTGTGTGAGAGGTGTGGGGGGGCAGGGGGTGGGGGGTAAGACAGGGGACAGCAGGCGAAAGGGAGAAAGTGTGTGTGTGTGTGTGTGTGTGTGTGTGTGTGTGTGTGTGTGTGTGTGTGTGTGTGTGTGTGTGTGTGTGTGTGCGTGCGCATGTGTGCATGAATCATTGAATGTGGGAGGCATGGGGAGAGATTGCATACATGTCTCCATGCATATAAATGTGTGGGTTAGTGGGTGAATGTATGTGCTAGCGTTTAGATAGTCTTAGATGCCAGTGTATCTGTAAGGAGCCACCATTACTCCAAGGGACAGCTGTCTGCAATGTTACCTGATCCATGTACTTGGGGATGAGCTCGGCAATCAGCTGGGCCACGTTCTCTGCCAACTCAGAGGGCTTCACAACACAACAGTTCCCTGGAACACAGCAGCATCAAGTGCTTTAAGTGCTTTCCTTTTAGCACATATGATATGCACAGGCATGCATGTACTCTCACACACACACACACACACACACACACACACACACACACACACACACACACACACACACACACACAGTGTATATACACAGACATACACACGTGCACACAGACACACACAAATATGCATGATGTATACATCTACACACATGCACACGCACACACTCTCTCTCACACACACACTCTCTCTCTCTCACACACACACACACACACATGCATGATATATACACATACACACACACACACACACACACACCATACCAGCAGCAATAGCTCCTATAAGAGGCAGAAGGACAAGCTGAACAGGATAGTTCCAAGCTCCAATCACGAGAGCCACACCATATGGCTCGTAACGAATGTAGGCATTGTCCATCTTGTTGATCAAGTCCTTGTCAACCTGGCCACCACACAAACACATTGAAATTTTTTGATCAAGTCCTTGTCAGCCTGGCCACCACACAAACACATTGACAATTTTTGATCAAGTCCTTGTCAGCCTGGCCACCACACAAACACATTGACAATTTTTGATCAAGTCCTTGTCAGCCTGGCCACCACACAAACACATTGACAATTTTTTATCAAGTCCTTGTCAGTCTGGCCACCACACAAACACATTGACAATTTTTGATCAAGTCCTTGTCAACCTGGCCACCACACAAACACATTGACAATTTTTTATCAAGTCCTTGTCAGCCTGGCCACCACACAAACACATTGACAATTTTTGATCAAGTCCTTGTCAACCTGGCCACCACACAAACACGGTGACAGTTTTTGATCAGTTCCTTGCCAGCCTGGCCACCACACAAACACACTGACAATTTTTGATCAGGTCCTTGTCAGCCTGGCCACCACACAAACACTGTGACAGTTTTTGATCAGCTCCTTGTCAGCCTGGCCACCACACAAACACAGTGACAGTTTTTGATCAAGTCCTTGTCAGCCTGGCCACCACACAAACACACTGACAATTTGTGATCAGCTCCTTGTCAACCTGGCCACCACACAAACTCACTAATAATCACGTCCACCCTGGTGACATTTACACTAGCAAACATTTCTGGGCTGAGCTCAGGCAGGATACAGGATAGTGTGTTTACATTTGGCCGTCCCAGGATGGATGTGAGCCCTACTCAGTCCTACTCCTAATACTTGCTGCAGGTCTAGATACTGCATGCAATGAGTTAAAGGGCAAAGATACCATATATGTAGTGAGCTGACAGTCTCAAAGCTGCCACAACTGCATAAGATTGAAAGTCTTAAACTTTTTCAAAGTATCATACCATTACATGCAATGGTGAGTTGACACCAACAGTCTCAAAAGGGCTGAGGGTCTAAAAACTAATATATATATATGCAAAGGAATAACATTCTCAAAACTACCACAGGCACTCATGAGATGAACCAAACAGAAACTCTCAGCCACTTACCTTTTGTGGTTTTATCCATTCGCGAAGATTGTTGATATATAAGACGATGTCATTCCTGCAGAGATTCATCTCTATCACATTTGCTTCAAGTTTGTGCTGAAACACAATTGTGCAAAAAATAATTTGAGATAAATGACACTGCAACTGGGTTGGTGTCATAGATAGATATCTACATCTTTCTTTATAAATTATACAGCAGACATTGGTTAGCCATGTGTTGATGTTACACCATGATCTCTCATGTAGCTAGATCAAAAGAAAAACACACCACAACTGCACACGGCTAAATTCCAAATGTCATAATTACACAAAGAAGAGAGTGAGAGAGGAAAAAAAAAGCATACCAATTTTCAGTAAATCTGACTCTGAAGCAATGCAATCAAAGTAATTTTGCACACACACACACACACACACACACACACACACACACACACACACACACACATATGTATACAGACAAAGTGAAAATAGTGAAACAATCCCTTTGTATCTGTATTAATACTTAAGGGCCTGTAGGTTCAGATGTTTCGTGACACTGCTGTTAAGCAAACACAGTAAACATAACACTAATAGAGTGGCCACCATCACAGTTAACTGAACATGGTAAACATGACAGAGTGGTCATCATCACAGTTAACTGAACATGGTAAACATGATAGAGTGGTCATCATCACTGTTAACTGAACATAGTAAACATGACAGTGGCCATCATCACTGTTAACTGAACATGGTAAACATGATAGAGTGGCCATCATCACTGTTAACTGAACATGGTAAATATGACAGAGCATCCACCATTGCTGTTAACTAAACATGGTAAACATGACAGTGTCCATCACCACTGTTATTAGTGTTAACTGAACATGGTAAACATGACAGAGTGGCCATCACTGCTGTTAACTGAACACAGCAAACATAAAAGTGTGGCCATCATTGCTGTTAACTGAACACAACAAACGTAACTTGCTGTTGCTATGTGCTACTGTCCCTACTCACTCCCCAGAAAAAGCATTATATTATATAAAAACTGAGGCATCAGTGCCCATCACACATGGGATGACACAAAACACACACCAACACCAACAACAACCACACAACAACAACAACACACACTCAAACAACAACAGCCCACACAATACGGCCCATCGCTGTGACACTGACCTTGTGCAAGTCTTGATAGAGTGCATCACAGAGCTTGTCCTGATTCTCATCCATCAGTTTCAGCAGTGCTCTCAGCTGTCCCAGTCTCCACTCCAAGGCACGTGTTCGCCCAGAGCGAAACACAGTGCGCATGTCACTGACCATCTGGTACAAAAAGGGTCAGTTAGTGTTGCCGCAGCATGTGTCCACAAACAACAAACACTTATCAACAGATCAAGGAGATGGTGAAGGAGTGCAACAGTTGCATCAGAACTGCCAACACATCACCCACAGCACTTCTGCACTATTGGATCTGGTCAGCCAAAGCCCTGGCAGCATATATTATATATCAACTTTGCAGAATTTCATTCAAGGAGAGAATTATGTTGTGCTGAGTGACACTCACTCAAAGTGACCTGAGGCCTGCAGGATGAGAACCACATCAGCAAAAAAGACCATCGATCTGCTGAGGCAGCTGTCTGCATCTTACGGGCTGCCTGAGGGGGATGTCATTGTCAGTAACAATGGGCCCCAGCTCACTTCGACCCCGTTTGCTGCCTTCATGCATCTGAATGGAATACAAGCTACAACACGCTTGTTCAGCCCTACAACAACCTGATCCCAATGGAGCCTCCTGACTGCATGGTCGAAAACTTGGAAGTGGACTTTGAAGACTGCTGACCCACAGCTGTCCAAGGAACACCATCTGTCCAACTTCCGGATGATGTACCCGCCTACTCTGCGCACAACTACTGGCACAAGTCCGGCTGAGCTCTTCATCCAGCTGCAGCTGTGTACTCACCTTACCTTGGCCATCAGAAGTCCCCAGAAGTGGGTGCTAGGTGCCGCTGTACAAGGCCTAGGTCCTGAAGGCCACATGTAATTGTGACTGCCTTTAATTTGTAAAATAATTACATGAGTGGATAGTTAGTGAGTTTGAAATTGAAGGTATGGAGTATGTATCGGTTTTCATCCTTAAAATGCCATCTGGAATGCATGTGATCGTGAAGGATGTATTAGTTATCATTTCCTTTTTATGACAGACCTTCTGTTTTTAAATTTAATGTGTTTAAATTAAGTACACTGATATTTCTGTTTAACTGTTATGATTGCAATGGACAATAAAGTATTTGAACTGAATTGAACTGAACTGAATGATTCAGATGGCACACAAAACATACCACATTCATTTGGACCCCCTAATGCCTGCACCAGACAAGGAGCGACTGGACAACATACAGGTGACAGTGATCCATCCTGAATAACCCTGCAGGCCCAACCACCTACATATATATATGCTGATGTGCTTAACCCAGCACATTACCATGGGCCTACCCTTGAGATACTGTCACCTATGGCCCAAAGCTGAAAAAGACCAGACCCAGGAGATGCCAGATTTGACCGTGATGCCTGTTTTGACAGTCAAGAGCCCAGAGAAGATGCCACCAATGGAGATCTATACACTGTCACTGGTCAACTCAAGCCAGAAAGCTGCTGTCCAGACTGGATCAGTGAAAGAGTCATAAAGAATGCATTTGTCTTCTCAGCCTGGCTTTCATTTTAAGCTAAATGCACCTTGTATCATGAACACTGAAAGAAATGTGCCAATGTGAAATTATCACTTGAATCTGATTCATGTTCTGATGTTGCATACCATTGTGTCAAATTCTGATTTTATTACGAAGGAAGGAAGGAAGTGTTATAAACACTAAATAGCCAAGTATAAGATTTTGAAACTATAGAAGGCAAGTGCATACATGCCATAGTTAGTCAAAGTTAAATTTGGACTTTCACAAAAAATATATCACTGCTTTCCTGTCATATTCATTATCACATTCCACTCTTTTCTTCTGTAGCAGCTGCCTCATTTCCTGAACTGGAAGCATGCAATGATGCAGTATGCCTAAGGTACTCAGCAAAATACAGTAACCAGTATACATCTAATTCTACAGGAGTCACAATCTGAAACAGAAGAAGGCCCAGAACACCTGGACAGAATCAACAGACAAAGGAGTTAATGATGTGCCTCTGGTGGAGTATATATAAATACTTCTAACCTTGCATAAAATTTACTTGCATGCAATGTGAGTTACTGTACATAGGCAACTTAGGTCTTTGTTGTTGAAAAAACTTCTGTGACATTTTTCAAGCACTTATTAATTCCCTTGTTTGTTGATTCTACACGAGTCAGTCCGTCAGGTTGTGTGTCTGCAACTGATGATGATGATGTACAGCTTCATGTCTTCGGATGTCGGCTGGCATATTAGGGACAAAGTGTGAGTGTGACCAATGCCTAAGCATGGTTCAATGTTGCTTTACGTCCACAGAAACAATAAGGCTCATTAGGATGGAAAGCCTAGGACGGCCACCTTGACTTTCTCACAGCCCCTGAACTCTGTCTGTGACTGTAAACTAGTAAACATGGTGCTTAACATCCACAGAAACTGTACAGCTTATTAAAGACGGGGAGAAGGGGGGAAAGGGATATGGAGGTGGGCGGAGAGGGAGATGATATACTTATCGCTACACTGTTGCCACCAGAATGATTCCTGCATTAAGATGGGCAGCGATGAGAGCCATTTTTTATGTTTCAGTAGGAAGTGATGGACAAAGTCACAGGACAGTGTCCACAAACCACAACCTTTCTGAAGAGAAAGGAGAGCCGAAGTGGTATCGAACCGAGGTCCTTCCGCTTACCAGCCTAACGCCTTACGGCTAGGCCAAACCAGCTCACAATGTTTGCGCCTGAAATCTGGATCTGGTTTTATACGTTGCAGGGACCACTGAATTACCACACTACTGGTAATTTTGGCAATAGCACAGGGATAGTGCAATGCAAAGTAAAACTTAAGCTTTAGAAGGAGTAATCTGTACAGTTTCTTATCGTACAGGCTTTATTAAAAACTGGTTAACAGTAAAAATATTTTTGATCTCGCTGCCTATGTGTGAGATGCAACCAGCGAAATATATCCAGGTGACAATTAAACACGACGCTACCCGCTCTCACCTTTCCTATTTTGTTTTGCTTTTAAGTTTTATCAGCAACCCCACCCCGAACCAAAAACGCTGGTAATGTCAGGTTGCCCTGAGAAGTTACAACATTCTATAGCCCGTGACATTGTGAATGATGACGTGGGGCTTAAATATCACATCTGAGATGCCGGGCTGACATATTTGGGACAAGCATTGTGATTGAGTCAATGTCCGAATGAGCGTAAAAGTTCTGTTAACTGAATCTGGATCTGGATGGAACAGTCGTTCGCGCGATGAACAAAAGAACATCAAGCACGTCACCTTTCCGAAGTTTGCCATGGTGAAGCAGACGTACTGAACAATATTTTCGTTTGTTACAATCTTATTTGTCGACGAAAAGTCTCGTTTAGCAGCTGGCCAAAGGGTAAACAACCTCGTGACGCACAGGATAGACAACTCTAAACTACAGCCCACCAGAACAGTGTTTTTGAGTTCACCACAAGTTCTCTTGCATTGACTAGGGAGTTGCACGCTTGCGCGAACGTTTGTGTATTTACTTGTAACCGAGTGTATTGTATACATGTTTCGGGCCATGACCGTTTAACCTTTTCTTTAGGTAGGTAGTGTTGTTTAATGTCCTCGGATGTCAGTTGACATATTAGGGACAAACTCTGAGACCAATGCCGAAGCATGGTTCAATATAGCTTTACGTCCACGAAAACCAGAAGGCTCGTTACGAGGGACAGCCCAGGACGGCCACCTCGACTTTCACACAGCTCCTAAACTATGAACCTTTTCTTTCCTGTCCTTTTTCTTTTTGATTGGGTAGGAGTTTTATGGCCCAATTATCTAAGGTCAGTGTTAAAACCTGTGCGCTGGGCCCGCCGCGTCCTGGGGGGCGGGGATAGCTCAGTGGTTAGAGCGCCGGACTCGTGATTGAAAGGTCGCGGGTTCGAATCCCTGCTGGAACGGCGGGAGAATTTTCTTCTCCAGGGTCGACTTTCTGTGCTGACTCTTATTTCGGTATCCGTTCCACCCCCGTGTTACCACAGTAGCACGTAAAAAATCCCGGTCATTCTGCCAAAAGTACAGGTGGCAGGTTACAGCTAAATACGCATACACCTTACGTATGTGGCTTTTATTGAACCGTGCTTCGGCATTGGTCACAACTTGTCCCTAATATGTCAAATGACATCTGAGGACATTAAGCATCAACTCATCATCATCACCGCCGCGTCCTCTTTCTCCCAGTATCCCAGCAGTAGCAGGTTGTCAGTTAGAGATAGTTAGAGCTGCTGCCTATGCGTCTGATTCAGGGGAGAGCCTACACTGTTTCCTGGTCGGTGTACAAAATAAAAGTTATAGCAACCTCTGACTAGTTGGGACTCTTCATTCATGTTTCCAACCTGCTTCCCTCACTCCCCACCTCACTCCCAGGTTGGAAGCATGAATGAAGAGTCACACGTCAGAGGTTGCTATAACTTTTTATTTGCACACCAACCAGGAAACAGTGTAGGCTCTCTCCTGAGATGAAAACATGATTCCGGCCGCAACAGCAAACGACCTGCCTCTGCAGGGACACTGGGGGGGGGGGGGGGTGGAGGGACGCTGCAAGTAAGTAACTTAGTAAACATGGTGCTCAACTTGTCCACAGAAACCATAAGGCTTATTAGGGACGGGGAGAATGGGGGGAAGGGGGCATTGAGATGGGGGAAGAGGGAGAGCATATACCTATCGCTACACTGTCGCCACCAGAATGACCTGCATTAAGATGGGCAGCGATGAGAGCCATTTTAATGTTTCATTAATTGTGAGAGACAAAGTCACAAGACTGTCCACAAATCACATTTTTTGAAGAGAAAGGAGAGCCGAAGCGGTATCGAACAGAGGTCCTTCCGCTTACCAGCCTACCGCCTTACCGCTAGGCCAAACCTGGACGCTGCCGTTCGTTCGTTCTGTTTTTGCTTAATGTCCTCAGATGCTAAAAGCATATTAGGGACAATCTATAAAGTAAGCTTGTTTTGGATATATTATAGTTAAAACCATGGGGGAGACGGGGTTGGGGGGGAGGGGGAGCGAAGTAAGCTTGGTCCACTTGCGGATCAATATTTGGATCGGGACATGAGGTCGCTGGAACAAAGGGGGAATGAGGGGTGAGGGGAGGGATAGATGGGTCCACCTGCGGATCAATAATAGGGTCAGGGTGTTGGGTCGTCTTGGCTGTACTGGGGCGTTCACTCGTAGAACTGAGCAGCACGCTAGGGGTCCGGTTAAAAAATCGTCGTCCACTATTTACAATTAAAAACTGGGCTGCAGATAAAAAACCTTGTAAGGTTATGTCGGCGGGCTGCACAACATGTAATATATACAATCGGCACACACAGTATTTACAGCTAAAAACGTCGAAGACGCACATGGTAGTTCAAATACACTTGTAGTAAAAATCGAGGCCTGTAGTCAGGCGGCTAAAAATACTTGGGTATGCAAGCATACACTTATGGTGGTCGCTGGAATCCAGTCCAGCAGACTAGAACTGGGTGCGGGAAACACGGAAACGTTCGCCCCTTCCTCCACCGCCGGGATTAACCCGAGCTGCAGGAAAGCGTTGAACGTAGCCGGTGGTCCCGCCTACTACAGGTAGGCTGCCAATGGACAGGTGTAGACCAGGCTGGCTGCAGCCCGCAAGAGGCTCCATCCTTCACGCTGGTCGCACACTGCCAGGCTTTTTGTACACAGGGGCAGTCCCACGCTGCGTAGTTTCCCAGTCAATGGTTGGAAGTGGTCTGAACATGAGGTGCAGGAGAACATCACGTGGTGAAACGAGACGCTCATCCCACACTCACACTTCGTCGGTACGCACATGCGTCTCCAGACGCCCACGTGCAGACGATGCATGATGCGAGCTAGGTAGGTCGGAATTCCAGGGAAGAAGACTCCTGCCCTGCAGGGGGGAGAGGTGTCGTCCCACTCCTTGGCCGTGGCCATTGGGTGGAACTCCTTCTCCCACTGCTTCCACGCCTGCTTGGTTAGTTCCGCATATACGTCGGCCAGGCCGATTTTCATCGTCACTGTCGAGGAGTCAGCTCCCTTGGCTCCTCTTTTTGCTGCTCTATCCGCCTTCTCGTTTCCAGAGAGGCAGACGTGCGCTGGGACCCACTGAAAGCGAACTTCCGTACCGCGGGTGATCAGCTGGTGGGTAGTTGTCGCGATCTCACGCACGAGATCCTCCCGTGCGTTTTGGGAGTCGGACTTGATGGCTGTCAGCGCCGCCTTGGAGTCACTGCAGATAACAATGGCGAAGGGAGTGACTGGTATCGCGCTGATGTGTTGCAGGGCCATCGAGATAACCAGCAGCTCAGCGGTGAAGACCGACACTGCAGGTAGTGAACAGGAGTGTGTGAGGTTGTTGAAGTCTGGGATCACAAAGGCAGCTCCAGCTGCACCATCCTCCATCACAGAATCATCAGTGAAGATCTTCAGGTGGTGTTGGTACTTTTCTTCCAGGCATAGCCTAGCTGTGACTGCTAAAACGAGTGGATTCTGGTCCTTCTTTAGCCCTTCCATGTCAGCCTCAATGTGCGCTCGTTCCAGGAGCCAAGGTGGATAGGGATGCATCGGCCTCGTCGCCACCTCAACACCGTCCAGTCCCGCGCTCCGGACCAGGTCGCAGACCAGGTCACAAATGGAGGAGTAGGACTGGAGTCGGGAGGGTTTACGGAAGGTAGCAGTTATCTCGTCGACGGTGGAGTTGTCAACAGTCTGGCATCTAAAAACATACTTACTACAGACGAGCTGGATGTGGCGGCGGAACGGGAGGAGCCCGGCCTCTCTGTACACCAGGCACTGTGGCACGGACTGCGGCAGCCCGAGGGCCAGTCGCAGACCGCGCACCTCTATGGCGGTGAGACGGGCTAGACCCGTTTTCGAGAGGTGGGGCATGGCTTCCAGTCCGTACGACAGGCCTGAGAGCACCAGGGCCCGCACCACGTTCACTAGGATCTTGGGGGTGTTCGCCCAGGGCTGAGCAGATAGCACCTTGATCACGTTGAGGGCTCGGGAGGCGTTCCGCGCGTTGTGCGCGACCTGCTGGTTCGTACGCCCCCAGCGAGTGAAGTGTACACCCAGGTACTTGACTTCTTTCGATGCAAAGATGCTCTGCCCGTTCACCGTGATGTGCACCTCCGTGTTCTGAAAGGTGTTGGTGTGGAATGGGACGAACGCCGTTTTCTGGGAAGAGAGAGCGAATCCATTTACTTGCATAAAGTGGACCACCCCGTCCACAGCTTCCTGGAACAGTTTCATGCTTTGTTTCACCCACGAGCTGTTTGTGTGGAGACGTCTGATGTGGGTGTCCGTCCATATCGCCAGGTCGTCGGCGTACATGGTCAGCACTACCTTTCCCTTCACTGCCGTGTTCACGTCGTGGACCATGATGTTGAACAACAGGGGGGCGATCACAGATCCCTGAGGAACGCCCATACTTACTCCTTTGGTAGTCGACGTGGCTCCCTTCCACCTGACCTGCATCGATCTGTCGCTCAGGAAGGATCTGATGTAGTTGTACGTGTTGCCAGAAATTTCGATCTTGTCGAGTTTCTGTAGCAGTTTGGCATGCCAGACCTGGTCGTAGGCACGGGAGATGTCAAAGAAGCACGTCAGTAGGACCTTTCTCCTCCCTACTGCCCTCCCGACGTGCTCACCCAGTTTCACCAGGTGGTCTGTGACACCCCGTCCCCGTCGGAAACCGGCCTGGCACACGGTGAACACTTTCTTTGACTCACAGTGGTATTCTAGTTGGTTCTTGATCACCCGTTCGTACACTTTCCCTAGGTGGGATGTCAGGGAGATGGGTCTGTAACTGCCGAGCTCCTTCCTCGGTTTGCCGTGTTTGTGGATGGGGACAACAATGGCGTGTTTCCACCCCGCGGGAATTGTGCCCCCATCCCAGCATCTTTGGAAGAAATCCAGCAGGATCTTCAAAAACGACTCGGGGGCCTCTTTCAGCATCCGATACGAGACGGTGTCCACACCGGTGGAGACTTTGACTTTCTTGATGGAAGCCAAGGCTCGTCTTAGCTCGGTGCAGGTCAGTGGGGTGTTAACCGCCAGAATGTCATCTGGCACCGGGTGCGTGAAGGTAACCTCCATCTCTCGTCGGAATTGTTGCCTGTCCGCCGGGAGACTGTCGGTGTCACTGGCCTCAGCGAAAGCTTTCGCGAGAGCGTCCGCTTTGCTCTGGGCCGTGGTGTACTTTGTGCTGCCGTGTTGCAGGTCAGAATCAAGAACAACGCACTGTTGCTTCATTCTTCTGATCTTCTTCCACACAGATCCTAAGTCCGCCTTCCCAGCCGAAATAGAATCCGCGAAGGCTATCCAGTGATCCTTCTTGGCCTGTGCTATGATCTTGTTGCAGTCTCTGTTGGCTGCTTTCATTCTTTCGTGAGTCTCAGCGTTCTGGTCTTTGGAGTAGTGCCTATACATTACCCGTTTGAGTCTGACATCCTCCTCGCATTCTTTGTTCCACCAAGGGTTGCTATTCGACCGTGACAGCCCACCACCGGTCACCGGTATAGCTTCCCTGGCGGCTTCCAGAATAGAGGAAACTATTCGTCGGTTCACTTCGTCGAGGTCAGCATCGCCTACGTTTATCTCTGCGGTTCCCAGAAGGCTCCTGAACAAATCCCAGTTGGCCAGGTCGTACTTGCTGGTGGTAGCAGGAGTCTCCTTCTCTGCTGAGAAGACGAAGCTGACTGTGATGGGCAGGTGGTCGGACGACAAAGAATCTGCACCTACTTCCCACTCCGCACCACTGGCTGTGTTGGGAGTCACGAGGGTCAGGTCGATAGCCGACGGCTTCTGATCCGAGCGGTCAGGTATGCGAGTGAAAGATCCATCGTTCAACACGATGAAGTCAGTGTTGTCTATCTGGGCGGTGAGTGAGGGCGATGA
>OY757552.1:11613207-11656368 GCA_963584105.1 Alviniconcha strummeri
GGTGATGCCGTTGGTGGCGCAGACAGGCCGTATGATGGAGGGGCAAGGTTTCACGGCGACACACGGCAGTCCGGCGCCGTCCGCCGTCGTTGTCGCACAGGCTGTGCAGTGACAGGCACAAGGAAACGGGGTTGCAATTACAATACAATCAGATGCAAACACACGAAGCGTCAAAAAGAACCAATAAACAAAGGAGGTCATTACCTCTCGAAAGACGTCACACAAACACAACAGCATGGACCTGGGTCGCTTACGGTAGCTCTCACCTGGCATGCGAATAATTAATACAAGGGGCATCAACTCCACCAGAGGTACATCACAATTTTCTCATCCATTCAACACACACCAGACACGCCAGCACCTGTCAGTAAGTGAAAATGGATGAAAGTAGATTATTTTTTTTTTAAAAGAATTTTTAAAAATTATCATCGCTTATCTGTTGCCTTAAAAAAGGGGGGTTTAGCCTGGAAATTAATGTGTGCGTGTTTTGTGTTGTCCTGTTAAAATCAGCATTCTTTTCAACCATTTATGGATTTGGATCTTATTTCAGAACGCTAGCAGTCAAATGGCTCTGGCTTCGGCAACACTGACACTAGCACAATGTTGTCATGCGCTGCATAGTTATGTGGGGACTATCTTCAGCCATGGCTCAGAACTCAGGAGCTGTGTGAAAGTCGAAGTGACCGTCCTGGGCTCCCCGTAGCTAATAAGCCTAATGGTTTCTCAGTGTGGACGTAAAACAACACTTGAAGAACAGCCATGGCAAGCTTCTTACGTAGCAGCATCCACCATCTTAATGTAAACTGCGTGGTGAGATTCAGATACATATATAAATCTCACCACCCAGTTTACCTTCAGAATCATTTTCACGTCACAAGGGGCGGTTAATCTGGGGCGGCGCTGCTTGAAGATCTGTCCAATCAAATCCACGTACGGTATTGGTCTGTAATTATTACACCGGAGTTTCCGGCGTAGCCTGCATTACACTGAAAAGTACAAATACAAGCAATATGCCAAGAGTGTGTACTGCTGGAGATTTGTTTAAAGTTTTTAATAAACACAAAAACTAAAGTATGGAATTAAGAATAACCGTGCATATATGTGACCTAAAAATATTTGTAACCGAGTGTATTGTATACATGTTCCGGGCCATGACCTTTTAATCTTTTCTTTCTGGTCCTTTTCCTTTTTGATTGGGTGGGGTTTTGATGGCCCCAATTATCTAAGGTGTTAAAAGTTGCAGTAAACAAACAACCTGCCTCTGCAGCGACACTGGGGGAAAAGGGACGCTGCCGTTGGTTGGTTGGTTGAAGTGTTGCTTAGTGTCCTCAGATGTCAGTTGACATATTAGGGACAAGTTGTGACCAATGCCGAAGCACGGTTCAATAAACCTTTACGTCCACGGAAACCAGAAGGCTCGTTAGGACGGACAGCCCAGGACGTCCACCTCGACTCTCACACAGCTCCTGAACTATGGACGCTGCCGGCCCAGCACACAACTTTTAACACCTTAGATAATTGGGGCCATAAAACCCCCACCCAATCAAAAAGGACCGGAAAGAAAAGGTTATAGGGTCATGGCCCGGAACATGTATACAGTACACTCGGTTACACATTCAATACCTAAAACGCCCAAAATCAAAAGTGCAAGCGTAGCGGCAAGTTTCATGGTGATCAGTGGCTACTGTAGATGTCCGACCCAAACAGATGACAATGAAGCTGCCGTGTGGACAGTGGCGTTCTGTACGTTTGGTGGTCGGTTACCTCCCTTTTATTTAGTTCTGAGTTCCGTTTGTCATTCCGTTTCCCTCTCTTCATTGGCCCTTTCCCAAAAGTTTAAAATTAATGTTGATGTCAGTCAGTCTGAGGAGCCGGGACACATGTCAGCCGATATTGGCAATATTAGTCTAGTTTCAGCAAATAATTATCGGGAACTCGCTGCTGGCCTGAAAGCGGCATTCTCTCTCTCTCTGTCTCTCTGAGCTGACCAAAACCATGTACAATTTTTTTTTTTTTAAATCGTCCAGTTGGTTAAACAACTAGATCGAGTGATCGAGCGGAAAAGCGAGCGAGCGAAAGAGAGAGGGGTGGGGTGGGGGGGGGGGGGGGGGTAGGGGCTCTAGTTTCCAAGATAAAGGCTTAAAAAAAAAAAAAAAAAAAAAAAAAAAAAAAATGTGTTATAAGTACAGGCCTAGGTCAGGATTCAACTTGGAAGGAATGACAGTGCCATCAAGATAGAGGCCTGCCGTGTAGCCAGTCAGCTAGAGGATATAGGCTTTTTTGTTTTTGTTTTGTTGTTTTTGTTTTATAACTTTATTCAGTTTATATGTAGAAAACATTAGCATCCATTCACATAATCACTTTACACATTGGAGAAAATATTCACCCTGAGCAGTTGTAGAAGAAATAATATGGAGAGAGAGAGAGAGAGAGAGAGAGAGAGAGAGAGAGAGAGAGAGAGAGAGAGAGAGAGAGAGAGAGAGAGAGAGAGAGAGAGAACTCGAAAACTCGAAAACCTTATTTTACAAGGATTGTAGTTTAGGTAGTTTAGATTGTAGTGGGGAGAGAGAGAGAGAGAGAGAGAGAGAGAGAGAGAGAGAGAGAGAGAGAGAGAGAGAGAGAGAGAGAGAGAGAGAGAGAGAGAGAGTTTTAATTCCCAATCAGCCATGACGGTTACGCGAAGCGGAAACGCCATTCACCAAATCACAAGTAAAAGTCCAACTATCAACGAGACGCGTCACTTTGTGTTATGTGTGAGATCATTCATCTTGAAGACTGGGCTTTCATTGTAGCGGCGATGGAGAATACGAATAAGAATGTCAATGAAGAGAACTGTGATAAAAGTAAGTCAGTTGAATGAACCGGGAAGGCAGAGACTAGAAATGCAGAATTTTTGGCAGTAGGCCAAGCATGCACAAGTTACATTCTGGTCTTGACACCAAAAACTATATTTTAAAAATCAAAAGAAGAAGAAAAGCTCTGGGTTCTCACCACCCCAGTACCGTATTATCATTGTTCATTTTTACATCCTAGGAGGTAAAAATTTACAGTGATAATACGGTCTGCTGGCGGCTGTTGGAAGTAGGCCGATGACCATGCACATTTAGGTTGGTCCATTCTCTGAACTTTTTTCCATCGCAGTCTGTCGCAGCAGTAGGCCATTGGGCACATTGAGGTTGGACCATTCTCTAAATTTAAAGTAGGCCAATGAGCACTTTGAGGTTGGTCCATTCTCTGAAGTTGAAGAAACCTGTGGGCACACTGAGGTTGGTCCATTCTTTGAACTTAAAGTAGGCCAGTGAGTACATCGACGTTGGTCCATTCTCTGAACTTGAAGTTGGCCAGTGAGCACACTGAAGTTGGTCCAGTCTCTGAGCTTTTCTCTGTTGCAGTCTCAGTGTCATCAGCTGTTGGCCGGAGGGCACACTGAGATTGGTCCATTCTCTGAACTTTTGTCTTTTGCAGCCTGCCGTGACCTATGGGCAGTAGGCGACAGCACACGCTGAACGTTTTTTGATTGCAGTCTGTGTCGTCAGCACCAGGTTGTCCATTCTCTGAGCTTTTCTCTGTTGCAGTTTGCCGTCAGCAGTAGCCAGGTGTTAACATTGAGGTTGTCCATTCTCTGAGCTTTTCTAGTTGCAGTCTGTCCGGTCGGCAGTAGGTCGGTGGGTACATTGGGGTTGTCCATTCTCTGAGCTTTTCTAGCTGCAGTCTGTCCGGTCGGCAGTAGGTCGGTAGGTACATTGAGGTGTCCATTCTCTGAGCTTTTCTAGTTGCAGTCTGTCCGGTCGGCAGTAGGTCGGTGGGTACATTGGGGTTTTCATTCTCTGAGCTTTTCAAGTTGCACTTTGTCCGGTTGTCAGTTCTCTGAGCTTTTCTTCGCTGCAGTTTGCCGTCAGCTGTTGACATTGTCCAGAGGACACACTGAGGTTGGTCCACTCTCTGACGTACCGTTTTCCATTCTATTGTGTCACTATTTCAGAGCCACGGTTCGTAAATCCAGGATATACCTAAACAGCTGTGACCAACTGGAAATCAAAGCAGCTGATGTGGAGATTAGCCTACCTGCCAAAGTGACCACTAAAAGGGCCAGTTACTGTTCGCTTTACGGCCGGGTAACTGCATCACACTAGCTCATCAGAAATTATGTCAGGAAAAACTAAATAGTTTTAGGCTCCAATGGACGCTTATTAGCATGAACCAAATAAAGCAGAACTCGCTTATAACTTGAGACAGTTCCTTGGACTAACAACATCGTGTTCTGAAAACCGTCCGTGTTTTTCTTATCCGAGCATTTGATTATGAATATTTCGCTTCAGTTGTTTTCATTCTTCCTGTAACCGGGTGCACTGTGCGTGTTCCGGGCAATGACCCTTTTACCTTTTTTTCTTCTTTTTCTGTCGTCCTTTCTTTTTTGATTGGGCGAAAGTTTTATTAATACTCATACAATAATTTTGATTTTCCATATGTATTTCGGGCTATGACCCTTTAACCTTTTCTTTCCTGTCCTTTTCCTTTTTGATTGGGTAGGAGTTTTATGGCCCCAATTATCTAAAGTGTTAAAATTTGTGCGCTGGGCCTGCAGCGTCCTTTTCCCCCCAGTGTCCCTGCAGAGGCAGGCTGTTTGTTTGCTGTTGCGGCCGGTGTTCATGTGTTCGTCTCAGGGGAGGGCCTACACTGTTTCCTGGATGGGGCAAATAAAAGTTATGTTATAGCAACCTCTGACTTGCGACTCTTCGTTCGTGCTTCCAACCTGCTTCCCTCACTCCCCACTACGTTCCCCTACAAACCTGGCGCTGGCGAGCAGTATTGGAAGTAGAAGAGTCACACACCGACCTGGAGACAGTATAGAGGAGCTGTCTGGATGCACTGGGACAGTGTAGAGGAGCTGTCGGGAGGCACTGGTACAGTGTAGCGGAGCTGTCTGGCGCCGAAGTCACTGAGGCAGTCCGAGGGGACCTGACCACCAAGCTTCACCTACGCTGATGGCTGATTTACAACTACAGCAACAGGATC
This sequence comes from Alviniconcha strummeri, assembly GCA_963584105.1. NCBI lineage: Eukaryota > Metazoa > Mollusca > Gastropoda > Provannidae > Alviniconcha > Alviniconcha strummeri. Next base: position 11,618,224 of record OY757552.1, read on the forward strand.
CAGTCCTTCGCCCGGTGCTCGCAGCCTGGCCAGCCAAGCCCTCCAACATGAAGGAACGCTCCACGCGGGCGTCGGTACAGCAGTACTCTCGACGGTTCCGGAACGGGAAGAATGGGATCCTTCGTCGTGGGCAGGCTGACCAACGTCGTGGTGCCCTTGGACAGCTGATTCTGCCCAGCTCACTTCAGCCCGATGTCCCAAGAGAGGTCAGGGACTATATCAGCAGCTGCGAGAGATGCACTGTGGAAAAAGGAAGGGGATATGATGCTTGGTGTGGTCGTTCGGTAATGCCTTGTGTTTGTATGTTAATGGGTTGCCTTAATGGTCCTTAACTTGTTCAGACTTAGTGGCATCGGTTTAGATTTAGCATGTAACTTAACTGTCTTGCTATTTTTAGTGAATACCTTGCATGGCAGTAGCCATTATGATTTAGCTTGTTACCTTTTGCATGGACCTGTAGTGAATTAATTGCTGATGCCGTTTTGTTGAGGTAAATATACGTAAGTTGCATAATTGCTTTTGATTATGTGGATTGGATGTGGCATCTGTTGAGTATGAATTGTTCTGGTAGTCATGCTCAAGAGACGTTGAGGTATCAATTATACGTTAACCTCGGGAAGGTTGCTTGGTACAAGCAACAGGGCGAATCAGGATTTATTGTATATGTGTTGCATTTTGTATATGTGGATTTGTATGAAAATGGTTATACATACCCGCCTTATACAGTCGGTTAGGGTTCTCAGTGAGTGTGACTACATCTCTGTTAGTTGATTGTTACTTCATATCTGCCACAACTTCCATTTTTCATTTTCCTGAGCAGTGTGGTGACCCTAGTGTATATTTATTTTATCATGATCGAACTTAGATGTCTTGACCGCTAATCTGGTATTACTTCATAGCATTATATACGTTCATTTGAGTAGTAACAGAACAGGGTCCACATCAGGGTCACAGCGTCTGTGAGTGAGAGTTATGTTTATTACGAGTATAAGAGTTAACCTTTATATAAAGGTTAACTCTTATACTCGTAATAAACATAACTCTCACTCACAGACGCTGTGACCCTGATGTGTGCATTTCTCTAGCGAGACGTTTTATCGTACCGCGGGGACTTCACATAAGGCTTGGTATTGAAATCATGGTTTGAGATGGCAGACATCAATTGTGTGCCGTTCATCTGGTAAATGACATGCAATATACGAGTGCTGTGTTACGTTTTATTTTTCCTAACATGTTGTTTTGAGGTCTTGTACAGCCAGTTGTGGAACGTCCTCCATTTTTATGTCCCAGATGACTGTAGGTTTTTTGAAATGCAATAAGAACAGATGTTTCTTTTGGAGTTTTCATCATTTACACAAGGAATCCCGTTTTTCATCCTTTTGTCCTGTTTCAAGCAAAGCGTTCTGGGTCTGTCTGGTTTACTTGGTTTAAATGCGGTAATCATTTTGCCCTTTTACTGCAGTGCAATCATCGCTTGGAGACGTTCCTTTTTTTTTTTCTTTTTTCTTTTTTAGTAAGCCAGCCTTTAGTACTATGTTGGCAAAAAGGGGTACAGTTTTTGTGCGTGGATGTATTGGGTACCGCTTTAATGGTTTGTTAAGTCAACTTAGTTGCCCTACAACCTTTAGTTTTGTTTATTGCTATGCGATTAACCAGCGAGGACGCTGGATATGATTGAGTAGGGGGAGATGTAACCGAGTGTATTGTATGCGTTTCGGGCTACGACCCTTTAACCTTTTTTTTTTCCTGTCCTTTTTGATTGGGTAGGAGTTTTATGACCCCAATTATCTAGTGTTTTAAACTTGTACGCTGGGCCTGCAGCGTCCCTTTTCCACCAGTGTCACAGCAGAGGCAGGCTGTTTGCTGTTGCGGCCGGTGTTCATCTCAGGGGAGAGCCTACACCGTTTCTTGGATGGGGCAAATACAAGTTATGTTATAGCAACCTCCGACTCTTCATTCATGCTTCCAACCGGCTTCCTTCACTCCCCACCCCGCTCCCCTACACATATTTTCATGAATGCAAATGTATCTAATATGAGAATGTAGCTAAGCGGGGTGGGGAATGAGGGAAGCAGGTTGGAAGCATGAACGAAGTCACTTTTATTTACACCAAACAGGAAAAAGTGTAGGCTCTGCCCTTAAGTCAGACGCATTGGTGCCCAGGCAGCAGCATAAACGACGACCCGCTTCTGCAGGAACACTGGGGGAAAGAGGACGCAGCGGTGATGAGGTGGAGCTTCATGTCCTCGGATGTCGGTTGACAAATTTAGAAAAGTTCACACACACACACACACACACGCACACGCACGCACGCACGCACGCACGCACGCACGCTCGCACGCACGCACACGCACGAGCACACGTTTACACAAAGTAACTTCTTCTGCGGTACTTGTGTATTTTTACAAAACATCGTTTCATATACATGCACTGCATTTCTCTGAATCACGCAGATTTAGCCACAATCAAATAACTCTTTGTATAACCTTCAATCCCAATTAAGTGTCTGAATGTGCACACAAATAAAAAATTAAAATAATTTACTTGCACACATTTTTCACATAACAGAAGACATTTTGAAGCTTGTTTAGTTGCAGCCATTGTGTATGAATTCTTTCTTGCCAGTTTGATTCCTTCAGAGAACAGTATTAAAGAGAGGTTTATTAAGCCAGAAACGTTCATCTGAAGACGTTAGCTCCACTCAAGAGTGCACAACATATCTAAAGCAGGATGGCATGTTCTTTTCGGGTCTGCTCAGCGGGTGGCGGGGATCCACTACAGGGCTCGTGGATTTCCCTCAGGGTGTCCGGCGGAGCAGTTTGGCCACTCTGCCCGACAGAGCAAAGACATCCGCGCCCAGCCTGATACTTGCTCTCCGAAGGCGCTCAGGACGTGGCCTCCACAGCCAACCTGCCCACACACAGAGACAGACGCAGGAGAGAGGAACGGAAAGAACATGTGAAGGTAAGGGATGAGACCGGGGTGCAGAGGTGGCGAGGACAACGGGAGACGAACAGAAAGAAATTGCTCTCTTTTTGTGAACCTGGCTCTGCAACACTGTCAGGACAACTTTTGGTACCAGGGATATTACATTACAACAGCATAATTATACCTGACTACATGCATCTTAAACAATTGAGCATGTAGACCTTAGATTCACAACAGCTACTCTTCAACGATCCAGTGTGTGCGTGCGTGCGAGAGGGGTGGTAATACATGGTGATATCATAAAAGCAAGGGGTGAATGAGAACAGGGAAAGTGATTGAAGAACGTCTCGTCTCGCCCCTCTTTCACTCTCAACCTGCCCATCTCTCCTTCACTCTCATCCTACCACCTAGAGTTGAGAGAGAGACAGGACGTGAAATGGAGAAAGTGTGTTGGCTTGACCACACGCCTCGACCCGGAATGACCGAGGAGGCTGTGGACCACCACCAGAACAACAGCTCTGTTAAAGCGGTGGGGACCTCGCCATTGCGAAGCGTCCAGTGTACTCCGCAATTGCTGTTTCAACTGTTGTGCAGAGCAGAGTCGCAGTGTCTGTAGCACAGCTGTTGAGAGCAAGACTGGTGAGAGTGAAGTATTTCTATCTCTTCCCTCTTTCATACTCCCTAAGCCGTCCCTACAGCTTTATGGTTTCTGTGGACGTTAAGCACAATGTTGACAACAATACCTGTGTGTGTATGTGTGTGTGTGTGTGTGTGTGTGTGTGTGTGTGTGTGTGTGTGTGTGTGTGTGTGTGTGTGTGAGTGAGTGAGTGAGTGAGTAAGTGAGTGAGAGACAGAATGGAGGAAGGTGGTGGTAAAGACATGGTGATGAGAAAGAGCAATAGGGTACATGAAAACAGGGAAAGTGATTGAAGAACGTCTCGTCTCGCCCCTCTTTCACTCTCAACCTGCCCATCTCTCCTTCACTCTCATCCTACCACCTAGAGTTGAGAGAGAGACAGGACGTGAAATGGAGAAAGTGTGTTCGCTTGACCACACGCCTCGACCCGGAATGACCGAGGAGGCTGTGGACCACCACCAGAACAACAGCTCTGTTAAAGCGGTGGGGACCTCGCCACTGCGAAGCGTCCAGTGTACTCCGCAATTGCTGTTTCAACTGTTGTGCAGAGCAGTCGCAGTGATGAGAAAGAGCAAGGGGTGCATGAGAACAGGGAAAGTGATTGAAGAACGTCTCGTCTCGCCCCTCTTTCACTCTCAACCTGCCCGCCTCTCCCTCATTCTCATCCCACCACCGAGAGTTGAGCAAAAGATGTCAAAATACATAGGAACAGAGTGGAAGGAACACTTCTGTAAACATGTCGCTTTACCTTCACAGAAGTGAGATGGTTTATTAGGGACAGGGACGTGGGAAAGGAGAGTGTTGGCTTGACCATACTATTCGACCCAGAATAACCGAGGGAGGGAGAGAAAGAAAGTCAGAATGAAGGAATGAGGTGGTAAAGACATGGTGATGAGAAAGAGCAATACGGTGCATGAGAACAGGGAAAGTGATTGAAGAACGTCTCGTCTCGCCCCTTTTCACTCTCAACCCTCCCATCTCTCCCTCATACTCATCCCACCACCGAGAGTTGAGCAAAATACATGAAAATACATAGGAAGGCAGTGGAAGGAAGATTTTTGTAAACATGTTGCTTTACGTCCACAGAAGTGAGATGGCCTGTTAGGGATGGGGCAAAGGAGAAAGTGTTGGCTCGACCATACGATTCGACCAGGAATGACCGAAGAGCCGGTGGACCACCACCAGAACAACAGCTCTGTTAAGACGGTGGGCACGTCGCCATTGTGAAGCAACCAGTGTACTCCACAATTGTTGTTTGAACTGCTGTGCGGAGCTGAGTCACCTGTGCGGAGCTGAGTCACAAAGACAGTGTCCGTAGCACAGCTGTTGAGAGGAACACTTTGGCCAGAGGTATTTCTATCTCTTGCCTCTTTTACAATCCCCTACCCATCCCTGTTAGGGACAGGGGTGGAGGAAGGATAAGACTTGTGTTGGATAGACCGCACACTTCGACCAAGAATGACCGAAGAGCCGGTGGACCACCACCAGAACAACAGCTCTGTTAAGACGGTGGGAACCTCGCCATTGTGAAGCAACCAGTGTACTCCACAATTGTTGTTTGAACTGCTGTGCGGAGCTGAGTCACCTGTGCGGAGATGAGTCACAAAGACAGTGTCCGTAGCACAGCTGTTGAGAGGAACACTTTGGCCAGAGGTATTTCTATCTCTTGCCTCTTTTACAATCCCCTACCCATCCCTAATCAGCCTTATGCTTTCTGTGGACATTAAGCAGCATGTTTGAAGTAAACATGTTGCTTTATGTCCACAGAAGCGACATGGCCTATTAGGGACAGGGGTGGAGGAAGGATAACACTTGTGTTGGATCGACCGCACACTTCGACCAGGAATGACCGAAGAGCCGGTGGACCACCACCAGAACAACAGCTCTGTTAAGACGGTGGGCACCTCGCCATTGTGAAGCAACCAGTGTACTCCACAATTGTTGTTTGAACTGCTGTGCGGAGCTGAGTCACCTGTGCGGAGATGAGTCACAAAGACAGTGTCCGTAGCACAGCTGTTGAGAGGAACACTTTGGCCAGAGGTATTTCTATCTCTTGCCTCTTTTACAATCCCCTACCCATCCCTGTTAGGGACAGGGGTGGAGGAAGGATAAGACTTGTGTTGGATCGACCGCACACTTCGACCAGGAATGACCGAAGAGCCGGTGGACCACCACCAGAACAACAGCTCTGTTAAGACGGTGGGAACCTCGCCATTGTGAAGCAACCAGTGTACTCCACAATTGTTGTTTGAACTGCTGTGCGGAGCTGAGTCACCTGTGCGGAGATGAGTCACAAAGACAGTGTCCGTAGCACAGCTGTTGAGAGGAACACTTTGGCCAGAGGTATTTCTATCTCTTGCCTCTTTTACAATCCCCTACCCATCCCTAATCAGCCTTATGCTTTCTGTGGACATTAAGCAGCATGTTTGAAGTAAACATGTTGCTTTATGTCCACAGAAGCGACATGGCCTATTAGGGACAGGGGTGGAGGAAGGATAACACTTGTGTTGGATCGACCGCACACTTCGACCAGGAATGACCGAAGAGCCGGTGGACCACCACCAGAACAACAGCTCTGTTAAGACGGTGGGCACCTCGCCATTGTGAAGCAACCAGTGTACTCCACAACTGTTGTTTGAACTGCTGTGCGGAGCTGAGCCACCTGTGCGGAGATGAGTCACAAAGACAGTGTCCGTAGCACAGCTGTTGAGAGGAACACTTTGGCCAGAGGTATTTCTATCTCTTGCCTCTTTTACAATCCCCTACCCATCCCTGTTAGGGACAGGGGTGGAGGAAGGATAAGACTTGTGTTGGATCGACCGCACACTTCGACCAAGAATGACCGAAGAGCCGGTGGACCACCACCAGAACAACAGCTCTGTTAAGACGGTGGGAACCTCGCCATTGTGAAGCAACCAGTGTACTCCACAATTGTTGTTTGAACTGCTGTGCGGAGCTGAGTCACCTGTGCGGAGATGAGTCACAAAGACAGTGTCCGTAGCACAGCTGTTGAGAGGAACACTTTGGCCAGAGGTATTTCTATCTCTTGCCTCTTTTACAATCCCCTACCCATCCCTAATCAGCCTTATGCTTTCTGTGGACATTAAGCAGCATGTTTGAAGTAAACATGTTGCTTTATGTCCACAGAAGCGACATGGCCTATTAGGGACTGGGGTGGAGGAAGGATAACACTTGTGTTGGATCGACCGCACACTTCGACCAGGAATGACCGAAGAGCCGGTGGACCACCACCAGAACAACAGCTCTGTTAAGACGGTGGGCACCTCGCCATTGTGAAGCAACCAGTGTACTCCACAATTGTTGTTTGAACTGCTGTGCGGAGCTGAGTCACCTGTGCGGAGATGAGTCACAAAGACAGTGTCCGTAGCACAGCTGTTGAGAGGAACACTTTGGCCAGAGGTATTTCTATCTCTTGCCTCTTTTACAATCCCCTACCCATCCCTGTTAGGGACAGGGGTGGAGGAAGGATAAGACTTGTGTTGGATCGACCGCACACTTCGACCAGGAATGACCGAAGAGCCGGTGGACCACCACCAGAACAACAGCTCTGTTAAGACGGTGGGAACCTCGCCATTGTGAAGCAACCAGTGTACTCCACAATTGTTGTTTGAACTGCTGTGCGGAGCTGAGTCACCTGTGCGGAGATGAGTCACAAAGACAGTGTCCGTAGCACAGCTGTTGAGAGGAACACTTTGGCCAGAGGTATTTCTATCTCTTGCCTCTTTTACAATCCCCTACCCATCCCTAATCAGCCTTATGCTTTCTGTGGACATTAAGCAGCATGTTTGAAGTAAACATGTTGCTTTATGTCCACAGAAGCGACATGGCCTATTAGGGACAGGGGTGGAGGAAGGATAACACTTGTGTTGGATCGACCGCACACTTCGACCAGGAATGACCGAAGAGCCGGTGGACCACCACCAGAACAACAGCTCTGTTAAGACGGTGTGCACCTCGCCATTGTGAAGCAACCAGTGTACTCCACAATTGTTGTTTGAACTGCTGTGCGGAGCTGAGTCACCTGTGCGGAGATGAGTCACAAAGACAGTGTCCGTAGCACAGCTGTTGAGAGGAACACTTTGGCCAGAGGTATTTCTATCTCTTGCCTCTTTTACAATCCCCTACCCATCCCTGTTAGGGACAGGGGTGGAGGAAGGATAAGACTTGTGTTGGATCGACCGCACACTTCGACCAGGAATGACCGAAGAGCCGGTGGACCACCACCAGAACAACAGCTCTGTTAAGACGGTGGGCACCTCGCCATTGTGAAGCAACCAGTGTACTCCACAATTGTTGTTTGAACTGCTGTGCGGAGCTGAGTCACAAAGACAGTGTCCGTAGCACAGCTGTTCAGAGGAAGTCTTTGGCGAGAGTTGTGTATTTCTAACTCGTGCCCCTTTCATAATCCCCTACCCATCCCTAATAAGCCTCATGGTTTCTGTGGACGTTAAGCACCATGTTTACTCTAGTCCTCGTGTGTGTGTGTGTGTGTGTGTGTGTGTGTGTGTGTGTGTGTGTGTGTGTGTGTGTGTGGTGTGTATTAGAGTAAGAGAACAAAGAATAAAGGAAGGAGAGTAGCCTCTGGGCAAGTGACGGGCTGTGGTAAAGACATGGTGATGAGAAAGAGCTAGGGGTGCTTGAGAACAGGGAAAGTGATTGAAGAACATTCTCTGTTTCATAGTGAAAGAGACAGACAGAATGAAGGAAGGGGAGTATCCTAGTTGTGACCCCCCCCCCCCCCCCCCCCCGCATTTCCTCTTCATCCTGTTTCCCTTCTTTCCTCCATAGTCCTTTCCAGTCACTCTCTCGCTTACGTACCTTAGATTTGGATCCCGGGCCAGAAATACAAACACGAGATGGATGAAGAGCTGATGGTGAAGTTGACGGGACGGACAAAGGACTGCAGGTGGAAGTTGACGAAAAAGACGAAGAGCTGCAGGCGGAAGCTGACGAGGATGATGAAGAGCTGCAGTTTAAAGATGACGAGAAGGATGAAGAGTTGCCTGTGGAAGATGACGAGAAGGATGAAGAGACACAGGTGGTGGCCGACGAGACCGATGAGCTGCAGCCAGGAACCACCACTATGGGGCTATGCAGGCCAAACTGTGGGACGCAGGAGGCAGGAAGAGGACGCCCTAAGTGGTCTGAAGATGCCCAAGGTGGCCTGTCGACACAATGACCACACTCAGAGATGGACGAAGGGAAGGAAGCCAAGGTCAATCATCACATCAGAGATTAGAAGCGGGTGGATAGTGAACCAAGGAACAAAATCAAAATAACCTACAAAATCTTCAAAGCTAAAAGCAGAAAAGGCGATTGCTCAATACTTTGAATACGTAGAAAAGTACATACATACCTAACAGGCATGTAGGTGTCAAATAAATGCTGTCGGGTCCTGGTCACAGGATGATGGGCCAATGAAAGTTGTGGCAGGGAGGCATCGCAGGGCTCTGAATATTCCTCAGGGTGTGTGGCACAGCAAAGAGAAATGGCCAGCTCAGGGCGGGTTCTCAGCCAACCTGCCCACACACAAGGACAGACGGGGGAGAGAGGGACGGAAAGAACTTTGCCCGGAGAGTAGGGCGTTTGAGTGCATGTAAAGAGGCGGCAAGGTCAGTGGGAGAAGGAACAGAAAGGGCAGAAAGTGTACAAAGCACAGAGATGAGGACGAGAAGGAAAGGACGAGAACAGGGAAAAGGAATGCGGGAAAGTTAAGAGGAGACAGAAGGAAGAAAGAGATGAATGAAAGGAGGAAGAGAAGGGACACGAAGAGAGGAAGTGGAAGGCATGGCTGGTAACAACGTTGTCGTCGCCGTTCTCTCCAGTGGCTCGGAAGAATGTCGCGATATGTTGGGGGTTCTTCACAGAGTGGTAGATCTTCTCCATCGCCAGTGTGTCAGCAGGCCAAGTTTCTGCTCTCAGCTTCTGGTTGGTCTGTTAACAGTCCTGCAGGAAGTGTTCCACCATCACAGATGATGTGCAGCATTCACACACAAAAGTCTTAGCTGCAGAATATTTTGAATATTTGATGCCTGGAGAAGCAACCATCTCAACTGGCTTGCATCTTGGAATGATCCGTGCCATGGAGCATGTAGATACTGTCTTGAACTGAACATGTAGGCCTTAGGTTCAGAACAGTGGTTTTAACTGTGTGTGCATGTGTGTGTGCGTGTGTGTGCGTGCGTGCGTACATGAGTGTGCATGGTATATGAGAGAGATATTTGTGATTGCTTTTCTTCTCTGTCACTCAAATGGAAACTGGTTCTCAGAGTGGGCAACAGAGCTCGACTGACCATAGAGAACGAAAAAATATTGAAACTGATGTAGCAAGTTACGCCAATATCACAAACACTGATGATTCAGTTGTGTGGTATGAATGGTAGATTTGCCTACCACCAAACGTAATTTTAGTGGCAGAAGGTGTTGTCAGAAACGTGTAGTCTAATAAAACACGGAATGTTTTAAACAGTAATAATTAGGGCCATTTAATTAAAATGTGGGCAAAAGAAAGACGGGAAAGGGTTCTCTTCATAGTATGCTAAAAAGATTTTTTTAAAGTAATCTATATGTTGGTAAAATAAAGATCACTGTTTATGTGTGTGTGTAATCTATATTTACAAGAAATTCATTCTAAAAAGAAAAAAAAGAAAAAAACAAAAAAAAAACAAAAAACTATGGTCAGCTGAGTAAAGAGAGTGAACAAGCAGGGTGCACAAAACAATTCTATCCCCATTCGCTCAATATCAGACCCGCTCTATACACATAATGTATGAATTGGCTGTACTAACAATGTAATAGGTAAAGAGGTGCCAGTTTTTAATTCTGATATTGTAAAGAGAATATATACAACTTTCGAACACACTGTGGGCAGAACTGATAGTAATAATATGGGGGAGTGGACTCCATCTGGCCCTCGATAGCCCCCAGAGCTAGTCCCCAGAGTACCACGAGGACCGTCCGGAATCCAGGGAAAGGAGCATCTACGGAGCATCTATGGTATCTTTTTCTGGGAGATGCACACACAATGGAACAAAACAGTGTAAAAGGGAGGCTACAGAGTATGGAATTCTAAAAATCGTTGCTGCAGTGGTAAGGATGGATATGTAGAAAGCACATGACCTATTAATTCTATATCACATCCTATACCTAATGTGTGAACTGGTAGTACTATTTTATACATAAAGAGAAAGAAAAAGAATGGGGAAAACCTATTTCAAGAGTTATATACTGCAAGGAGAATATAACTTTCGAACATGCTGTGGGCAGACAGATTGAGATCATAAAATAATCTTAAATCTTGTATGCATACTGTTAAGAAATTGTCTCTAAGTTTTTGGTTAAAGAAATACACATATACACATGGAACAAACTAGGGGTACAAACTAAGGATTTATAAAAAAAAAAAAAAAAAAAATCAATGCTGAAGTGGAAAGCGATATGTAGGATGTATATGACCCATTCATCCCATATCACATTCTGTAGATAATGTGTATTTGGTAGTACTAATTTATATGTACACCCACAAAAAAGAACGAAAAAAAGTTTTAAAAAGTGGGACAAACTTATTTCAAGAGTTCTTAGTTTAATACTGTAAAGACATGACGTAATTTTCAAATATACTGTGGGCAGAGAGACCGAGATAAAAATCTTGTATGTATATTGTTAAAATAAAGAATCCATGTGCCTTTGGTTAATGAAATAAACCATATAAAATGCAACAAAATACTTTTTTGAGAGAGAGAGAGAGAGAGAGAGAGAGAGAGAGAGAGAGAGAGAGAGAGAGAGAGAGAGAGAGAGAGAAGCAACCAGTGTACTAAGCAATTGCTGATTTAACTGCTGTGCGGAGCTGAGTGTCCATAGCACAGCTGTTGAGAGGAACACATGTTGCTTTACGTCCACAGAAGCGACATGGCCTATTAGGGAGAGGGGTGGAGGAAGGATAAGACTTGTGTTGGATCGACCGCACACTTCGACCAGGAATGACCGAAGAGCCGGTGGACCACCACCAGAACAACAGCTCTGTTAAGACGGTGGGCACCTCGCCATTGTGAAGCAACCAGTGTACTCCACAATTGTTGTTTGAACTGCTGTGCGGAGCTGAGTCACCTGTGCGGAGATGAGTCACAAAGACAGTGTCCGTAGCACAGCTGTTGAGAGGAATACTTTGGCGAGAGGTATTTCTATCTCTTGCCTCTTTTACAATCCCCCACCCATCCCTGTTAGGGACAGGGGTGGAGGAAGGATAAGACTTGTGTTGGATCGACCGCACACTTCGACCAGGAATGACCGAAGAGCCGGTGGACCACCATCAGAACAACAGCTCTGTTAAGACGGTGGGCACCTCGCCATTGTGAAGCAACCAGTGTACTCCACAATTGTTGTTTGAACTGCTGTGCGGAGCTGAGTCACCTGTGCGGAGATGAGTCACAAAGACAGTGTCCGTAGCACAGCTGTTGAGAGGAACACTTTGGCAAGAGGTATTTCTATCTCTTGCCTCTTTTACAATCCCCTACCCATCCCTAATCAGCCTTATGCTTTCTGTGGACATTAAGCAGCATGTTTGAAGTAAACATGTTGCTTTATGCCCACAGAAGCGACATGGCCTATTAGGGAGAGGGGTGGAGGAAGGATAAGACTTGTGTTGGATCGACCGCACACTTCGACCAAGAAGGACCGAAGAGCCGGTGGACCACCATCAGAACAACAGCTCTGTTAGAACGGTGGGCACCTCGCCATTGTGAAGCAACCAGTGTACTCCACAATTGTTGTTTGAACTGCTGTGCGGAGCTGAGTCACCTGTGCGGAGATGAGTCACAAAGACAGTGTCCGTAGCACAGCTGTTAGGGGAATACTTTGGCGAGAGGTATTTCTATCTCTTGCCTCTTTTACAATCCCCCACCCATCCCTGTTAGGGACAGGGGTGGAGGAAGGATAAGACTTGTGTTGGATCGACCACACACTTCGACCAGGAATGACCGAAGAGCCGGTGGACCACCATCAGAACAACAGCTCTGTTAAGACGGTGGGCACCTCGCCATTGTGAAGCAACCAGAGTACTCCACAATTGTTGTTTGAACTGCTGTGCGGAGCTGAGTCACCTGTGCGGAGATGAGTCACAAAGACAGTGTCCGTAGCACAGCTGTTGAGAGGAACACTTTGGCCAGAGGTATTTCTATCTCTTGCCTCTTTTACAATCCCCTACCCATCCCTAATCAGCCTTATGCTTTCTGTGGACATTAAGCAGCATGTTTGAAGTAAACATGTTGCTTTATGTCCACAGAAGCGACATGGCCTATTAGGGACAGGGGTGGAGGAAGGATAACACTTGTGTTGGATCGACCGCACACTTCGACCAAGAAGGACCGAAGAGCCGGTGGACCACCATCAGAACAACAGCTCTGTTAGAACGGTGGGCACCTCGCCATTGTGAAGCAACCAGTGTACTCCACAATTGTTGTTTGAACTGCTGTGCGGAGCTGAGTCACCTGTGCGGAGATGAGTCACAAAGACAGTGTCCGTAGCACAGCTGTTGAGGGGAATACTTTGGCGAGAGGTATTTCTATCTCTTGCCTCTTTTACAATCCCCCACCCATCCCTGTTAGGGACAGGGGTGGAGGAAGGATAAGACTTGTGTTGGATCGACCGCACACTTCGACCAGGAATGACCGAAGAGCCGGTGGACCACCATCAGAACAACAGCTCTGTTAAGACGGTGGGCACCTCGCCATTGTGAAGCAACCAGTGTACTCCACAATTGTTGTTTGAACTGCTGTGCGGAGCTGAGTCACCTGTGCGGAGCTGAGTCACAAAGACAGTGTCCGTAGCACAGCTGTTGAGAGGAACACTTTGGCCAGAGGTATTTCTATCTCTTGCCTCTTTTACAATCCCCTACCCATCCCTAATAAGCCTTATGGTTTCTGTGGACATTAAAAAAGAACGAAAAAAACTATTTCAGAGTTCTTAGATTAATATTGCAGGGAGAACATATTAGAACTTTTGAATATACTGTGGGCAGAGCTGATACTTTAGATTGGTGGAGTCTCTACTTGGTATAATAAAGAGACAAACACAGGGGAAGTGGTCTCCGTCTGGCCCTCTATGGCCCCCAGAGCTAGTCCCCAGAGTACCATGAGCACCAACCGGAACCCGGGGAGAGGGACATGTCTGGTCTGCTGTGGTATTTTGCCCGAGAGGCACATGGGAAGCAAGTCTCCTTTGCTGCCTGATTCCAGGGGTCACAGAGGGGTGGAGGAAGCACCGTATGGCTGGAGGGGGTAACAGAATGTGTGAGGTATATATTGTTAACTATGTACCTTTCCTCGAAAAAGCAAAATAAACAGGAAAAAAATGGTCACTGTAGGGAAAGCCATTTCAAAGTTCTTATTTTAATATTGCAAGGAAAAACAAAATGATTGTCAAACACACTGTGGGAAGAGCTGATAAAGAGGATGGGAGGGGGTCTGGGGGCGGACTCCGTCTGGCCCTCTATGGCCCCCAGAGCTAGTCCCCAGAGTACCATGAGGACCGACCGGAACCCAGGGAGAGGGACATCTCTGGTCTGCTGTAGTGTTCTGCCTGGGAGGCACATAGGGTACAGGGAGGAAGGGAGGAGTAGGGGTTGGGGGCAGAGTGTAGAGGGAGAGGGTAGCGTGTGGAAGGAGGTATATATTGGTAAAATATTCAGCGAACCTCTCCTGAAAAAGCAAAAGACGCAGAAAAACAACTACCACAAACTTGAAGAAAGTACTGGACCAAGGAATATACTAAGCACTAAGGAATTATGAAAGGTACTGGTGCTGAGGATGTAATACATTCATTATTACTCAATAAGTAAAAAGCGTAGACCTATTCTATGTCTCATAACGGTTTAATGTAAAAGTTGTATTAAAAAAAAAAAAGGGGGGGGGGGGGGGGGGGGATGTATTCTGTGTTGAACAGATAAGAGAATCAAGAGAGGTGAGTATTATGTGTTCAAAGTCAGGGTGTTGTTTGCACCACCATGATTGTGGTCGTCTTTTATACTGGGGTAACAAAGTGGGAAGGTGGGTATGCTTTGATGTGTGACTGTGTGTGCGTGTGCGCGCATGCGTCTGTGCGTGAGTGCATTCTGATTTTGAGTGGCTGTCAGATCATGTGATGCTTGGGTGACTAAATGCATTCAATGATACATTTCATATAGTAACATCGCTGATTACATGGCTGACTTGTTTATGCCGGGGCAAGAAAGTGGGAAGGGGTGCGCGTGTTTATGTGTGCGACTATGTGGATGGTCTGGTGTACACTGGCATTTGTCTAGTATTACTGCAAATCGATTTTAAGCAAAAGGAGAGATGCAGGGGAATTATGGAGGTGTTGAACAGTTGGTTCTTGAGTATTAACAGTCAACTGCATAGGGCCATGGAAAACACGCTGTTTTAATTCACACATAAAGTAGTCTAAATATTCTTTATCAGGGATAAAAGTAAGCAGTTTCATGTTTTACGCCCAGTCAACCAGTACTGTTATATCAGGGGGAAATCAAAAGCAAAAAAGAAACGAAAAAAAAAAAAAAAAACAGAAAAAAACAACAACTTTTAATGGCTCACAGTTTAGGACACTATACTGTCTCAATATACACAATTCCAGGTTTTCACAACTGGTGGAAAAGAACCGTTTCCTTCACAAAGGTAAAAATATCCTTCATGCAGGTTAAATAACTTGTTCCTAAGTATTTTGTCTTTGCTCAGTTCTCTACAGGGCAATAAAATATGTTCTAAATAAGTAAGTCAGTCATGGAATACACACAGGGCTGTCCCATGAGCCATAATTACATAACCAGAATTCAAAGACAGGATGGAAAATATACAGAAAATGAATTAAATAAATAGCCTAATTAAATCATTTTCTGTATATTCATCCTACCCATGTTATGAGTATTAAGTAGAGAGTTTCAGATCAGAGAAAGGGCATCCTCAGCAACCAAATCTGCTATCCACATGCCTCAAGTGACAACGAGGGCATTCTTATCAACCAATCTGCTATCCGCATACCTAAAGTGCCAACAGTGTGTCCTGAGACCCAGACAGATACGGTCACCTCTCCGAAGGCAGCAGGAGACAGAGAAGGGAGAGCGGAACAGTGTGTACGGATGAAGGAGAAGAGCCCAGGAAAGAAGAGAAAAGAAAGTGACGAACGGCGGACAGTGTGGCGGAAGAAGGGGCGGGACTGGAGAAGAAGGGAGACGGTCAAGTGAGAGACCCATGGAGGAACGAAAGAGAGAGATAGCCATCCGCTAAGACCATCCCTCTTCCCCGGACTTCTGTAAATCTCCCACCCCCTGTTTCCTTTCTTCCCCACCTTCAACCATCCGTCACCACCTCTGTTCCCCACCCACCTTCCTTCTTTCCCTCGTCTCTCCCACCCCTTTGTTCACATTCGTCAGTAAGTGACTGACTCAAATTTGTATGCCCAGTCAACCAGTATCATTATATCAGGGCGTCTCACTTGTCAGTAAATGTTTTTTTTTGTATGTCCAGTCAACCAGTATGGTTATATTAGGGCGTCCCACTTGTCAGACTTGTTCACTTTTACACGTGCAGTTTTAAGCCACAATCCGATGGTATATGTCAGTAGACATTGCAGTCATTACTAGAGGAAACGTAATTTGAAATGAAACATCAACGAAAAAATGGCTGATTTTTCATAAATAGTTACCAATCAAAATGCATTAGGAAGACAGTCAAATGTTATTTTGCAAAATATTACCCGCAAAGGGATGGGACCAGTTTTTCCTAGTCCTAGCTTACTGTAGCCTCCCGAATTATTGTCCAAGATGAGAGAAAAGACAGAAGGGGCACCGAGGAGAAACAGGGTTTGTATGTGTGGGCACATGAATGCACCTGTGTGTGTGTGTGTGTGTGTGTGTGTGTGTGTGTGAAAGAGAGAGAGAGAGAGAGAGAGAGAGAGAGAGAGAGAGAGAGACGGAATGGGGGAGGGAGAGAGAAGAGGGGGAGAGAGTGTGTGTGTTTCAGTGTGTGTGTGTGTGTGTGTGTGTGTGTGTGTGTGTGTGTGTGTGTGTGTGTGTGTGTGTGTGCGTGTGTGTGTGTGTAAGCATGGTGTGTGTGTGTAAGCGTGGTGTGCATATGAGTGTGTGTGTGTGTGTGTGTGTGTGTTCATATGCGCATATTAGTGTTTGCATGCATGTTAGTGTGTGCATGCGTGTTAGTGTGTACACGCGTGTTAGTGTGCGCATGCGTGTTAGTGTGCACATGCATGTTAGTGTGCACATGCATGTTAGTGTGCACATGCATGTTAATGTTTGTGTGCGTGTGAATGTATGAGCGTGTGTGTGTGACTGAGTGAGCAAAGCGAGAGAGAGAGAGAGAGAGAGAGAGAGAGAGAGAGAGAGAGAGAGAGAGAGAGAGAGAGAGAGAGAGAGCGAATGAGCGAGAGAGAGAGAGCGAGTGTGTGTGTGTGTGTGTGTGTGTGTGTGTGTGTGGTGTGTGGTGTGGTGTGGTGTGGTGTGGTGTGGTGTGGTGTGGTGTGGTGTGGTGTGGTGTGGGGTGTGTGTGCGTGAGTTGTCATGGAACACATTGAAGAGCATCCGTTTTGTACTGAATTCAAACTGATGAAAGCTATGGTCTGAAAGTATCTCACACTGCACATCAGCCTTTTAAAAATGACAGTAATGTGATTTACATCAGTCTTGGAATCGGCTTTCGTCTTCCTTCGTCAGCGACAGCTGTATTATTCACAGTATCTCACAAAAGTAAATTCCCTTGAACTTCTCTTCCAGTTCAGCTCTCAGCATCACTCTTCCCAGTTCTCAGCCGTCGCCTTCTCCCCTTCCGCCACCTTCGCTGCTTCCAACCATACCGCCACCCCACCTCTTTGGGCTCCTCCCCCTCTTTCAACCTCCACCCGCTTCCCCTTCCTCCGACGCTCACTCCCTCCTTCACCCTCACCAGTTTCCCTCTTCCCCGCTCACACTCTCCCCGCACCCCACTCCCCCCCTGACCGCTACAACCGCTCCCCCCTCGCCTTTTCCTCTCCACGCTACTCCGCTCCTGCGTGCCTCCCAGTCCCAACCAATCCCTCTCTCGCATACCTACCTTAGACTCTGGGCCGCAGGTGGAAGCTGACGTGGAGATGAAGAGCCACAGGTGGAAGTTCACGAGAAGAATGGAGAGCCTGTCGTGGAAGTTTGTGAAAGAATGGAGAAACGTAGGTAGAAGATGACGAGAAGGATGAAGAGCCGCAGGTAGAAGTTCATGAGAACAATGGAGTACCACAGGTAGCAGATGATGAGAAGGATGAACAGCCACTGGTGGAAGCTGATGGGAAGGATGAAGAGCCACTGGTAACACTGAGGAGAAGGATGAAGAGCCGCAGCCAGGAGCCTTTCAGTGTTTAGTCTGTACAGGCCAAACTGTGGGATGCAGGAGCTAGCAGAGGCAAACACCTGGGCCGGAATGGTCTGCAAACATGATCATCATGATCAGTGATGGAGGAGTAGCAGCCAACCAAGGCCTTTCACCAGCATGATCACATTTTCAGGGGTGGGGAGGAGGTGTGGGGTGTGGATCAGTAGTGGACCAAGGACTATTAGAACCACCACCACCACCACCACCCTCAAGAGCTACAAGCAAGCTTGGTGTCACCTGACAAAGAACTAATGAGAATCACCACGATCACAGCTCGTAGTGCTAAAAATGACCAGTCTCACAGTGATACATTTAATGCCCGTGGTTGCAATAAGCGTAGTCATAATTATAAAACGGTTAAATTAAAGCTTGTTTGTTTTAAGCTTTAAAAGAAGATACTGATTTGCTCTCAGTTCATTTTAAGCTTTGATCAATATTTTTTAACCAAATTTGCACCCAGTGACCAATACCCTCCACACACACACACACACACACACACACACACACACACACACTTGCACACACATTTGCATACCACAATTTTTTTAAATGGTCAGCTCAGTACTTGCCCTCTTTAGCCTCACTCAGGACGGAGCCTCAGCCAACCTGCCCACACACAAAGCAAGGGGTGAATGAGAACAGGGAAAGTGATTGAAGAACGTCTCGTCTCGCCCTTCTTTCACTCTCAACCTGCCCATCTCTCCTTCACTCTCATCCTACCACCTAGAGTTGAGTGAGAGACAGGACGTGAAATGGAGAAAGTGTGTTCGCTTGACCACACGCCTCGACCCGGAATGACCGAGGAGGCTGTGGACCACCACCAGAACAACAGCTCTGTTAAAGCGGTGGGGACCTCGCCATTACGAAGCGTCCAGCGTACTCCGCAATTGCTGTTTCAACTGTTGTGCAGAGCAGAGTCGCAGTGATGAGAAAGAGCAAGGGGTGCATGAGAACAGGGAAAGTGATTGAAGAACGTCTCGTCTCGCCCCTCTTTCACTCTCAACCTGCCCATCTCTCCTTCACTCTCATCCTACCACCTAGAGTTGAGTGAGAGACAGGACGTGAAATGGAGAAAGTGTGTTCGCTTGACCACACGCCTCGATCCGGAATGACCGAGGAGGCTGTGGACCACCACCAGAACAACAGCTCTGTTAAAGCGGTGGGGACCTCGCCATTGCGAAGCGTCCAGTGTACTCCGCAATTGCTGTTTCAACTGTTGTGCAGAGCAGAGTCGCAGTGTCTGTAGCACAGCTGTTGAGAGCAAGACTGGTGAGAGTGAAGTATTTCTATCTCTTCCCTCTTTCATACTCCCTAAGCCGTCCCTACAGCTTTATGGTTTCTGTGGACGTTAAGCACAATGTTGACAACAATACCTGTGTATGTGTGTGTGTGTGTGTGTGTGTGTGTGTGTGTGTGTGTGTGTGTGTGTGTGTGTGTGTGTGAGTGAGTGAGTGAGTGAGTGAGTGAGTGAGAGTGAGTGAGTGAGTGAGTGAGTGAGTGAGTGAGTGAGTGAGTGA
The DNA here is from genome assembly GCA_963584105.1 of Alviniconcha strummeri. Classification (NCBI taxonomy): domain Eukaryota; kingdom Metazoa; phylum Mollusca; class Gastropoda; family Provannidae; genus Alviniconcha; species Alviniconcha strummeri. The sequence goes on from OY757552.1 coordinate 11,637,729, forward strand.
GTGAGAGACAGAATGGAGGAAGGTGGTGGTAAAATCATGGTGATGAGAAAGAGCAATAGGGTACATGAAAACAGGGAAAGTGATTGAAGAACGTCTCGTCTCGCCCCTCTTTCACTCTCAACCTGCCCATCTCTCCTTCACTCTCATCCTACCACCTAGAGTTGAGAGAGAGACAGGACGTGAAATGGAGAAAGTGTGTTCGCTTGACCACACGCCTCGACCCGGAATGACCGAGGAGGCTGTGGACCACCACCAGAACAACAGCTCTGTTAAAGCGGTGGGGACCTCGCCACTGCGAAGCGTCCAGTGTACTCCGCAATTGCTGTTTCAACTGTTGTGCAGAGCAGTCGCAGTGATGAGAAAGAGCAAGGGGTGCATGAGAACAGGGAAAGTGATTGAAGAACGTCTCGTCTCGCCCCTCTTTCACTCTCAACCTGCCCGCCTCTCCCTCATTCTCATCCCACCACCGAGAGTTGAGCAAAAGATGTCAAAATACATAGGAACAGAGTGGAAGGAACACTTCTGTAAACATGTCGCTTTACCTTCACAGAAGTGAGATGGTTTATTAGGGACAGGGACGTGGGAAAGGAGAGTGTTGGCTTGACCATACGATTCGACCCAGAATAACCGAGGGAGGGAGAGAAAGAAAGTCAGAATGAAGGAATGAGGTGGTAAAGACATGGTGATGAGAAAGAGCAATACGGTGCATGAGAACAGGGAAAGTGATTGAAGAACGTCTCGTCTCGCCCCTTTTCACTCTCAACCCTCCCATCTCTCCCTCATACTCATCCCACCACCGAGAGTTGAGCAAAATACATGAAAATACATAGGAAGGCAGTGGAAGGAAGATTTTTGTAAACATGTTGCTTTACGTCCACAGAAGTGAGATGGCCTGTTAGGGATGGGGCAAAGGAGAAAGTGTTGGCTCGACCATACGATTCGACCAGGAATGACCGAAGAGCCGGTGGACCACCACCAGAACAACAGCTCTGTTAAGACGGTGGGCACCTCGCCATTGTGAAGCAACCAGTGTACTCCACAATTGTTGTTTGAACTGCTGTGCGGAGCTGAGTCACCTGTGCGGAGCTGAGTCACAAAGACAGTGTCCGTAGCACAGCTGTTGAGAGGAACACTTTGGCCAGAGGTATTTCTATCTCTTGCCTCTTTTACAATCCCCTACCCATCCCTGTTAGGGACAGGGGTGGAGGAAGGATAAGACTTGTGTTGGATAGACCGCACACTTCGACCAAGAATGACCGAAGAGCCGGTGGACCACCACCAGAACAACAGCTCTGTTAAGACGGTGGGCACCTCGCCATTGTGAAGCAACCAGTGTACTCCACAATTGTTGTTTGAACTGCTGTGCGGAGCTGAGTCACCTGTGCGGAGATGAGTCACAAAGACAGTGTCCGTAGCACAGCTGTTGAGAGGAACACTTTGGCAAGAGGTATTTCTATCTCTTGCCTCTTTTACAATCCCCTACCCATCCCTAATCAGCCTTATGCTTTCTGTGGACATTAAGCAGCATGTTTGAAGTAAACATGTTGCTTTGTCCACAGAAGCGACATGGCCTATTAGGGACAGGGGTGGAGGAAGGATAACACTTGTGTTGGATCGACCGCACACTTCGACCAGGAATGACCGAAGAGCCGGTGGACCACCACCAGAACAACAGCTCTGTTAAGACGGTGGGCACCTCGCCATTGTGAAGCAACCAGTGTACTCCACAATTGTTGTTTGAACTGCTGTGCGGAGCTGAGTCACCTGTGCGGAGATGAGTCACAAAGACAGTGTCCGTAGCACAGCTGTTGAGAGGAACACTTTGGCCAGAGGTATTTCTATCTCTTGCCTCTTTTACAATCCCCTACCCATCCCTGTTAGGGACAGGGGTGGAGGAAGGATAAGACTTGTGTTGGATCGACCGCACACTTCGACCAGAAATGACCGAAGAGCCGGTGGACCACCACCAGAACAACAGCTCTGTTAAGACGGTGGGAACCTCGCCATTGTGAAGCAACCAGTGTACTCCACAATTGTTGTTTGAACTGCTGTGCGGAGCTGAGTCACCTGTGCGGAGATGAGTCACAAAGACAGTGTCCGTAGCACAGCTGTTGAGAGGAACACTTTGGCCAGAGGTATTTCTATCTCTTGCCTCTTTTACAATCCCCTACCCATCCCTAATCAGCCTTATGCTTTCTGTGGACATTAAGCAGCATGTTCGAAGTAAACATGTTGCTTTATGTCCACAGAAGCGACATGGCCTATTAGGGACAGGGGTGGAGGAAGGATAACACTTGTGTTGGATCGACCGCACACTTCGACCAGGAATGACCGAAGAGCCGGTGGACCACCACCAGAACAACAGCTCTGTTAAGACGGTGGGCACCTCGCCATTGTGAAGCAACCAGTGTACTCCACAACTGTTGTTTGAACTGCTGTGCGGAGCTGAGCCACCTGTGCGGAGATGAGTCACAAAGACAGTGTCCGTAGCACAGCTGTTGAGAGGAACACTTTGGCCAGAGGTATTTCTATCTCTTGCCCCTTTTACAATCCCCTACCCATCCCTGTTAGGGACAGGGGTGGAGGAAGGATAAGACTTGTGTTGGATCGACCGCACACTTCGACCAAGAATGACCGAAGAGCCGGTGGACCACCACCAGAACAACAGCTCTGTTAAGACGGTGGGAACCTCGCCATTGTGAAGCAACCAGTGTACTCCACAATTGTTGTTTGAACTGCTGTGCGGAGCTGAGTCACCTGTGCGGAGCTGAGTCACAAAGACAGTGTCCGTAGCACAGCTGTTGAGAGGAACACTTTGGCCAGAGGTATTTCTATCTCTTGCCTCTTTTACAATCCCCTACCCATCCCTAATCAGCCTTATGCTTTCTGTGGACATTAAGCAGCATGTTTGAAGTAAACATGTTGCTTTATGTCCACAGAAGCGACATGGCCTATTAGGGACTGGGGTGGAGGAAGGATAACACTTGTGTTGGATCGACCGCACACTTCGACCAGGAATGACCGAAGAGCCGGTGGACCACCACCAGAACAACAGCTCTGTTAAGACGGTGGGCACCTCGCCATTGTGAAGCAACCAGTGTACTCCACAATTGTTGTTTGAACTGCTGTGCGGAGCTGAGTCACCTGTGCGGAGATGAGTCACAAAGACAGTGTCCGTAGCACAGCTGTTGAGAGGAACACTTTGGCCAGAGGTATTTCTATCTCTTGCCTCTTTTACAATCCCCTACCCATCCCTGTTAGGGACAGGGGTGGAGGAAGGATAAGACTTGTGTTGGATCGACCGCACACTTCGACCAGGAATGACCGAAGAGCCGGTGGACCACCACCAGAACAACAGCTCTGTTAAGACGGTGGGAACCTCGCCATTGTGAAGCAACCAGTGTACTCCACAATTGTTGTTTGAACTGCTGTGCGGAGCTGAGTCACCTGTGCGGAGATGAGTCACAAAGACAGTGTCCGTAGCACAGCTGTTGAGAGGAACACTTTGGCCAGAGGTATTTCTATCTCTTGCCTCTTTTACAATCCCCTACCCATCCCTGTTAGGGACAGGGGTGGAGGAAGGATAAGACTTGTGTTGGATCGACCGCACACTTCGACCAGGAATGACCGAAGAGCCGGTGGACCACCACCAGAACAACAGCTCTGTTAAGACGGTGGGAACCTCGCCATTGTGAAGCAACCAGTGTACTCCACAATTGTTGTTTGAACTGCTGTGCGGAGCTGAGTCACCTGTGCGGAGATGAGTCACAAAGACAGTGTCCGTAGCACAGCTGTTGAGAGGAACACTTTGGCCAGAGGTATTTCTATCTCTTGCCTCTTTTACAATCCCCTACCCATCCCTAATCAGCCTTATGCTTTCTGTGGACATTAAGCAGCATGTTTGAAGTAAACATGTTGCTTTATGTCCACAGAAGCGACATGGCGTATTAGGGACAGGGGTGGAGGAAGGATAACACTTGTGTTGGATCGACCGCACACTTCGACCAGGAATGACCGAAGAGCCGGTGGACCACCACCAGAACAACAGCTCTGTTAAGACGGTGGGCACCTCGCCATTGTGAAGCAACCAGTGTACTCCACAACTGTTGTTTGAACTGCTGTGCGGAGCTGAGCCACCTGTGCGGAGATGAGTCACAAAGACAGTGTCCGTAGCACAGCTGTTGAGAGGAACACTTTGGCCAGAGGTATTTCTATCTCTTGCCTCTTTTACAATCCCCTACCCATCCCTAATCAGCCTTATGCTTTCTGTGGACATTAAGCAGCATGTTTGAAGTAAACATGTTGCTTTATGTCCACAGAAGCGACATGGCCTATTAGGGACAGGGGTGGAGGAAGGATAACACTTGTGTTGGATCGACCGCACACTTCGACCAGGAATGACCGAAGAGCCGGTGGACCACCACCAGAACAACAGCTCTGTTAAGACGGTGGGCACCTCGCCATTGTGAAGCAACCAGTGTACTCCACAATTGTTGTTTGAACTGCTGTGCGGAGCTGAGTCACCTGTGCGGAGATGAGTCACAAAGACAGTGTCCGTAGCACAGCTGTTGAGAGGAACACTTTGGCCAGAGGTATTTCTATCTCTTGCCTCTTTTACAATCCCCTACCCATCCCTGTTAGGGACAGGGGTGGAGGAAGGATAAGACTTGTGTTGGATCGACCGCACACTTCGACCAGGAATGACCGAAGAGCCGGTGGACCACCACCAGAACAACAGCTCTGTTAAGACGGTGGGAACCTCGCCATTGTGAAGCAACCAGTGTACTCCGCAATTGTTGTTTGAACTGCTGTGCGGAGCTGAGTCACAAAGACAGTGTCCGTAGCACAGCTGTTCAGAGAAGTCTTTGGCGAGAGGTATTTCTATCTCTTGCCTCTTTTACAATCCCCTACCCATCCCTAATCAGCCTTATGCTTTCTGTGGACATTAAGCAGCATGTTTGAAGTAAACATGTTGCTTTATGTCCACAGAAGCGACATGGCCTATTAGGGACAGGGGTGGAGGAAGGATAACACTTGTGTTGGATCGACCGCACACTTCGACCAGGAATGACCGAAGAGCCGGTGGACCACCACCAGAACAACAGCTCTGTTAAGACGGTGGGCACCTCGCCATTGTGAAGCAACCAGTGTACTCCACAATTGTTGTTTGAACTGCTGTGCGGAGCTGAGTCACAAAGACAGTGTCCGTAGCACAGCTGTTCAGAGGAAGTCTTTGGCGAGAGTTGTGTATTTCTAACTCGTGCCCCTTTCATAATCTCCTACCCATCCCTAATAAGCCTCATGGTTTCTGTGGACGTTAAGCACCATGTTTACTCTAGTCCTCGTGTGTGTGTGTGTGTGTGTGTGTGTGTGTGTGTGTGTGTGTGTGTGTGTGTGTGTGTGTGTGTGTGTGGTGTGTATTAGAGAAAGAGAACAAAGAATAAAGGAAGGAGAGTAGACTCTGGGCAAGTGACGGGCTGTGGTAAAGACATGGTGATGAGAAAGAGCTAGGGGTGCTTGAGAACAGGGAAAGTGATTGAAGAACATTCTCTGTTTCATAGTGAAAGAGACAGACAGAATGAAGGAAGGGGAGTATCCTAGTTGTGACCCCCCCCCCCCCCCCCCCCCCCGCATTTCCTCTTCATCCTGTTTCCCTTCTTTCCTCCATAGTCCTTTCCAGTCACTCTCTCGCCTACGTACCTTAGATTTGGATCCCGGGCCAGAAATACAAACATGAGATGGATGAAGAGCTGATGGTGAAGTTGACGGGACGGACAAAGGACTGCAGGTGGAAGTTGACGAAAAAGACGAAGAGCTGCAGGCGGAAGCTGACGAGGATGATGAAGAGCTGCAGTTTAAAGATGACGAGAAGGATGAAGAGTTGCCTGTGGAAGATGACGAGAAGGATGAAGAGACACAGGTGGTGGCCGACGAGACCGATGAGCTGCAGCCAGGAACCACCACTATGGGGCTATGCAGGCCAAACTGTGGGACGCAGGAGGCAGGAAGAGGACGCCCTAAGTGGTCTGAAGATGCCCAAGGTGGCCTGTCGACACAATGACCACACTCAGAGATGGACGAAGGGAAGGAAGCCAAGGTCAATCATCACATCAGAGATTAGAAGCGGGTGGATAGTGAACCAAGGAACAAAATCAAAATAACCTACAAAATCTTCAAAGCTAAAAGCAGAAAAGGCGATTGCTCAATACTTTGAATACGTAGAAAAGTACATACATACCTAACAGGCATGTAGGTGTCAAATAAATGCTGTCGGGTCCTGGTCACAGGATGATGGGCCAATGAAAGTTGTGGCAGGGAGGCATCGCAGGGCTCTGAATATTCCTCAGGGTGTGTGGCACAGCAAAGAGAAATGGCCAGCTCAGGGCGGGTTCTCAGCCAACCTGCCCACACACAAGGACAGACGGGGGAGAGAGGGACGGAAAGAACTTTGCCCGGAGAGTAGGGCGTTTGAGTGCATGTAAAGAGGCGGCAAGGTCAGTGGGAGAAGGAACAGAAAGGGCAGAAAGTGTACAAAGCACAGAGATGAGGACGAGAAGGAAAGGACGAGAACAGGGAAAAGGAATGCGGGAAAGTTAAGAGGAGACAGAAGGAAGAAAGAGATGAATGAAAGGAGGAAGAGAAGGGACACGAAGAGAGGAAGTGGAAGGCATGGCTGGTAACAACGTTGTCGTCGCCGTTCTCTCCAGTGGCTCGGAAGAATGTCGCGATATGTTGGGGGTTCTTCACAGAGTGGTAGATCTTCTCCATCGCCAGTGTGTCAGCAGGCCAAGTTTCTGCTCTCAGCTTCTGGTTGGTCTGTTAACAGTCCTGCAGGAAGTGTTCCACCATCACAGATGATGTGCAGCATTCACACACAAAAGTCTTAGCTGCAGAATATTTTGAATATTTGATGCCTGGAGAAGCAACCATCTCAACTGGCTTGCATCTTGGAATGATCCGTGCCGTGGAGCATGTAGATACTGTCTTGAACTGAACATGTAGGCCTTAGGTTCAGAACAGTGGTTTTAACTGTGTGTGCATGTGTGTGTGCGTGTGTGTGCGTGCGTGCGTACATGAGTGTGCATGGTATATGAGAGAGATATTTGTGATTGCTTTTCTTCTCTGTCACTCAAATGGAAACTGGTTCTCAGAGTGGGCAACAGAGCTCGACTGACCATAGAGAACGAAAAAATATTGAAACTGATGTAGCAAGTTACGCCAATATCACAAACACTGATGATTCAGTTGTGTGGTATGAATGGTAGATTTGCCTACCACCAAACGTAATTTTAGTGGCAGAAGGTGTTTTGTTGGCAGTGTTGTCAGAAACGTGTAGTCTAATAAAACACGGAATGTTTTAAACAGTAATAATTAGGGCCATTTAATTAAAATGTGGGCAAAAGAAAGACGGGAAAGGGTTCTCTTCATAGTATGCTAAAAAGATTTTTTTAAAGTAATCTATATGTTGGTAAAATAAAGATCACTGTTTATGTGTGTGTGTAATCTATATTTACAAGAAATTCATTCTAAAAAGAAAAGAAAAAAAGAAAAAAAAAACTATGGTCAGCTGAGTAAAGAGAGTGAACAAGCAGGGTGCACAAAACAATTCTATCCCCATTCGCTCAATATCAGACCCGCTCTATACACATAATGTATGAATTGGCTGTACTAACAATGTAATAGGTAAAGACGTGCCAGTTTTTAATTCTGATATTGTAAAGAGAATATATACAACTTTCGAACACACTGTGGGCAGAACTGATAGTAATAATATGGGGGAGTGGACTCCATCTGGCCCTCGATAGCCCCCAGAGCTAGTCCCCAGAGTACCACGAGGACCGTCCGGAATCCAGGGAAAGGAGCATCTACGGAGCATCTATGGTATCTTTTTCTGGGAGATGCACACACAATGGAACAAAACAGTGTAAAAGGGAGGCTACAGAGTATGGAATTCTAAAAATCGTTGCTGCAGTGGTAAGGATGGATATGTAGAAAGCACATGACCTATTAATTCTATATCACATCCTATACCTAATGTGTGAACTGGTAGTACTATTTTATACATAAAGAGAAAGAAAAAGAATGGGGAAAACCTATTTCAAGAGTTATATACTGCAAGGAGAATATAACTTTCGAACATGCTGTGGGCAGACAGATTGAGATAAAATAATCTTAAATCTTGTATGCATACTGTTAAGAAATTGTCTCTAAGTTTTTGGTTAAAGAAATACACATATACACATGGAACAAACTAAGGGTACAAACTAAGGATTTATAAAAAATAAAAAAAATCAATGCTGAAGTGGAAAGCGATATGTAGGATGTATATGACCCATTCATCCCATATCACATTCTGTAGATAATGTGTATTTGGTAGTACTAATTTATATGTACACCCACAAAAAAGAACGAAAAAAAAGTTTTAAAAAGTGGGACAAACTTATTTCAAGAGTTCTTAGTTTAATACTGTAAGGACATGACGTAATTTTCAAATATACTGTGGGCAGAGAGACCGAGATAAAAATCTTTTATGTATGTTGTTAAAATAAAGAATCCATGTGCCTTTGGTTAATGAAATAAACCATATAAAATGCAACAAAATACTTCTTTTTTGAGAGAGAGAGAGAGAGAGAGAGAGAGAGAGAGAGAGAGAGAGAGAGAGAGAGAGAGAGAGAGAGAGAAGCAACCAGTGTACTAAGCAACTGCTGATTTAACTGCTGTGCGGAGCTGAGTGTCCATAGCACAGCTGTTGAGAGGAACACATGTTGCTTTACGTCCACAGAAGCGACATGGCCTATTAGGGACAGGGGTGGAGGAAGGATAAGACTTGTGTTGGATCGACCGCACACTTCGACCAGGAATGACCGAAGAGCCGGTGGACCACCACCAGAACAACAGCTCTGTTAAGACGGTGGGCACCTCGCCATTGTGAAGCAACCAGTGTACTCCACAATTGTTGTTTGAACTGCTGTGCGGAGCTGAGTCACCTGTGCGGAGATGAGTCACAAAGACAGTGTCCGTAGCACAGCTGTTGAGAGGAATACTTTGGCGAGAGGTATTTCTATCTCTTGCCTCTTTTACAATCCCCCACCCATCCCTGTTAGGGACAGGGGTGGAGGAAGGATAAGACTTGTGTTGGATCGACCGCACACTTCGACCAGGAATGACCGAAGAGCCGGTGGACCACCATCAGAACAACAGCTCTGTTAAGACGGTGGGCACCTCGCCATTGTGAAGCAACCAGTGTACTCCACAATTGTTGTTTGAACTGCTGTGCGGAGCTGAGTCACCTGTGCGGAGATGAGTCACAAAGACAGTGTCCGTAGCACAGCTGTTGAGAGGAACACTTTGGCAAGAGGTATTTCTATCTCTTGCCTCTTTTACAATCCCCTACCCATCCCTAATCAGCCTTATGCTTTCTGTGGACATTAAGCAGCATGTTTGAAGTAAACATGTTGCTTTATGCCCACAGAAGCGACATGGCCTATTAGGGAGAGGGGTGGAGGAAGGATAACACTTGTGTTGGATCGACCGCACACTTCGACCAAGAAGGACCGAAGAGCCGGTGGACCACCATCAGAACAACAGCTCTGTTAGAACGGTGGGCACCTCGCCATTGTGAAGCAACCAGTGTACTCCACAATTGTTGTTTGAACTGCTGTGCGGAGCTGAGTCACCTGTGCGGAGATGAGTCACAAAGACAGTGTCCGTAGCACAGCTGTTAGGGGATTACTTTGGCGAGAGGTATTTCTATCTCTTGCCTCTTTTACAATCCCCCACCCATCCCTGTTAGGGACAGGGGTGGAGGAAGGATAAGACTTGTGTTGGATCGACCACACACTTCGACCAGGAATGACCGAAGAGCCGGTGGACCACCATCAGAACAACAGCTCTGTTAAGACGGTGGGCACCTCGCCATTGTGAAGCAACCAGAGTACTCCACAATTGTTGTTTGAACTGCTGTGCGGAGCTGAGTCACCTGTGTGGAGATGAGTCACAAAGACAGTGTCCGTAGCACAGCTGTTGAGAGGAACACTTTGGCCAGAGGTATTTCTATCTCTTGCCTCTTTTACAATCCCCTACCCATCCCTAATCAGCCTTATGCTTTCTGTGGACATTAAGCAGCATGTTTGAAGTAAACATGTTGCTTTATGTCCACAGAAGCGACATGGCCTATTAGGGACAGGGGTGGAGGAAGGATAACACTTGTGTTGGATCGACCGCACACTTCGACCAAGAAGGACCGAAGAGCCGGTGGACCACCATCAGAACAACAGCTCTGTTAGAACGGTGGGCACCTCGCCATTGTGAAGCAACCAGTGTACTCCACAATTGTTGTTTGAACTGCTGTGCGGAGCTGAGTCACCTGTGCGGAGATGAGTCACAAAGACAGTGTCCGTAGCACAGCTGTTGAGGGGAATACTTTGGCGAGAGGTATTTCTATCTCTTGCCTCTTTTACAATCCCCCACCCATCCCTGTTAGGGACAGGGGTGGAGGAAGGATAAGACTTGTGTTGGATCGACCGCACACTTCGACCAGGAATGACCGAAGAGCCGGTGGACCACCATCAGAACAACAGCTCTGTTAAGACGGTGGGCACCTCGCCATTGTGAAGCAACCAGTGTACTCCACAATTGTTGTTTGAACTGCTGTGCGGAGCTGAGTCACCTGTGCGGAGCTGAGTCACAAAGACAGTGTCCGTAGCACAGCTGTTGAGAGGAACACTTTGGCCAGAGGTATTTCTATCTCTTGCCTCTTTTACAATCCCCTACCCATCCCTAATAAGCCTTATGGTTTCTGTGGACATTAAAAAAGAACGAAAAAAACTATTTCAGAGTTCTTAGATTAATATTGCAGGGAGAACATATTAGAACTTTTGAATATACTGTGGGCAGAGCTGATACTTTAGATTGGTGGAGTCTCTACTTGGTATAATAAAGAGACAAACACAGGGGAAGTGGTCTCCGTCTGGCCCTCTATGGCCCCCAGAGCTAGTCCCCAGAGTACCATGAGCACCAACCGGAACCCGGGGAGAGGGACATGTCTGGTCTGCTGTGGTATTTTGCCCGAGAGGCACATGGGAAGCAAGTCTCCTTTGCTGCCTGATTCCAGGGGTCACAGAGGGGTGGAGGAAGCACCGTATGGCTGGAGGGGGTAACAGAATGTGTGAGGTATATATTGTTAACTATGTACCTTTCCTCGAAAAAGCAAAATAAACAGGAAAAAAATGGTCACTGTAGGGAAAGCCATTTCAAAGTTCTTATTTTAATATTGCAAGGAAAAACAAAATGATTGTCAAACACACTGTGGGAAGAGCTGATAAAGAGGATGGGAGGGGGTCTGGGGGCGGACTCCGTCTGGCCCTCTATGGCCCCCAGAGCTAGTCCCCAGAGTACCATGAGGACCGACCGGAACCCAGGGAGAGGGACATCTCTGGTCTGCTGTAGTGTTCTGCCTGGGAGGCACATAGGGTACAGGGAGGAAGGGAGGAGTAGGGGTTGGGGGCAGAGTGTAGAGGGAGAGGGTAGCGTGTGGAAGGAGGTATATATTGGTAAAATATTCAGCGAACCTCTCCTGAAAAAGCAAAAGACGCAGAAAAACAACTACCACAAACTTGAAGAAAGTACTGGACCAAGGAATATACTAAGCACTAAGGAATTATGAAAGGTACTGGTGCTGAGGATGTAATACATTCATTATTACTCAATAAGTAAAAAGCGTAGACCTATTCTATGTATCACACCGGTTTAATGTAAAAGTTGTATTAAAAAAAAAAAAAAAAAAAAAAAGGGGGGGGGGGGGGGGGGGTGTATTCTGTGTTGAACAGATAAGAGAATCAAGAGAGGTGAGTATTATGTGTTCAAAGTCAGGGTGTTGTTTGCACCACCATGATTGTGGTTGTCTTTTATACTGGGGTAACAAAGTGGGAAGGTGGGTATGCTTTGATGTGTGACTGTGTGTGCGTGTGCGCGCACGCGTCTGTGCGTGAGTGCATTCTGATTTTGAGTGGCTGTCAGATCATGTGATGCTTGGGTGACTAAATGCATTCAATGATACATTTCATATAGTAACATCGCTGATTACATGGCTGACTTGTTTATGCCGGGGCAAGAAAGTGGGAAAGGGTGCGTGTGTTTATGTGTGCGACTATGTGGATGGTCTGGTGTACATTGGCATTTGTCTAGTATTACTGCAAATCGATTTTAAGCAAAAGGAGAGATGCAGGGGAATTATGGAGGTGTTGAACAGTTGGTTCTTGAGTATTAACAGTCAACTGCATAGGGCCATGGAAAACATGCTGTTTTAATTCACACATAAAGTAGTCTAAATATTCTTTATCAGGGATAAAAGTAAGCAGTTTCATGTTTTACGCCCAGTCAACCAGTACTGTTATATCAGGGGGAAATCAGAAGCAAAAAAGAAACGAAAAAAAAAAAAAAAAAAAAAACAGAAGAAAAAAAAACTTTTAATGGCTCACAGTTTAGGACACTATACTATCTCAATATACACAATTCCAGGTTTTCACAACTGGTGGAACAGAACCGTTTCCTTCACAAAGGTAAAAATATCCTTCATGCAGGTTAAATAACTTGTTCCTAAGTATTTTGTCTTTGCTCAGTTCTCTACAGGGCAATAAAATATGTTCTAAATAAGTAAGTCAGTCATGGAATACACACAGGGCTGTCCCATGAGCCATAATTACATAACCAGAATTCAAAGACAGGATGGAAAATATACAGAAAATGAATTAAATAAATAGCCTAATTAAATCATTTTCTGTATATTCATCCTACCCATGTTATGAGTATTAAGTAGAGAGTTTCAGATCAGAGAAAGGGCATCCTCAGCAACCAAATCTGCTATCCACATGCCTCAAGTGACAACGAGGGCATTCTTATCAACCAATCTGCTATCCGCATACCTAAAGTGCCAACAGTGTGTCCTGAGACCCAGACAGATACGGTCACCTCTCCGAAGGCAGCAGGAGACAGAGAAGGGAGAGCGGAACAGTGTGTACGGATGAAGGAGAAGAGCCCAGGAAAGAAGAGAAAAGAAAGTGACGAACGGCGGACAGTGTGGCGGAAGAAGGGGCGGGACTGGAGAAGAAGAGAGACGGTCAAGTGAGAGACCCATGGAGGAACGAAAGATAGAGATAGCCATCCGCTAAGACCATCCCTCTCCCCCGGACTTCTGTAAATCTCCCACCCCCTGTTTCCTTTCTTCCCCACCTTCAACCATCCGTCACCACCTCTGTTCCCCACCCACCTTCCTTCTTTCCCTCGTCTCTCCCACCCCTTTGTTCACATTCGTCAGTAAGTGACTGACTCAAATTTGTATGCCCAGTCAACCAGTATCATTATATCAGGGCATCTCACTTGTCAGTAAATGGTTTTTTTTGTATGTCCAGTCAACCAGTATGGTTATATTAGGGCGTCCCACTTGTCAGACTTGTTCACTTTTACACGTGCAGTTTTAAGCCACAATCCGATGGTATATGTCAGTAGACATTGCAGTCATTACTAGAGGAAACGTAATTTGAAATGAAACATCAACGAAAAAATGGCTGATTTTTCATAAATAGTTACCAATCAAAATGCATTAGGAAGACAGTCAAATGTTATTTTGCAAAATATTACCCGCAAAGGGATGGGACCAGTTTTTCCTAGTCCTAGCTTACTGTAGCCTCCCGAATTATTATCCAAGATGAGAGAAAAGACAGAAGGGGCACCGAGGAGAAACAGGGTTTGTATGTGTGGGCACATGAATGCACCTGTGTGTGTGTGTGTGTGTGTGTGTGTGTGTGTGTGTGTGTGTGTGTGTGTGTGTGAAAGAGAGAGAGAGAGAGAGAGAGAGAGAGAGAGAGAGAGAGAGAGAGAGAGAGAGAGAGACGGAATGGGGGAGGGAGAGAGAAGAGGGGGAGAGAGTGTGTGTGTTTCAGTGTGTGTGTGTGTGTGTGTGTGTGTGTGTGTGTGTGTGTGTGTGTGCGTGTGTAAGCATGGTGTGTGTGTGTAAGCGTGGTGTGCATATGAGTGTGTGTGTGTGTGTGTGTTGATATGCGCATATTAGTGTTTGCATGCATGTTAGTGTGTGCATGCGTGTTAGTGTGTACACGCGTGTTAGTGTGCGCATGCGTGTTAGTGTGCACATGCATGTTAGTGTGCACATGCATGTTAATGTTTGTGTGCGTGTGAATGTATGAGCGTGTGTGTGTGACTGAGTGAGCAAAGCGAGAGAGAGAGAGAGAGAGAGAGAGAGAGAGAGAGAGAGAGAGAGAGAGAGAGAGAGAGCGAATGAGCGAGAGAGAGAGAGCGAGTGTGTGTGTGTGTGTGTGTGTGTGTGTGTGTGTGTGTGTGTGTGTGTGGTGTGGTGTGGTGTGGTGTGGTGTGGGGTGTGTGTGCGTGAGTTGTCATGTAACACATTGAAGAGCATCCGTTTTGTACTGAATTCAAACTGATGAAAGCTATGGTCTGAAAGTATCTCACACTGCACATCAGCCTTTTAAAAATGACAGTAATGTGATTTACATCAGTCTTGGAATCGGCTTTCGTCTTCCTTCGTCAGCGACAGCTGTATTATTCACAGTATCTCACAAAAGTAAATTCCCTTGAACTTCTCTTCCAGTTCAGCTCTCAGCATCACTCTTCCCAGTTCTCAGCCGTCGCCTTCTCCCCTTCCGCCACCTTCGCTGCTTCCAACCATACCGCCACCCCACCTCTTTGGGCTCCTCCCCCTCTTTCAACCTCCACCCGCTTCCCCTTCCTCCGACGCTCACTCCCTCCTTCACCCTCACCAGTTTCCCTCTTCCCCGCTCACACTCTCCCCGCACCCCACTCCCCCCCTGACCGCTACAACCGCTCCCCCCTCGCCTTTTCCTCTCCACGCTACTCCGCTCCTGCGTGCCTCCCAGTCCCAACCAATCCCTCTCTCGCATACCTACCTTAGACTCTGGGCCGCAGGTGGAAGCTGACGTGGAGATGAAGAGCCACAGGTGGAAGTTCACGAGAAGAATGGAGAGCCTGTCGTGGAAGTTTGTGAATGAATGGAGAAACGTAGGTAGAAGATGACGAGAAGGATGAAGAGCCGCAGGTAGAAGTTCATGAGAACAATGGAGTACCACAGGTAGCAGATGATGAGAAGGATGAACAGCCACTGGTGGAAGCTGATGGGAAGGATGAAGAGCCACTGGTAACACTGAGGAGAAGGATGAAGAGCCGCAGCCAGGAGCCTTTCAGTGTTTAGTCTGTACAGGCCAAACTGTGGGATGCAGGAGCTAGCAGAGGCAAACACCTGGGCCGGAATGGTCTGCAAACATGATCATCATGATCAGTGATGGAGGAGTAGCAGCCAACCAAGGCCTTTCACCAGCATGATCACATTTTCAGGGGTGGGGAGGAGGTGTGGGGTGTGGATCAGTAGTGGACCAAGGACTATTAGAACCACCACCACCACCACCACCCTCAAGAGCTACAAGCAAGCTTGGTGTCACCTGACAAAGAACTAATGAGAATCACCACGATCACAGCTCGTAGTGCTAAAAATGACCAGTCTCACAGTGATACATTTAATGCCCGTGGTTGCAATAAGCGTAGTCATAATTATAAAACGGTTAAATTAAAGCTTGTTTGTTTTAAGCTTTAAAAGAAGATACTGATTTGCTCTCAGTTCATTTTAAGCTTTGATCAATATTTTTTAACCAAATTTGCACCCAGTGACCAATACCCTCCACACACACACACACACACACACACACACACACACACTTGCACACACATTTGCATACCACAATTTTTTTAAATGGTCAGCTCAGTACTTGCCCTCTTTAGCCTCACTCAGGACGGAGCCTCGGCCAACCTGCCCACACACAAAGACAGACAGAGGAGAGAAGGACGGAAAGAACTTTGCCCGGAGAGTAGGGCGTTTGAGTGCATGTGAAGAGGCGGCAAGGACAACAGGAGAAGGAACAAAAGGGCAGGAAGTGTACAAAGCGCAGAAAAGGGTTGAGAAGGAAAGGACGAGAACAGGGAAAAAGAATGGGGGAAATGAAAGAGACGAGAGAAAGTGATGAAAGAAAGAAGCAAATGAAAGAAGAAGGAAAAGAAGGGACACGATAAAAAGGAGCGAAAACATGCCGGAAACTGCGAGAGGGGTAGAAGAGAGGAGTCTGAAAGACGAGAGTTGGGAAGAGTGCCAATGAGCATTGCACAAGAAGAAGAGCAGGGACATGACTGAAAGAGGAAAAAGACAACAAGAAGTAGATGAGCTGAGTTGGCAAAGAAGGGGTACAGACGGAGGTGGGGCGGTGGATGAAGAGGTTAGGAGAGATGGTGCAGAGTCGATGACAACAGGTGGTAGTTGCAAGTGAGACGCAAATGCAGAAGATGAGGTATAGGGGGGAGAGAGGGGGGGTGAGGACGAGGGGGAAAGAAGCAGATGGGGAAACCTCAGCCAGGAAGGGGAAAGTCGGGCGTCGCAAAGCGACCGAGAAAGAGACAGATGAGAAGAGAGAAAGGACCGAAGAGCGTCTCGCCTCGCCCCCCTTTCACTCTCGCTCCGCTCATCCACCCCAGACCCACTCTCTCCACGCCACCATGACCCTCTCCATTCCTAACCTCCCCATCTACTTCCCTCCACTCAACCTCCTCAACGCCCGTCTCTCCCGAAGGGTGGAGGAGTATGGAAACGGAGGACAGAAAGAGCGAGAAAAGAGACAGGCAGAATGAAAGACAAGAAGATTGCGCCAAAACGGAGGAAAGAAGACGGATGGAGAAAGAGACGGGGAAGAGACGGAAAAAGAAAGAAACCAGAGGCGAGAGCCAGCCAGAGCGGAAAGAAGAGTTGAGATGGAAGCAGAAAGAGAGACGCACGGAGAGAGCAGGGGATGAACGGGAATGAGAGAAGCACTTGAAGAGAGGTAGGAAGAAAGGTAGCGAAATGCTGAAACACAAGAGCGGACAAAGAAGACGAAACGACGGGAGAACAAGGAGGTAGAAAGAAGCGACGAACGGCGGTGAAGGCGGAGAGGGGAAGGAGCGGATCTGAAAAAATGAGCGCTACGAAAAGAGACACACACACAAAGACGAAGAAAGAGCAATGGACACCCGCCATGTCCACCACCCCACCCTGTCCCCATGCACAGCTCCCAGTCCGCGCTACTCATCTTCTCAGCCTTCCCTTTTCTGTCTGTACCACTGATCCCCGTTTCCCTCCACTCTTTCCCCATTCCCCCCGTCTTCCCGGTCCCACTCCTCCATCGCAGTTTTCCACTACCCAACTCTTGCCAGGCTCGTCAACTACAACCCTCATTCCCGCCTGTCCCCATGGTCTTTCCACACCTCGCTCTGCCCACTTCCGAGGCCCTCGACTCCCCCGTCTGTTCCAGCACCTCCAGCTTCTTCCTGTTTCTGTCCCCTTTTGTCCCCCCCTCTGTCTGTCCCCCTTCTTCCGGCCCAGCTGAGCTTCCTGTCCGGCACTCCACAAGTCCCTACCCCTCCAACCACCTTCCCCTTCCACACTCCTCCTCCCACACCCACCACTCAACCACATCGCCACCGCACCCACTTCCACCACACATTGCCCCCCAATCTCCATTATCTCTCCGCCTTTTCAGCCGTCTCCCCAACAGCTCCCCCCGACCTCACGACCCTGCTAGACTCATAAGGCTCTCACCCAACCTCCACGTGCCCCCACCGCCGCCAGGCAGCCCCCACAACCTCCTCCCATACATCCCTCACCAGAACTCCTCTCAGCTCAAGTCCCTCGCATTCTTCCCTTCTGCCACCTTCGCCGCCTCTGACTAAGCTCCCTTCGGGCTCCTCCCCCTCTTTCCGCCCGCAAATACCTCCACGTCCTCCTCTAACCCTCATCTTCCCCCTTCCCCCCTCACCCGATTTCCCTCTTCCCCTCCCACACTTTCTCCGCACCCCACTCCCCCCTCAGACGGCTGGTGAACCCCTCCACCCTCGCATTTTCCTCCCCACGTATCTCAAAAACTCCCTCGTGCCTCCTCGTTCCAACCAGTCCGACTCCCGTGTACCAACCTTGCAGCCGTGAAGCGGGTGAAGCCTGACGTGATGATGAAGATCCGCAGGTAAGCTGATGAGAAGGATGAAGAGCCACAGGTAAGCTGATGAGAAGAATGAAGAGCCACAGGTAAGCTGATGAGAAGGATGAAGAGCCACAGGTAAGCTGATGAGAAGCATGAAGAAACGCAGGTGGAAACTGACGGGAAGCGTGAAGAGACACCGGTAACGCTGAGGAGAAGGATGAAGAGCCGCAGCCAGAAGCCATCAGAGTGAGGCTGTACAGGCCAAACTGTGGAACGTAGGTGCAGATGCCCAAGATGTCCTACAAACAATTATCACTCAGTGATGGACAAAGGGTAGCCAACATGGGTCAATCGTGTTTTTTAAGAAATTAGTAAGGGGAATGGAAGTGGACCATGTATTATTATTGTCGCAACCAGCACCATCTTTTTAGTACTCCAAATCATCCACTTGGTCATAATATGAGGGGGACTGCCATGTTAACTCTCCTTGTAGTGCTGTGACCACACTGTGCTAATAGTAATGGTTGCAATGATCATAATCACCATCACCTCCATCACAGTGCTGAAATGGACAGGTCCCAATAATGAGTACG
>OY757552.1:11656568-11763809 GCA_963584105.1 Alviniconcha strummeri
AGTCACCACCGCCTTTGTGTCCGTATCAACCGCAAACGTATCATCCCTGCTTGGGGGGGGAAAACAACAAAAACACTGACCGATCTGGGTCTTGGTGCTCAAGTCCCTGGGTTGTCAGCTTACATCCCCCAGATGACTGTGAAGCCTACAGAAACATCGCCGTGCCCTCCCCACCATCCGAGATGGGCCCATTCCAGCAACTGAGACGGATGCCCCACCAATTGAGAACTCATTCGTCGGAGACGAGACCAACCATCTGAGACAGACCCCACCGTCTAGGATGAGCCCCACCATCTGAGATAGACCCCATCGTCTAAAGATAAGCCCCACCATCTGAGACAGACCCCACCGGCTACGATGAGCCCCACCATCTGATATGGGCCGCACCGACTGAGACAAACCCCACTATTTAAAAGAGGTCTTGTAAACTGAGATGCGTCCTACCAACTGAGATCGTTCCTACGTGATCCCACCCGGCACCAGAGATGAGTTGAAAAAAACCGAAACGGGTCCTACCAACTGAGATGCGTCCTACCATCCAACGGGACCCCACCACCTGAGATGGATTCCACCAACTACAAAGTGCCACATAAACTCAGATGGGCTTGTTGATAAATTTATCAATACTTTTAAGCCGTTAAAGGTGTCATGCTTTGTCGTTAGATCAGAACTGAGAAAAAAAACACGGATGATACATTTAGATGCGGATATTATTATTCAGCTCTGAAAAGGCCAAACGAAACAACCTGCATCATTATGGATTAATCTTCAGAGGCACCGTCCCTCCCTCATCGCACATTAAAGTGCATTTTTTATTATTAAAGGAACTAACCTTCCCAAAACATGTTTTGTCCAAAAACAGATAGCTGAGACCGAGTTAAAACTTAAAGTCGAAGATTGTGTACGAAAATGTTCCCTGGATTTTATAATCAATGCAAAACGTACTTTCGTTTGTGATGCTGAACGGGACTGCCTGCACACAGGTGTCCTACCTCGCTCCTGTTGCACGAACCGCCTGTCTGATATTGGACACGGAAGTTGCCTGCTCACATCGCCCGAGTCACAAGGTCAACGAGAAACTGGTAACGTTCAGCCAGTTGTGACACAATGATTCTTCTGCATCGAGTCCCGCTAACCATCACTGACGCAAGTAGGATTTTGTGTTGAAAATACGATCAATGGAGCATTTTAAAACACAGTCTTCGATTTTACGTTCTTGCAGATTCCTTTTACCAGTTGGAAAGACGCTGGCCGTCTTCGACAAAACGTTTTGTTCTAGGCTATGGGAGGAAATTAAGTTCGCGCACAGGGATTTAATATATGTACTTGCTATAAAAAATAATTTAAAAAGCTGCAACAGTTAGGATGACGGCATTCTCGAGACGGTATTTTTGAAAAGTTGTGTAGCTTTTTTGTATGTACAGTGGAATGCTTTTCAGGGAAAGAAAAGAGAACGAGAATAACACACTAAATCAATAAAACACCAGAAAACTTGGGGGGGGGGGGGGGGGGGGGGGAAAGAAAAGAAAACATCAAAGTTGTTTTGTGTGCTCGACAAGCGAGTCAGCAAGAGAGACAGCGAGAGAGAGAGAGGAGTTTTAGTCACTCATTCCAAAGAAACCAAACAATCAATCCAATCTAAAGTCTACTTGCATTTTATTCCACTTTCAGCACACAAGCAGGTACAGTGTCACAGATACCCACTGTCACGCCTCACACGCCCAAGCAGCAGCTTACCCTACCCAAATCTCACTTTATGCTCCCACATACACTTACACCTGTCTCGATGTCCTTCATAAAATCATTGCACATACACTTCGGGTGACCCCTAGTTTATTTGATTACAGCTGGAGAATTTCCCACTTCCGTTTGCAAACATACTGACTGAGTAAAAGACTGATACTGGAGGTAAATGAACTGATAGGCATTATTCCTGGCAGCAGGTGGAGCATGCAAAGCTACTATAACTTTTCAAAAGCTGACCTACTGCAGGTTTGTGTTAAAAGATTGAGCTTTTGACACTTTTGAACTCTCTGCAAAGGTGACCTTAATTTCTGCGTCTGTGGTAGTCCACCACATGGTGTTTTCAGAGTGTGACAAAAGCAGCGAACCAGCATTATCAAATGCCTATACTTTATAAAGCCATGCGTCAGTGAAATCTGACAGTTTTCCATCAAAAATGGCAATGCTCGTCGCATGGAATGCATTTAGTCTCACCATACAAGGCCTGTATATTAAAATAAGACTTAATCTTGTATTTTAACTCCTATCTACCACATAGGATCACCTCAGATATAACTTAGTCTGGGACAGAACAAAGCACATGCTGGGACAATCACTTTTGAAGTTTATAGACCAACATTATCAATTTGATAACTCAAAGTTAAAAGTGGAGATAAAAACCTCCTCTTCGTGAAAATTGTCCTTTTTCTTACACACTTGGATATTGTAAAGGTGGAAAAAAAAAGCTATCATTAAGTATTCAATATATGCAACAAACCAATATCAAACTATGAAGAGACCGAATGCAAACACAAGGTAACATTAACGAAAGGTTAAAAAGAATGCTGAATTTAACAGGAGTGCACACATTTTGTGTTGCCCTATGAAAATCAGCATTCCCTTTAACCTTTTATGTGTTCGGATCTTGTTTCAGACTGCTAGCAGTCAACACTGTTTCTGATGTTTCCATGCTGATGTTTCCCTCCCCTCAAGTCCTTGTTTGTCATAATAATAATACAGGGGATTTCTAGAGTGCCCATCTAGCAGTCAACACTGTTTCTGATGTTTCCATGCTGATGGTTCCCTCCACCTCAAGTCCTTGTTTGTCATAATAATAATAATAATATAGGGGATTTCTAGAGCGCCCATCTACCACACAAGGTGGGAGCACATGGCACTTCACAATACTAGCAGCACACACACATCAGATGGGGGATGGGCACGACTGAAAAAGACACTTGGGAAATAATTATTGAACAGGTGCATCTTGAGGTGTTAAAGTTGGCTGTAAATTGTGTGTAGGTAGTCAATATACTCGTGTGTGCAGATGACTATGTACAGTGTGTATACAGGTATCTGCCTTTAAAAAATAGTCCCTCCGGGCAAGATTTTGCGCTGTACATATACATTGTCATTACACGTATTTCCAATCAATCTAAAAGACTCCATATTCAGCCACTGCTTTTGCCTGAGAGAGAAACCTTTACCTTCAGGAGAGAAAAAGGAAGGAATGCATGCTTGTGTGTGGTGCATGTATGTTACCACCCCCATTCCTTTTTCTTTTTTAAGGATTACAGTATGTCAGAAGCATAATCTACTATTCTACAGGTAGCTAAATGGGCATGAACATTCATGCAGGGTATGCTTCTGAAGCATTTTTTACAGTACATTATGGTTAATGCTAACAGGTTTGTATAGTTTTGTTTTCACCCCAATTTCCATATTTCAGTCAGCAACTATATTACACAGATATAGCACCTACCATCAACAGTAACATGGAGGTGGGGGGAGGAAGAGAGAGAGAGAGAGAGAGAGAGAGAGAGAGAGAGAGAGAGAGAGAGAGAGAGAGAGAGAGAGTTTTCTGAAAGAATGTTTGAGTTACTGAAGCTACTATCACATTATATTTACGAGATTCAAACTGAAATAGGTTACAGAAAAAGAATGTTTAAATATACCCCCCCCCCCCCCCCCCACCAAGTGTCAATATGCTGAAGGCGATTACTAATCATGAAAATTTAGAGACAGAAAAAAAAAAAAGAAAAAAAAAAAAGGAGCAGTTTTCCACTTTTCAAAATAGATTTACACAGATTATTATAGCCTCATAGAGTCATACTGGTTCTTATCAAGGGTTGCAAACACTTTTTAGAAATTGCATACAGCAAATGCAGTGTCTTATAAAATTATTTTAAAATGCGTACAATCAACCACACACTGACAGCAATTTTATTTAGAGTACAATCCTGCACTTATGTAGTTGAAATTCAGCCTCTTGCATGTAGAATTCTGCACTACACTTGGCATCCTCAAGCTTGGGACCCTACATGGTAATCAACGTTTTCACTGGTGTCTGGTTAGATCTTGGCTGTTTGCTGGTACTTGCAGACTCCTGGATGGTTTGTTTAACTTGCCTGTTGCCAACTGGCTGAATGGAATGAACTGGTTCAAAACTATCATCACAACCATGAAAAAAAAAAGCGTTTTCTGCATTGCCTTTCACATCATTATGCTGAGCTGCTAAATGTGGTTGGTCCCACAAAGAACAGCCAGAATCTAGTAATGCAACTGGAAACTGATGTAGGCAGTGAACTAACCCTGACCTTGTTCAATGTCACCCACCCTGGTCTGGCTGAGCCAAAATAATTAACATGCTCAGACAACTGACTTCACACCCAGACATCAGAGATGTGAGAGAGACTGCTTAAAGCCTTTAATTAATATGCATTCTGTTGTACAGATCTGGACTTTTTCTCTCTCTTTTTTCTTTCTTTTCATAATAGTGAATGCATGGGGTTTGAGCAATTGTGTCAGGCATTTATTTTGCCTTAAAAACACATGTTTTTTTTTCTTCTTGCATATTTGTGACCCCTGTTTTACACTATAAATACAAGGTAAAAATAAGATGTAAACAGTAACAATGTGATAAAACTGACTAGATCTTAGTGTGGACTTGTCACATGACCCCCAGTTGATGGTACTTCTTTTCCAGTTACCTCAGCTTCCCCAGCAACCTGGTGTCTTTTTAGCACATGCATAAATTAAAGAGTTCAGCTGCTGTGACAGTGTCATGTTGAATTCTTTTATTATTTAAGGTTAAATTCTGTGACCAACCAGCAATAAAAACAAAATATTGGTAAACACTGTTACTATTATTGCAATGCCCATAGGTAGAGAAAATACACACACACACACACACAGTACCTCATTCATATATATACACACAAAAACAGAGTCCAGCATGTTTAGTAAACATCTACCTTGGCACCCAGCACTGTTTCCTGAGATCATACTCTGTATCACCATACTATCAGTCTCAAAATGTGGAATTCAGCATGGATGGACAACTTCCTCTTTCTGCACATAAGTCTGAAATAAATGTTTATATATTATCTAAGTGGTTCCAAAGCATGCTTTGTGTTTTCAACAATAATGTTGTCATCTGTGTGGTTTTAAAGCATTAACTGTGATGCTTTATTTTTGCAACTACAATGTTATATTATGCTTGTGCTGTCTAATAAGTTACTCCTTGGATTTTAACATTTTGTCAACGGCACAGGGTCACCTCAGGATGAACTGAATACCCTCACAGTCACAGGAACAATAAAGTTGTGTAATACTGTATTAGTTTCCCACACACTGGCTTCATAGTTGATGGAAAAAACAACCACAGCAGACAAAAAGCTGTTGCAGACAAAGACCAGAATTATTTTCTGCATAGCAGTAAACCACACATTTTCAAAATGCTGTAAAAATAAACTTAAATCCACCTGCTCACTGCTGGTGCTGAGATAAGCACCAAGATTATGGCAGCATTTTTAACACTGGGAATGCTTTCATTGCTTCAACTTCCAACCTGTGATAAAAAGCCAGACATATTACAGAAACTGGAACTGTCATGCCTGCAATGATGACAACAATGATGGAGACACTCAATGTGACACTTCTACCACTACCACTGTTAATCTTAAAAGAACACATTACATGTTGATTAAGATTAACAGTAATAACAATAGTATGGGTAGAAGAGGGGATATTATCAGCAGAAATGGAAGACACTCTTTAACAAATAACTTCAACAATAAAAAATATAAAATACAGGTAGAACAATCATACTATGTCATTGTCAGTATGTGCTTATACAAACCTGAAAAATTATCTAGATAATGAATAGAAGTAGCTTTTCAACATGAGACAGTATACACTTATACATGGTGACAATTAACCAGATATTCAAGGTCAGTCAGTGACAGATTCATTACAGCATTTCAAAATAATAATAGAGAGTAACTGTGAAAGACACAATTCTTGTGAAACTGTCACCACAGAAAGGCCTCATTTCCATATCACCGGAACTTGCCAAAGACCGTGAACCATGATAGCCACCACAAAAAAACAGCAACACTTAACCCTGAAGGCAAACACTGAAACAGCACCACTTTATTTGCCACACAGAATAATTCCATGTTAAGTCACATGGTGTTTCAGTGTACGCTTTTGAGTCAACACTCTCTGTCAGCTTCCCATGTTGTTTGTTCCACAGATTCTTTGGCTTCGCTTCAGCATTTCATTCCACATGTTGCTGCAGTCAAGGCATAACTGACCAGAACAAAAAACTACACATTCAGTCAATATGGACAAAATTGACGGTTTTTTAAAATTCTGAAACTCAGCTGTGATTCACTAGCAACACTAACACGGGAGCTGACCTTGTGGTCTGTGGGGGCAATAAATTTTAAAAAAGTACATACTTAACATGAATAACTTCAAAAGATAATTTTACAGTAAGTTTGCAAAACGCGATGTTCTTAAATTCCCTGCTTTTACTAAAATTCTTTGACACTGTTAGTTGTGTTTTCTCTCTCTCATTACAAAAACTCAAAATACTGCAATTTTGCAGTTCCCAGACTTCAGTATAGGCCCTGAACAATTTGCATCACACACACAGTTGACACACGCTCCTTGTGCCTTATTTGAGGGAGGAGCCCACTCTCACAGTCTCAGCAGCAACCATCAGGCTGCCCTTTCCTAAGTATCTGCCACTGTTCCTTGTGCCAGCTCCCCTTTTTCTTTCAAGCACTGAAGTAAAAATGGACAGTTATCTGTTAGTTGTTGAGGCTTAGAATCCTCAGACATAAGAAATGGCAGGCTGGAAGTTGATGTATGGAGTGTGGGAGGATTTCCAGCTCAGATCCAGAGCATAATAATGAACATGTTCAGCTCAGTTCTAGAGCATAATAATGAATATATTCAAGTTCCTCAAGCTACCACCAAGGAAGCAGGAAATGTATGTGACACCAAGGAAGCAGGAAATGTATGTGACACCAAGGAAGCAGGAAATGTCTGTGACACCAAGGAAGCAGCAGTTGTCTGTGCTACCAAGGAAGGAGATGTCTGTGCCACCAAGGAAGCAGGAGATGTCTGTCCCACCAAGGAAGCAGGAGATGTTTGTGCCACCAAGGAGTACAGACACAGCAGGAGGTCAGTCTTTCACAAAGCCTATCTTCAGTGACTGTGACTCACTGTGGTGGTTGCAGCAAAGAAAGTGGTAAGTGTCATATTCAGCTCTGAAATCATGCAAGAAGTTCACCATCATTCACTCTTGTTCACAATGGCTCTTTAAAATTCACACTCTGGACATGCAGCTAGGTTTCACATCGTTCAGTTCAGCACCCAATGCACAGATTATGCACAGAGCACCCTTCCTCTCACAAAGTCGACTCCTACGCACACAACACACCACTCACTTCATTTCCAAAGCCACACTGACCGCACTTCACTCATAGTTTCAGCCAAGGATGAGACTCAAGAGCACTCTGACTTCGGTCACCATAGTCATAGGTCAGTTCCTCTCCTTTGTTTATATGTTGTGAAGCAAGAAGTACAAGGAATGGCTTGTCCGCGATGGCAACCACCTTGGTGTAGCAGTTACCTTTACGACTGTGGTTGAGAAGGCGGCCCAACTTTCCAGTCTCTTCTGTAGCATCAATGCTGCAATGCATAAAGGACAATCAGTCAGGGACCACAGATGGCATGAGCAGTCAATGGTCTTTGTTGACCTTCTTTCTACATTAATTTTACTGCTTTGTGCATCACAAAAATAACTGCAGTGGCCTGAGGGTGGTGTTTGGGGTATGGCAGGGGTGGGGGTGGGAAAGGGGGTGAGCAAGTTGAAATAAAAAGAACTAGCTGTTTGCATTCTTTGCCTCAGGCCTATCATTAAACATCAAGGTGTTCAGACAATTTTGGCTCAAAGTGGATCATCACTGGCAAAGAAAGCACCAGAAAGAAAAACAACACACAAAACCTCACAGCATTACTGAACACTAAAACTGGGTCAAAGCATTGCTCTCTGTTGCAGAAACTCTGCTACAGTGCAGACACATTCACGCCAGTCCGACAGGTTTCGCACGGCGATTGATAGTCCAAGGGAAGCAACTTGGTAATGGGCTAAAGCTCTGTCCTTCAATTTCTCTATCGGTTGTCTCCCATGTTGAATACTCGCTAAGCTTAGCCAGATCTGTACTTTTTAACTTAAGGTAACTCAGGGGAGGGCTTGGAGGGGTCAGCAGTTACGAGGCCAGGAACAGAGCAAGGGCTGGTTTACAGCTGGCAGGGCAGACTTTGGGAGTCAAGAATGGGTGAGCGGCAGCCTCATTTCTTTCCACTTCAGAGCTGCCTGGAAGTGGATATAATTTCATTTCTCCCCCCCAAAAATTATATAATTTTTTTCTGCAGTGGAAATATTTCCCTACGTGGGGGTACTCATCTGCTGCTACAGTCTTACCTGGACACAGTCACCTGAACTTTCCACAAGGGGTGAAGCAAGGGATAAATAAATTATACAAAATGAATAACAATACTATTAGGAAGTAAGTAAACTGGTGTTTTATGCCCAGTCAACCAGTGCACAATACTATTAACCAACAATAATATTAATAATCACAAAAGCTACGAAAAACAGATAAGTGGCAACAATACACCTGGCTTATTAAAAGCACACAACTGACCAGTATTGCTTGTTCTTGTGGTTGAAGTAGTACATGTAACAGCCAACCCTCTCGTCTTTCTCGTACAGCTGTTCCCGCTGCTTGGCCGTTGTGATGTTGACCAGTTCCCCAGCGTATTCCACCACAAAGTCGTCTTTCTCAAACTCTTTGGTTGCTATGACCCCACGACCCTTGCCTTCTATGTCCATAACCTGGACAAGAAACACGAAATTTACCATGAATAGGCAAAAACAGGTGACACAAAAACATTGTCTCAGCAGCTGTGTTGAGTTATCTCTGGGTGGTTGAGTTTCAGTCAGCTCCAGACAAGTGTAAAACAAGCTGAAGAAAATCCTAAAACAATTTTGACATCACGATCACCTAATGTACCACTTCACACAAAGGAATACCAGAGTAATCCTGTCCTTCTATTTCACCCAATTTACTTTTCAGCAACTTCCTGAAATCCTGAAATTAACATCCCCTCTGCAAAGCATCCAGAGCTATCAAATGTTCTTTCTTTTAAGCTGGAGCAGGTCAGAATGCAGCTTTACATATTCAGCCAACTGTCAGGGACAGACATCAGAATCCAAAACAGCTATATTGATGGAAAATCACAAATCTGTAACCAAACGATTGCCACAGAGGCAGAAAGTACTTGAATACAGTTTCATACATTCAAATGTTTCCTGCTCTTGCGAATGACTCCTGCTGCTCCTCAACTGATGGAATTCTGTCTGCTGTTGGAAAAATGTCTGCAGGAGTCTGCCTTCCCTGCTCGTGCGACTTCATTCTTTCTCAATATTCCTCAAAGAAGGTGTTGATGTGTTTTGTAAAAAAAAGAAAATGAGTTGGACATTTGCTTGCAGTTGTGATCTGGTGACTTGTGCTTCACCTTTTGCTGTTATCAGTCACTGTTTACTAATTAGTAATCAACAGCCTGAACCAATCCTGCATATCCGCTGAAGCCTCCATAATTAAACGATCCACTGACTGGAAATGTTACGTACAGAAACTGTAACTTTGCCTCAGGCCTATCATTAAGCATCAGTGAGTTCAGGCAGTTATGCTCTATGAGTTATCATCACCGGCAAAGTTTTTTTCACAGAGAGAGAGAGAGAGAGAGAGAGAGAGAGAGAGAGAGAGAGAGAGAGAGAGAGAGAGCTTTACCTCCAACCCATCTTGACAACCAGCCTGTATTTTTTCTTGCATCTCGTTTTCTCGTACTTTCTGTAACATAATTGTTTTTTTGTACACAATCATGCAAATATACAATAATAATTAATAGAGCAAAAATTACTTATTAAAGAACCACCTAAAGTAAAACTAGATTACGTAACTTAATACTAATAGTTTATTTCCAACAGGCATGGTTGCAGCAAAAGCCACAAGAGTATTGGCCACTGTACTTGTAAATACAATTACCATGATGTGGATTCACTGTGTTGAAAGGTGCTCAGTTTTAATTTTTTTCATTCTTGGTGCAAAGCAGCTGCTATGCATGATAACATGTTGGCCATTCCACAAAGCCTGTAATTCACCTTTTCCCTCAGCTGTACCTCGTGTTCAATCTTTGATCTTGGGTCAAAGCGGTGGAAAACTAGTGACTCCTTCAAATTGCACTGCTGCTGCAGCATCATTCCTAAACGAGGAAGTCGATTCAGGTTGCTGTGATGCCCAGCATTTTTCCTGGTGCTGCGCAAAATCTTCAAGTTCTCCACTCTCTGCTCATTCATCTTTGATTTCTTTTTTTCTCTCTCCAGTTTCCTGCACATCAGCCATTATCTGGATTTCCCTGCCGGTGAGCTCCATCACTGCATGTCTACACACATTGGGGTCAGCATGTGGCCGGTCAAAGGGATGTGTGGGAGTAAGGGATCAGCAAGGTGGCAGTCTGGACTCTATGAAGGCTGCCTGACATTCCCCACCACCTCCCCACCCCTACTCCCAAAGTTAGCCTGTGAAGAGCTCCTCCACTCCCTTAGAAGTGACTTCTAGTTCTACTCTCTCATCTCAAACAAGGTGCTCTGTTGGACTTTTGTGCTGCCCTCGTGTGAGCTTTAATTCACTACATACTTTTCCACTGTCAGATGAACTCTAATCAAGAATCATTTTGATCATAATCTTTAAGTTTGGGTGCTGTTTCTCCCAACTCTGACAGTCACATGCACAGTTAGCTTTCTCCAATTAAGTGCATGAAATGATCAGTTACAACATGACAAAACTAAGGGGGGGGGGGGAATCCCCACTGAGATCATGTTGCTGTTGTGATATGATACAGACACACACAAATGCCAGCCAGCCAGATCTTACTCAGTTACTGAAAATTATACTGCAAGTTTTCAACAGCCAGACTCACACAGGGTGGTAATGGTATACTTGGCTGTGACCTATCACTCTGATTTTTAACTCTGATATTGTGACAGCTCTGTGGTATGTAGTGAGTGAACATAACTGTATAACATATTAATTTTAAGTTTTGCACTGGTAGTAATTTTTAATATGAATACAATTACAAATAACTTGTTCACCGGAAATATTTTTGTAGATCATGAAAATAAGAGTCCAAAAGAAACCAAAGTAGTAAGAACAGAACTTTATTAATATAAAGGTTGTACAGGTAACCAATAAAAACAAACCCGGTCAATACATGCAGCACTCTTAAAACAATTAATGCTTACCATAATAATTAATATATACCAAAATATGACTTAGCAGGAAAAGGCTAAAAGCCTACAACTCAGTATGACTATGCGTATGAGCCATAAATATATAACTGATATGAAGAAGAAAAAAACACACCCTAGCCCAGCACTTTGATTCAAAATTATGAAAGAATATCTGCTGACCTGCAACTTCATGCATATAAAAGATCAGGTGACACAACTAGCTTTAGGAAGTTAGTTTGCCAGCCTGCTCCAAACATTGCTGTGGGGTTTTTTTAGTATGCACACCAAGACTTTGAATTCACTGTTTAGTAGTGGTACACAACCTGTCAGAGAATGCATTCTGAAGGCTTCAATTGAATTGTAAAACATGAACGTATGCCAACAAAGCCATAGCTTTACCTTCAGCTCCCTGCTGGTCATGCGCTTTCTGTCACTGCGCCGCACCAGGAAGAAGTCTGTTATGGGCTTTTGAGGCTCCTCCTCCTTCCCACATTCTTCCCTGGAAACAAACGCATGCAACTTGGATTACTATAGCAATATGAGCAACAAAATATAAGATAGGTATGGTTAACTTTAGTCTTTGTTATTTTAGTTTAATATAATAATAACCATGTGTCTCACAAAAAATGGCTGCTGAAAACAGGAACTTTCATACCCAGCCTCTTGCTGTCTTGGCAACTCACAATACAACAATCAGCACAATATCAGAGTTAAACTAATTTACTTTTGTTTATTTAAGTTTGTACATGAACAAGATGACGGATAAAACTACAGCTTTCTGTACAACTACAAAGTACAAGTGAAGCTTTTTAATAAGTTTTACTGCACTCATTCCGATACTGTGTTCGAGCCAGGCAACACTGTGTTAATGCTTGGGACAACATGTGTTATACCACTGTAGGAAAAGCATTTCTCATGTTGATACAGCACAAAATCTTGTCCAGAGAGACTATTCAAAGTACAAACATGCACCTGCACACATAAGACTATACTGACAATTCACAATTTACAGCCAACTTAATACGATAAAGACATCAAAATATATATTTATATACTTAATATCATAAGACATCAAAAAAAGAAATGGAAAAACAAAACAAAAAAACTCCTGAAGGAAGATGAAGAAGAGTAGGAGTAGCATACTAGCACCTGAGACACAAGGGCTGAAAATGAAACTTCAATGAAAATGACTGGGGTTACTATTCTAAATAATATGACTAAACATGTTAGCTGCTACATGGGGTAAAGAAAAAAAGGTGGATGGAAGTGATAAAATACAATGGGGCTGGGGCTGGGAGTAATAAAATACAACTAAGAACCAGTTTAATAGTATAATACAGTGGGGATAGAAAGGGGATAAAGATCAAACTAAAAGAAAGATGAGAGTGGAAGTAATGAGATACAAGTTTACAACTGGGGTTGAAAAGGGAATAAAAAGTAAAATGAAGCTGTAGTGTAGGAGTAATGAGATACAAGTTTACAACAGCTTTGAAAGGGGATAAAAAAAATTAAAAAAAGGAAGATGAAGGGTGGGCGTAACAGACACAAGGGGTGGAGCAAGGGGCTGAAGGAAGGCAAAGAGTGGCAACATGCAGCTATCATTTATCAAGTGGCTGAAAAAGTCTACAAAGGAAGATGAAGGGTGGGACTAGGAGTGTGAGACAGCTGGTGGAGAAAGGGGCCAGCTCAACTTACCCAGTCTTGGCAGTGGCATCAGTCCTGGGTGTGCACTTGCCCTTTGATTTTTGTCCCGATGACACTGACACATTTCCAGAAGATGATACAGAAGAACCCTTCCCTGATTTTGAGGCCGCAGACTTGGGCTGCCCGCCTCGCTTACGAGGTTTCTTGGGCCCTGAAACACCACCAATCATCTCATCTGCTTCTGCCTGTGCTCTGAATGTTTCACCTTCACCTTGTGCTTGAGCACTGGTGTTCTGAATATCTGCTAATTGTTTGCGACTGCATTTTGGTTTTCTGGGATGGGTCCTTCCATTTTCACCATTCCTGTTGAGCTTCCATCTCCTGGAATTCGGCTTTTGGAGGATGTTCACACTGGCATCAAGCTGCACAGTTTGTTCATGAACACTGCCCAGCATAAAGAGCTCATCTGAAGCCTGTGTGTTGACACTGACAGGTAAAAGCACTTGATGATGCTGATTTGAAGACTGTCCGTGAAAACTGATGGGGAACACCACTTGACTGGGAGACTGACTGTGAAAACCTACTGGGAACACTGCTGGATTTGAAGACTGCCCATAAACAATGGCTGGAGCCAACAACTGAGTAGGATAACCAAGAGGCTGTTGTCTGGCAACACCTGCAGGGGAAGTGGCTTGGCTGAAAAGCTGCCCACTCAGTGGGGACATAGCGCTGCCCAATCCTACGCCAACTGGGACAGGGTAAGGTAAAAAGGGGTTGGTAGTGTAAGAGACCGGGCCACTGTAAAGCATTGTCCCTTCTGCAGTTTGAAGCAAAACTGGATATGGCACATCTACTGCACTGGGACTGAAAGCTGCACTGGGAGAAACAGTACCACTACCAATACCACACATGCTGAACAGAGGGGAAATTGGACTGAGATTCAAGCCCATGGAGGCATGATGCTGAGAGAACTGCTGCTGTCCATTGTTGAAAAAGGGTTGTCTATTGACTGAAGGGCTCTGACAGCTCCCATTTGCAGCAAAACTGGCACTATCAAAAACACCACTGAGACGAGCATGGTCATGGTGAATACTTGGTACACTGTTCTCCACTGCAGAGTACAACCCAAAACTGTTTTTGTTCCTGGATCCATTTTCACCACCCACACCTCCACACCCGTTTACAGCTGTTCCACTTTCACTCTCCAAGCCATCAATCACAAACACATTCTGACCATCTGTGACAATCACATGATCATCTGTATCAGCTACAGGGGAATGAGCTGTAGCGTGAGCACCATCTGAAAAGTCATTTCTACTAATAGCACCATCCACTTCATTTGCAGCCTTATGAAGCTCATACATGTGACCCCTATTGTCTCTTCTTACTGGAACATTACACTTTTTACAGGTGACAGAACTCGACTTGGACCAGTTTAAACCTTCCCCATTGACCATGCTGTTTCCTTCACCACCAAGAGAGTCATCATTAACACGCACCGCTACACGGTAATCTTCAGTGTAGAAAACACAACTGTGTTCCAACATTTGCTCCATAACAGCCATATTGTTAATAGTAACACCGTCTTCTCCCAGTTCACTTTCTGGTTCAAAGACACAATCTCTCTCAGTCTCATGTTCATCAGCCATCATGTTGGTCCATTCACTTGGCACAGGCAGGTCCTTAGTTATTCCAGCTTTCATACTGGTTGCCTGAAAGCCAGCATCAGAAAGTAAGTCCAGGTACTCATTGCAATTCAGTTCAACTTCTAGTTTCTTCACTCCACAGAACACTGAACAGTTCTGTAACTCCCTGCTCTGCTGAGCACCATTACTGAATACCAAGCAACCATGCTACAAATTCTTTTTAACAAATGTGTGAAACTGAAAGACAGGTCTGCCCACTGAAACAATTGAAAGAATCAATTGTACTTTGCAGAAAAAGTGCAGAGAATCTTCTAAAGTTACTACAGGTCATACATGTGTCTTCTCTGGTAAAACCATACTTGTTGCTTTTATACAGAAAAACAACAACTAACCTATGTTCACAAAAGTCAAATATGTTATGATCACACAGAAAGACACATAAAAAGTTGAATGCATTCTCAAACTACTGCAAAACACCAAGATCACTGTCATCACCAAGACTAAAGAACCTGCCTCAACAACAACCAGACCAAGTTAGTGAGTCTTTAGTGAGACTGAGAGACCTAATCAGTTTCTCTTCTGTTCTTCTTCTTCGTTTGTTCAACACCCCATTGTACAGGTTACACACTATTAGTATTACTAGTATTGTAGTAATGACTAAATGAGTATTAAGTACTACTAATGTACTATACTATGTCACTGCTGCTGTGCTAGTGCCAGAGTTTAACACCACAGTATAACTTATAAGAAAACAAGTCTGATTTGAACTGTATAATACATTAATAGTATTAATACATCTGATATAATATATTATATATCTGATTACTACTTTTACTGTTTAGCACGTGAACAAAAAAGAAGAAAGAAAAAAAGAAGAAGAAGCTGAACGCAGAAAATAACACTGTTGATAGTGATATACTATCAAATATCATCAGTAATTTGAGTAAACGAAGTCATCTACCCATGACAAACCATTTCTAACTCTTTGTTCAACTTCAAGTCAGCTGGTTTTCAAAGCTGAGTTGCAAAAGTACATTAACTAGTACTAGTACAGACTTACAATAAGTACTAGTGCTCAGCAGTATTAGTACTACAATAACTATTACTATGAGCATGAGCATTATACTTTTATAGTTTATACTTTATAGTAATGTGGCCCCATTTCATTTTCATCTTTTTCTTTGCACAACTGCAGCCTTAGGCCCTGTAAGTGTAAACACTGATATTGCTATAACTATAAGTATAACTGATATTACAGTATTACTTATTTACTATTAGTAATATTCTAGTAACAATTAACAATAGCAGTCCACAAACTTTGAGTGTTCCAGTACTTTCACTGACTGACCGAACAAGAAAATGAAAGGAAAGCTAATCTGTAATCATGGTCAAAGAGCAGTGCCAAAGGCTTTTTACGTTCTAAGAGGTTTTAAAAATCATAATGGTGGATGATCACTGAGTCATCTGTAGGTCTTACTTCCTGAACATGATGAAAGATACGGATGAAAAAAGTAATCTCTGTTGTCTGTGAAAATACTGAAATTCATCTCAGCAATGTAAAATAGAATTGAACTATGCTTGAAGAGACTTTGGCTTTATCTTCATAAACCTCTGTTCTTTTTACTGTGAATGCATTCAATTTCATTCAACACTCCATGCAGGAACACTAACAAAAAAGTAACATTACTATCATGAGTAACAAACAATGAACCATAGAATTAGAAGAACTGTTTTACTATCAGAGGACCCGAAGGTAAATTTCAATGCACTGCACAAAACAGAAGTTCAAAGCAAGTAAGGTCAATGCTATTCCTAATACTAACTGTGAACTGACAACAGATAATGGTATGACTATCAGTATCACTGATTCACTGTGAGTGTGACACTGGCTACTGCCAGTATCAGTACTATCACAACATGAGGATAATGAGTCTGTGACTTGTATGAGAAGACTAGCTGTCTGTTATTAGTGTTAATGTTATGACCATGGTGATGTACCTGTTGAGCTGGTAGTGGCACTAGAGACACTGGATGTGGGGCTTGCAGATGCTGATGATTCACCACCGGCAAAGAAATCAGTAATGTGTGATACAGCAGTTTTGGTCTTTACAGCCACAGCTGACATACTGCTGTCTGGCACTGGTCTGAGACTAGCCGGAAAAATGATCTGCAACAGAACAAACAAACCAACACTGTTTCCAAAGGCACACAAAAGTTTCTGCTTAATTTTATTTTTATTGTAACTACAACTTTACAACAATACAAGACATAATTTATAAGCTAAACTTAAACAGTCATCACAAAATATGTATAGTTTAGTAAGCTAATGTGCACATTCTGTAATACTAATAGTGTCTTTCATGTAGTTTACTGACTTGTTTCGGTTGACAAATCTAATAGAGTAATATGGTATAATATGATAATGATATGATATGGTTATCAGATTTACTTAGTCTTAGGTTAAAACTGTAATTGTAAAAGCCTTTATCTGGACTTTGCCAGCCAAAGCTATTCTATCTTAACTTTCAAAACACTGAGGTCAATGCATGGGTAGGCAAACTCAGTGAAGAAACTTCTTGTCTTGCCAGATCTCATCCAGCCTGCTCTTATTCTATAATTCTTAAAAGTCTGTAGGGATGGGGTGTCAACAACATCAGAAGGCAGGCTGGTGCAACATTTAACTTTTTTAAGCTTATATTTGTGTCCTCT
Organism: Alviniconcha strummeri; assembly: GCA_963584105.1. Classification (NCBI taxonomy): domain Eukaryota; kingdom Metazoa; phylum Mollusca; class Gastropoda; family Provannidae; genus Alviniconcha; species Alviniconcha strummeri. The sequence goes on from OY757552.1 coordinate 11,673,942, forward strand.
TATTACTGTTTCAATGTCTATTTTCAAAAGAATATTGTTGACACTGTAAAGGCCATATACTTATAAAATATGTCTCAATGATGTCTCTCCTCTCCCTGTGATACTTCATAGAATCAAATCAATCAATGAATCATACTTGGTAAATCATAGATTCATAGTCATACTCTTCAGTCTTTCGCTATGCACATTCTTGTAGTTTACTCCCTTACTTCAGTTGATACGACCTACAAATACAATAACAAGTGACAGTAAATGGATCTTCTTTCCACGGGATGATAGGTGGATGCTTCCGATGAGATTAAGAAAAAACAGCTGGGTACTCTATCATTGCATCAATATCATGTGCAGCTGATACAGTGATAGTGATACAGTCTCAGTGATCCAAGTCGTTGCTTGGTGGTCCATCGCCAAAACAAATGTACTTTGATCACGTACAGAATATTAATAATGCCAACTATAGTAATCTGCCATTTATTTGGCAGTTGTTCTACAATATATTTTACACACTGACCCGTGACCGCCGACGAATCGCCATGGTACAATACACATTCACAGGGCACTTGTTCCTAAAGTTCTTAATAATAATATCTTACATTAAAGATTTTTTTCTACGAATACAGCAGTTAATAGAATCCATATCACGCAGCAGCCGCAAACAATGTGTAAGAAATCAGTAGCAATACGTACTTTTTTTAATAAAATCTGCACACACACAATCACCTTCTCTTGTGTTATTTTTCAAAACCTTCCTGCGGTCGTGTTTGAAAAGACGGAAACCCATGTATCACAATAAGGAGCATTCTGATTGGACAATATTGGAGAATCAAAATTTCAGTGATGTGAGATTGTACGTGATACATGTCAAATGTTTTTATTTTTAATTTAAAACATCAAATTTCTCGATAGTTTGCTATTGATATCCATGTACTAGCTTTTTATTGTGTTTTTAATTCCTTTTAAATGCAACTACTAGATCATTTCGGGATCCCACTGACTCATGGGTAATTTTAGTTATGGCCGAACCTACGGTCGAGCGAGAAGTACGCATGTAACTGCGAAGTAGAATGGATTCAGACGCGAATGTATGTACTTTCAGCTTTCCTAATGACTGTAATGTTTAATTTAAGGAGTTACTAATTGGCTCTGTCGACAAAATATTGTTCAAGATAGCTTTTTTTGTTCTATATTTCCAGAAAGTTTGATGATGCGTTCCGTATCGTGTCTACAAATGTAATGCTTTTTAAGGAACATACAGAACAATCTGCTGACTTTGAAATGTTGTTTGGTGGTTCTTGGGGTTTTATTTTGCTGTAAACGATGAAAATTGATTTAATTCAATATTTGTTTTTAATTATTTTCTTTCTTTTTTTTGTTCACGACTATGCGAATTTCTGTTTGTTTACATCGATCGTACACAAATACACGTGGAAGTTCTACGAAGTTTACAGTTAACATTGTGTGGTAATGCAAGACTCCAAGAGGCTGAGCCAGTTTAAGTTCTGGTGTAAGTCAGTGAAGTGGTCATTACGGTTGCGGATCCTTTCGACAGTTTAAAAGTGAAAGAAAAACTATTCAGAGGTTTACTGCACAGCAATTGTGATGCAAATCATAATTCATTCTGGAATAGTGGGAAAAAAGGTGTATTTCCCCCCACCAACTTTGTGGACTTGTGTTTGTATGCATTGCGTAAGTGTCTTGTGAATGAAACAAGGGTAAAAATGCACTTTATTCTTAGGTGCAGGCCAAGATTCTGGATGTAATTCATTGTGTTATCCCTTTTTTAACTTTTGCATCACCCTAGCACTCTCTACAAGGTCATCAGGTGTGAAAACACTACCTGTCAACATCTTCATCAGCTTCAGTGGTATTCTTTTTGTGTTGAGTTGCTGTAGCATCATCTGCTATGTTGGTCATTTGGAACTCTTGCTAGGGTGTATTGATCATGTTCTACATTTTGATTACTCATGAAATGTCTGAGGTTACTAGGTGTAAATGTGTTACTGTGACTGATTGACATCTGTGCTATTTTTGTTAGTGTTTACTTTGTCAAGGTACTCTACTGTAGATCTACAACTAGTACTAGTTAGCTGCAGCTTTAGCAGTTTCAAGAGTGATGCAGGCACAGTGTAATCATACATTTTACTAATATTCCACTTAAAATAAATGCAGGTGAATTTCCTTGACGTCTTGTACTTAAAAGTTATATTTTGTTTGTTTTGTTTCTGTTTATTTGTGTAGCATAACTGCAAGCTATCCAGTTGCATAGTCTAGTGTCCACAGCATCTTCTGACAAGTTCAGAATGGCTTAGAGTTAGACAGCAGTTTGACACAGCAAATGACAAGAATACCACTGAAGATGTTAATAATAACTTAGCATTTTCATGCTTAATGCTGCAATGGACTTGCCATAGAGTGGAGCAAATCACAACAGATCACGTCTGGAATCAGGCTTGCCAATGCCATGCCCAGCACCTAAAGTGCATGTTTACTGAAAAAAGTTATTTGATATTGCTGTCACTTTATAAGTATAATTTTTATAAATTATATGACATAGTATAATATTAGCATAATAAGATGATTAATGTAATGACATCAGTCATCAAAATTTACACATGTACCAACAGACAAAGTGACTTACTGAAGTTACTTGATCATTGTAAATGTAATAATTATTGTTAAAATAAAAAGTTTATCTTTTTCCCAATCAAACTGAGCAAAGGCATGTTGTTACAATGTTAGTTTTTGTTACCATTCACTAGCCTTAGTAAGTTAGTACAGAACTGGTTTCAAACAATTTAACAAACAGTGTTTTTCCTATCAAACTGATCAAAAACGTGGAACTAGCTGAAGTTAGCTGGACAACAAAACTAGAAATACAGTACAGTTGGACTTGATTGTTGATGTCACTGAGAGAGAAATAGACATAAAGGCTGTGATGTGTATATTGAGTTCATGTTTATTTTACTAATTGGCAGTCATTTTGTCTTGTTCAAGTTGTTAATGGCAGCATTGTCAGTATGACACTGATGTCATTGTCATTGTGAGGTAGGCTGTAAAAAGTGTAATGTTAATTACGTTTGTTTTGTAGAGTGGCAATCATTTTGACTTCTAGACAATGGCTTTGTCAGTGTCTGACACTAACACATTGAGAGAGGGGCTGTATTATTTTTGATGTTTATTTTCAGCCTGACACTTGTCATTGACAGAGAGGACATACTGTGCTGATATAATAATGATGCTTATTTTGCAGAGTGGCGGTCATTTTGACTTGTTGACAGCGGCACTTTCTGAGTCTGGCCTTAGTGGCTTAGCAGATGAATTTGCTGCTGAAGAGAGCACTGATTCTGCAGGATTGTCAAATCAGGTATGTCTGAAACTAGTGAAAGTGAAACAGCTTATTGTGATAATAAAACACCACCAGGCTCTCTGCTGTGTGGTGGTATGTAGTATTATGACCTATAACAGTAGGAGTAATACTGGTAGAATTATTATTGCTGTTTATGTTATAGTTACTAGTATACTGTAGATTTAGATAATTTCTGACAGTTTTAATTTTTATGTCACTGGACTCTCCTGTCAAAAAAACAAACAAATACAATTTGCAGTGGCCCAATGAATAGCACTGACACTGTGAGTGTGACAGAGGAAGGAAGTGAAGAACCAAGACCAAAGTAGTGGGTACATTAAATTACACCACTGTAGGTTAGTACTATGGTAGAAATACTAGAATGCAGATGCCACATTTATTTAATAATCATGCAGAAGTAATGCTATATTAGTGAATTACCAACACTGTTATTGTCTTAATGTATAACTGTAACTAGTGTAAGTGTTGTAACATTCACAGCATCTGTGAAATAGATGAAGTAAACATACCATTTGAACTTTTGTCTTTGCTTCTTTATGACATGTCCCATCCATTCCCATCCATACTGGCATAGGTAATCATGGAAGCTGCCTCAGTTTATTGTCATTGTGTAAAAGTGCTGCAGGAATGTTGTTTTTTAAGTTTAAGTTTAGTGTGAAACTTCTGCTTGAACTCTTGGTATGTTTTTTGGTGTTATGATTAAAATTGGTGAGCCTGTGTTAGTGTGGTTGTCAAGACTTTAATCTTTTGTTGCAGGTTGTGTTAGGGCAGCCTCCGCTGGCCCAGTCTTCTCCAGCTCTGCCTACAACCCCACATGTGATAAACGTCAGAACTGTCGACTCTGGTGTTAGGCAAGTGGTTGTTTGCCAAAGCACCCCTACCCACCCGATGATCAGAGTGGTTCAGAGCACTGACCCCCATGGCTCAAGGACACCGGTCACCACCAAGGTCATTAGAATTCCACAGGCTCAGACCAGCTCACTGTTGCAGAGGTCTGGTGGCAGCGGGGTGCCCATTGTTGGGGCACAGACACCGAACGGTCAGCGGATTGTGCAGCGAGTTGTCAGTGCAGGGACGCCAGGGTCCGCAGGGCGCATCATCACTATTTCTCGTGTTGCCAATGGTAGCAGCACTCCTCAGAGCAAGAATGTCATCATGACCCCACAGGGAGGGATGGTGACATCTCAGGGCATGAAGAACATCATCGTCACTACTCAGGGTGCCAACGGCAGTGGGGCTGTGCCTAAAAAGATCTATGTGACTTGCAACGGGCAGTCACTGGGACCCGTGACAACAACAGCCAACAGCCAGGTGTTGTTGGCAAACCTTGGCCAATCACCGCAGCTGCTGCAGACTGCTGGAGGCGGGCAGAGGCTGGTGATTAACCAGGCCAATGGACAGCTGTTGCGCGTAACTCATGCCCCGCCCACCACAGCCTGTGTTTCACTGACTTCTGGCACTACACGAGTGGTGAACGCTGTCCAGGAGCAGACGCGAATCATCCACTCACCGTCTGTGGGTCAGCTGCAGTCCATCGCACGCACTGTGGCAGGATCCCCGCTGCAGATCATCAACAAATCCAGCCTATCAGGGGCCAAAGTCATCACTGCTAGCTCCGCCCCCTCCCCAGGCCCTGCCCCCAGCACATTCCACCACTCCCCCAGCATGCCTCTCCTGACCAACGGGGTGTCCCGCAGTGACTCCCCTGTGTATGGGATGGGGAACATTCCCACCGTGGTGCCCCAGAAGCTCAGCGTTGGAAGCATCGGCAGTTTGAGCAGCAGCAGCTTGCCTGTGAAACAACCAGTGACTAGCAAAGACCTTTCTCGGCTCTGGCACACAGACGACATGAAAATGAGGACCTACAATCATGCGTCTCCCAGACAGGTAATGATGAGAATGCTGCATGCAAAATCAGGGTTGTCATACTCATAGTAATAATATTCAGGGGTCACAAATACTTTTTTGAACTTGTGTACTGATGATGCTACACCCACTGACAACAGCAAAAAATTTCCCAGTTTATCCTTGTTTGTTTCATCATATGTACAAATGAAAAAGTTCTGTTCGTTCAATAGACTAGCGATTTCGTGGCCTCCCTGGGTTTGGGGTTGGGCTAGTTACCGGTTCTTGCCATTCACTGTTTTTTCTCTTGGCTTGCCCTTTATCGTTCATTTACAGTGTACGAATGAGGGGGCTAGTCTCAATGTTTCACGAGAGCTCTCATTCTTTCTTTGTGTGAGGTAGTTCGTGAGCGTCTGTTGCCCTGCCATGTTGTTACTGCTAAGTGGGTTTATCATGTACATGGATTACATGTATCCAGCCTTTGTCCCGTTGCTCAGTGACATTACTTGCCTCCTCTTTCTTTTCAGAAAGTGTTGTTGTTTTCTCTTTTCCCCTTCTTTTTCACCGTGCGTTCTTTTCTTTTTTTTAATCTTTGGTTTATTGGCCATTTCATGCATGCTTGTTAGCTTGCCTGATTAGGGCAGCCGTTTTGCATTTTCAGTCTGCAGCCTTTGTTTTTCTAGATGGAAGCCAAGTTAGTGAGGGTTTGGTTTAGAGTTAGTTATGGTTAGTTTGGCTTTCCATCTGTTTGTCGTTGGCACAGTTATTTTTGCTCTGTGTTCTTCTGACTGTAGTCGTCCACTCCTTTGTTGCAGACAGTAGTCTATTACTATTAGACTGTTGTGATTTGGTGGGTTTTTCTTTCTTTTTTCTCCACCTTATGCTTGCAGGTAGGCAGCCGTTTGGGATTTTGAGGTGGTTTCAGCTGTTTTGTTTCTTTCCTTTAGTGTCAGCTGTTTGCTTGACTGATTAGGGCAGCCATTTTGTGCTTGCCACCAGCATTTGTGGTTTGTTGTGGTCTTTCTTTCTTTGCCACAGGCATTTGTGTACAGTGTTTCTTTCATGGCCCTTTCTGCCGTAGGCATTCGTGTTAGACTTTTTGTTTTTGCCTTGTTAGCACTTGTTTCAGGGTATCATTGTATCTCTCAATTTTTGGTATCATGCTGTGCGCTTGCTGCTTGTCAGCTTCATCCTTGGAGATTTGAACTGGAATTTTTTCCAAGTCGGTTACCCTGTGGACAGCTCTACAAATTCCGCTTTAAAGCAAACCCCATTTGGTATTCCGCCGTAAGGTTTACAAAATTGCACTCAGTGAAGTGCTCGCTACACAAATGGGCATGACTAAGGCACAGCATCAAAGTCAGCTCATTTGAATTGTACAAATTTTACCCATTTTCGCCTCATAGCGGGTCGATTCAATGGGAACTCGTGCATAGTTATGCTTTGGGTTGCTTGTGAGTTGTTACAGTTTGCTGCAATACAGTAGGCCAGCATGGTTAGAGCTTTTTGTCAACCACAACCCATACACATTCAATTAACAATCTAAGATGGCGTCCGCAATGACTCCCAAGACTGACATCACTTCTGAGAAAGTCGTGTGACTGATGGAGAACCCAAGACAGCAGTCTCGGCCTGTCTACAGAAAATAAAGTTGATTAAAATTATAAAAACCAACATAAACATTTTTTTTCTCTCCATTTTTTATTTCATTAAATCTCAAACTAGTGACTCATTTATCAATCATTTCGATGGTCATTTTACATACTTAAAAATCTTGGACTTTTCCTTTAAAAACAATCTTGCACTTGTCTCATTAAAATTCTGCCTCATGTGCCTACAGCAGAATTCTGTACAAATCCGATGGATAACGGCTCTACTTTTTTCGAGCTTTGGATCGTCCATGGCAGTCAACAATTTTCACCAGTGCTGTGTTGGATCTCAGATCTTTTACTGCTGCTGGCAAGTTCCTAGCTGGTTTGTTTATCTTTTTGAGCAGGTGGCCTATTGCCAGTCAGTCAGAACTAGTAACAGAGACTGGTTCAGGACTGCGAAAAAAGGGTTAGAGTTTTGGTCATTGTCTTTTGTTACTGCTGAGCTGCAAAATATGCTCAGTCCTGCATGCAAATAAATGGCAGGAAACTGGTAATGAGGCCTGAAACTGGTGTAGGCAGTGAACTTCCACTAACCTCATTCAGTGTTACTGTTAGCTACCCTGGCCTGGCAGCTGCCAAAGTGTGTGTGTGTTGACAACTGACTTCACACCCTGACATCACAGAGATTGAGAGTTGGAGAGAGGCTGCTTAACCCCTTGGCTGCCGGCTATGTATCTTTATGTACCTCTTTTGGAAGTGTGTGACACCCACATGTATGTGATACCTGTCGTTTTTGTCATGCACTAGGTATCACAGATCAAGGGAAGTAACGCAATGTTTGGACCCCTGATCCAAACAGGTTGAATTTAATGTTGTTGTTTCCCTTTGCCCATAATACCCTCTTGATCAGGCATAATAACACAAGAAACCACGTGTTTTGAAGAAGTGTCTTCAGAAATGGCAGCACCCAAGCAAAGTCTGAGGTGGCTGACTGCCCTTCAAGGCCTGGCCTGTTATCCCCAGTGCTTCACATTATCATGTGAAGTTTGTCTACTGGTGTCTCAAAAACAAAAAAACAAAAATTCCCACTAACCTGCTGCTCTGTCTTTGTTGTTTCTATATTGGGTGTGTGCATGTTGTGTAATTTTATTTTCAAATGAAAGTACAGTATATCATTATCAACATTCATTCTGTGAAATTTTATGGAAATATTCCCAAAAAAATAACCAAGCAGCTGAAGATTTAGTGGCACTGGGTGCAAATGCTAATTTGTTCCCCGGCACACAGGAATGGCATAAACTTAAAACTAATAAAAGGCTCTGGCAGTCAAGGGGTTAAAGAAAACCTTTAAATAAAATGCACTCTGTCATACAGATCTGGAATTGTTTGCGTTTAGTAAGTGCATCAGATTTGAGCAATTGCGTTAAAATTGTTTTTTGCTGCGTATTTGTGACCCATGATTTTATTTATAATGTTTATTGAATTATTTTGGTTATTCATCTTTTTTAATTTCTTATCATCATGTGGTAACCATGTATGGTTGGCAGTACATTAATATTGACCTGTTAGTAAATATGCAGTAACACTATATGGTACATATCAAAAGCAAGGTTCAGCATTTTTTCATACTGGAGTGCTTGCATTTATTGCTTTGATTAGTTTTAAAACTAATCAAAGCAATAAATGCAAGCAATCCAGTATGAAAAAATGCTGAACCTGGTTAAAGCTGAATTCCTAGATTTGGCTGTTATAGTTTTGTATTAGCTTGTTCACTCATTTCCATAACCATGTCTGTTACTAAGGTCTTTAATAAATACATTATGTGCTGTTGCCTGTACTTGTGGCAAAGATGCTGAACATTCAGTATGTGGGTTTTTTCTTCGTGTTTCTCTTCCTTATTGTTATTTTTGTTTGTTTGTCAGCAAATTCTTCCTTGTTAAAAAAAAATAATAAAAAAATGTTTCACTTTCAGCAGGTGAAAAGGGAGATAGACGAAGAGGATGCAGAAGAAGAATCAGAAGAACTTGGCCATGCTGAGACCTATTCAGAATACATGCCCAGCAAATGTGAGTGTCATTGACCCAATCCCTTTTTTTAGCCTGTGACTTAAACCACTTGAATAGAAGTGGAACATGATCATTATGCTTAAAATATTCTCTGTCAGAGACTGCATAACTGATATGGATTTTTTTTTTTTTTTCACTTTCTGCTGCTTAATGATTCCAGTCCCCTCATTTGTGGTTTTAAAAATGGTATTTTTACATCATGTTAATGTTTGGAAATTGTGATATATATATAACTTTACAAGTGCCTTGTCAATGATGAAAACACATGAGCCTTTATGTATGAATCCACTATGATCTTTAATGATAGGCCTGAGACAAGGTTTGAAGTGTTGGAAATCTTAATTAATATCATGAATTTGTTGTTGCAACTGAACAATTGTTAGGATCATGTGCAGAATAGCATGGATTGAAAATGCACTGATTTGTGAGACCATTATTCCAGTGATTGTTTTAGCACTTGCTGGACAATGCACACCATTTAACACTTTTGATTTGAGGCCTGTTAAACCAGTTAAAGGGTTCTGTGTTTTGTATTAGTGGAACTATTGATGAAAGACCACCCTTCTTTTAAGGCAACTTTTGTTGTTGTTGAGAAACATTCCCCTTCATATTTCCATGTAATTTATAAATGAACACCTGGCCAAAGACCCACCTCTTTTTCGTAGGTTTTTAAAATATATTTTTTAGAACACTTTTGTTAGAGTCCTAGGTTGGCCTTAAAACTAAAAGAGGTGTCCACCATTTTGCATGATTAGGATCTTTTTCCTGAGGAATTTTTGGGTTGCTTGCCCAGGAAAAGCCAGCCAGATGCAGCAGGCATGATACCTAGCGTCATAATTTCTTGCCAATTGGTGGACATTTTGTGCAGTGCGCTGGCCAGAGCCACCTGATGGTGGACTGCAAATTGCCAAATGGTTTGCATTGGTGCCAGCGTTTTGCAGCAGGTTTTGCTTTTTGTACTGTGATCAGGCAAAGGCAGTCTTTAAAACAAGAGGGGCATTCCTTGGTGATGCACATGGGGAGATTATTTTTAAAAAAGGTTTCAGAAAATGTCATCTTGCATCACAAGAGGGGTGGTCTAATCAGGAGTTCCTGTCGGTTGTATTTGATGATTTTTTCCCCTCTGGCAGTGAATATTGGGCTGAAGCACCCTGACCAGGTGGTGGAGACCAGTTCCCTGTCCAGTGTGGAGCCGCCAGATGTATGGTACAAGCTGGCCATCCCTGAGAGCACCATTGACAGTGGGGTGCTGTCCGCCTTGCAGCTGGAAGCCATCACATATGCCTCACAGCGGCACAGCACCATCCTGCCCAGTGGGGAAAGAGCGGGCTACTTGATAGGTAAATATGGGACAGAGTAATGAAGTTGGTCATGCATGCCTTCTTGTCTAAGCAGGGAAAGGGCTATGCACTTGAAAGTAGGGAAAGGGCTACTGTTCCTACTTGAAAGGAAAGTAGGGAACAGGTGTCATGTTTTCAGCAGGCTTTGTGAGGACTACACAGAATTAGGCAATTGCATGAGAGGGATTTATTTTGCCTAAAAAATCTTTTTGTGACCCCGGTAGTTGCAGACTTTCACTCCACAAACAAGTGTGACTGACCTGCTGATTTTGTTTCTGTGTGAAAAGCAAATATGCAGGTAAATCCACTGAATGTTAGTTCAAGGGCAGGTTAGCATAATGTAAAAACTAAAACTGAGCATGCAGTTTGGATGTAATGCAGTGTGACACATGCTACTCTGTGACCCCTAGCTGTGTAGTGACCTGGCAGCCAGTTCACTAGTCTCCTGTACAAAAGATGGGTTCTTTGTGAGAAAATCAGAGTCCTACTGCCCCTCTTTCCCAGGAGGAGAGGGGTACCATAGATGCAGAAACTGATCCCTCCCTCTGTTGAGTGTCCAGAGCTATTGTCCGTTCCCTCGTCGTTTGACTGGAGTAGATAAGAATACGATGTTGCATGCTTCACCTACCTGCCAGTACCAGGAATTTTGCCTTCCAAGTTTGTTGTTGTCAAAAAAATTCCCAAGGCCTTTTGGGCATTATGAAATATGTGTCCGGGGCAGTGAATCAGACTTTTTATTTGTGATTGCATGAATTTCGCTTTGCTCAGATGTAACCATTACCATTTACTGGGTGTAAAATATCTAGCAACCAGCTCACCTTGAGACTGAATCACAGTGATGACAATGCAGATTGTTTTCAAAGTGCATTTAACCCTTAATCTCCTTTAATTGATCTGGTTGAGACCCACAGAGGAAAGACGGAGTTTGTGGCCAGTTTTGAGTGCAGACATTTGTCTTCTCACAGGTGATGGTGCGGGTGTGGGCAAAGGCAGAACGGTGGCTGGGATTATTTATGAAAACTACCTGCTGGGACGCAAGAGAGCCCTCTGGTGAGTTGAGTGTTTAGAGTTTTCACAAGCATTCAAGTTCTGGTATTTGAGTGTGTATAGTGGATATCTTTGGGAAGAGGGAGGTGCATGTGTAGGGGAAATCAGTTTAGCTTGGTGTAGGACATTTGGCTGGGAAGCAGATGGACTCTGGATCTGCTTTGAAGTGCTTTAGAAGTTTTTGTTCGTGGGCACTGTCTTGATTGGATCCTAAATCAGACATTGGTAGGGGCACTGTGGCTGTTCTGCTGGCTGGTAGTTGTTTGTCGGAGCTTAAATCAGACATTGGTAGGGGCACTGTGGCTGTTCTGCTGGCTGGTAGTTGTTTGTCGGAGCTTGACACATCTTTTCGTGGTCAGAGGGAGGATGGAAAAAATTATGAGTCATCATTGTTTTTGTCTTCATCTTCTTCTGTATTTTGTTGTTGAATGGCTCCTAACGTGTGCTTATGTAAAACTGAAAATAAGTTAAAACGGGAGCTTTTTACTTCCATCAGGTTGAGTGTGTCCAATGACCTCAAGGTGGATGCTGAGAGAGATCTTCGGGACATTGGTGCTCACAAGATTGATGTGTACTCACTCAACAAGGTAAGGACCACACATCTCAGTTGTTGTGGGAACTGCCTGCTTCTGAACCTGTGTATAACTTTACAAACTCAGTCCCATCCATCATGGGCCTGATCATTGGGGTGCCACAACAGACTAGCAGTCAGCTTTTTTCACTTGTATCTCAGACTCCAGACATCAGTTTGTGACAGCCTTCCTCCAACCACTGTTGTACTTGGTTACATCGTATGTCTCTAAAAAAAATGTTGGCAATTGACAATGTTTCATTGGTGCTTAAATGCAAAATGGCAATAAGTTCATAGGAGACAGCTGAAATTAAGCATTTTGTTTGTAGATATTAAATAAAACAAAATTCTTTGAAGTGAGTTGAAACCTTTTTTCTTTTCTTTTTTTTACCTGGGGCAGGCATTCCTGATGTTTATGTGCATGCTTCAGTGCTGTGCTGATTCCACAGTCTTAGTACCCTACCTTTCCCCAAATTTTACATGGTCGCTGACAGCGTGAAACTTAAGGGCAGCCTTGGTAGGCAGATGCAGTGCGTTAAAGAGTATCTTGTTAGTGGCATAACCAGTTATGGCAGAGTTTGGAGGAAGGTTTCAGGCATGTAAGGCTGGGAGTGGGCCTTGATCTGTCTCCAGCTGTCTGCTGTCATTTTTGGTTCCTCCTGTTCTGTTGACTACACCTTCTCATTGAATAGAGCATCAGTCCTAAAAAAGATGGACCTGACCTTGAATGTTTGTTGAAATATCACCTATTCTTGAGCCCCAGTTTTGAAAGAGCACTTGAATAGATCATCTGTGTTGACAACACCTATCTTTGAAACATCTATCTTTTGAATGTCATGCCATGAGGCACACTGCATTCTGAACTACATTTGTATGGATGTTGGCTGTTGAACCGTTCAGAATATGACTTACTCTTCAGTAATCTGAATCCTGAATCCTTGCTTTCTTTTTTTCTTGTCAACAGTTCAAATATGCCAAGATTTCATCCAAAGAGAATGGGAGCTGCAAAAAGGGTGTGGTGTTTGCCACATATTCATCTCTTATTGGAGAGAGCCAGTCCTTCAGCAAGTACCGCACACGTTTAAAACAGCTTCTCAAGTGGTGTGGCAAAGACTTTGAAGGAGTAGTATCCTTTTGAAGGAGTAGTGTGTGGAGTTTTTGTCATATTTTCTCATTGTAGATTCGCTGTTCAAAGCAAATGCAACTCGATTTGTATGTGGGTGGGTCAGAAAGTTGAAAGCTTATTTGAAGCCATGCAAACCTTTTCAATGATGAACTTCTCTGAGCCTTTATTATCTGAATTTTACTTGTGATTTTGAATGATAGGCCTGAGACAAGGTTTGCTTGAAACATAATGCTTGATATTTGTGTAGAAGATAAAATTTGGGACTCTGGGAATCTTGGGATGTCATTGTTTGTATCAGCCTCTTGGATTGAAACGGAAAGAAAAAAAAAACGAATTGAAAATTGGTGCCAGGGCAGGCTCCTAAAACATTTGGTTGTAGTCTGTCATTGTGTACAGTTCTGTACTTTTGGTCTTGGTCCTTAACTGGCTAAGATTGTGTTTGACGAGTGCCACAAGGCCAAGAACCTGTGCCCCACGGGATCCAGCAAGCCGACCAAAACTGGCATGACCGTGATGGAGCTGCAGAACCGCCTGCCCAAGGCACGGGTGGTCTACGCCAGTGCCACCGGTGCCTCGGAGCCCAAGAACATGGCCTACATGACCCGATTGGGCCTGTGGGGTCCTGGCACCCCCTTCAATGAGTTTAACGACTTCATCAACGCTGTAGAAAAGAGGTCAGTACTGGTGAGCTTCACCATGCATTTGGTTTGTTGGGTGAGCCTCTGACTCTCTGTGTGTACTGGTAAACCTCATGGCTTTGGTCAGACTGTCTCCTTCTCTAGACAGGTGAACCTCTCTGCTTGGGTCAATCTGTCTCTGTAGAGAGGCGAACCTCACTCATCTGGTCATAGTTTGACTCCCTCTGTGGACTGGTGAGCTTCACTGCTTCTGTAAAAATCAGTCTCCCAATTATACATAGGTGACCCTCACTGATCTGGTCATGTCTCCCATTGTAGACATAGGTGACCCTCACTGATCTGGTCATGTCTCCCATTGTAGACATAGGTGACCCTCACTGATCTGGTCATGTCTCCCATTGTAGACATAGGTGACCCTCACTGATCTGGTCATGTCTCCCATTGTAGACACAGGTGAACCTCACTGATCTGCTCATTTCTCCCAGACACAGGTGAACCTCACTGATCAGGTCAACCTCACTGCTGTGGTCATTTTCATATTGCTGTTAGTATTAGACAAACAAACCTGTCAGCTGTGGTCATTTTCATGTTTCTGTTAGACAAACTGCAGCCTGGAGCTATGTAAAGGTGCCAGCAATAATAAAATGGCATGCAAACCTTTTCAGTGATGAACTTCTTTGAGCCTTTGTTTTCTGACTGTGAAGTATGATTTTGAATGATAGGCCTGAGAAGAGGTTTGCCATTAAAAAAACTATCCCAGACCCTACGTTTGTAGGTATGTGGGCTGCTTCATAGATTTCAGACAAAAAATATGTGCTGTTTATTAAACCTACTTTGCCAGGCTTGTGTCTTACAGAGAAATGCTTTCTCTTGCAGAGGTGTGGGTGCCATGGAGCTTGTTGCTATGGATATGAAGCTACGGGGGATGTACATAGCACGTCAGCTCAGTTTCCACGGGGTGACATTCCGCATTGACGAGATCCCTCTTGAGCCCTCCTTCAAGAAAGTCTACGATGAGTCGGTGGAACTGGTAAGTCACTGTAGTCATAGCATGCAGGCAGTCGTTGCATTGCACTGCTTGGGTCAATATGTCACTGTAGACAGGTGAACAGGACTGTGCATCGGACCTGTCACTGTGTGGAGATGGGTGAACCCTGCTGGTCTGGTCAGTGTGTCACCCGCTGTAGACACGTGAGCCTCACTGACAGTGCTGCTGTTCTAACCAGATTGACAGTACAGTCCCTTGGACTCTTAGTCTTACAGGGATGCTGGCCCTTGACTGATAGTGCAGTCCTGAGGGAAAGGGGGGTGGGGGGTCGTGGCCTTGACTAACAATGTTGTCCACTGGAATTTAAGGGGGATGCTGGCCTGAGAGTGACAGTTCTGCCTCTGGACCTCCACCCCACCTACCTCCCACCCCCACTTAGTTTCAGGATTTTTAGAGCTTTCACCTTCCACCTGTGTAATCTGTGTAATGGCATTATTGTTGTTTACCCTACATGAATATGCTAAGCGGTGTGTGCGTTTGTGTTTTCAGTGGATGGAGGCCCGAGCCATGTTCCAGAAGGCAGCAGACCTGATCAAGGCGGAGCACCGCATGCGCAAATCCATGTGGGGACAGTTCTGGTCTGCCCACCAGCGGTTCTTCAAGTACCTCTGCATCTCGGCCAAAGTTACTCACTGTGTTTCCCTCGCTCGTGAGGCCGTCAAGGCAGGAAAGGTAAGCAGGCTTGCAAGTAATGTTCTGACAACCAGGCATTTTGATTCATGATAGTTTGTAATACAGTCATTCACTCTGATGCTGACATGTAGGTGTGTGTCTGAGTGTGTGTGTGTGTGTGTGTTTATTTGTGGAACCAGTTTCATTAGCAAAGTACTGTATCCAGTCTTAAATGTGTGTGTGTTTATGTGTTGAACCAATTTCATTAGCAAAGTACAGCGTCCAATGTTGAATGTATGTGTGTTTACTTGTTGGACCAGTTTCATTAGCAAAAAACTATGTCCAGTCTTGAATAGCAAATTTGTGCTGTCAAGCGAAGAACTGTCTGATGCTGAATTAAAAAAAAATCTATTGTGTAACTTAAAGGCTCTCACACATGTGTTGCTGAATGGGTGTAAGTGTAGAGTACATCTGCTACTGAAAGAATTGAAAAGCACTTGTGTGACTAGGTGGATTTTGTCTGCTGTGTGTTTTCCATTACTTGTGAAAATCATAGGCAGATCAGGTCCTGCGTCTCATGTTATACTTTTGACGTTGGGCAAGCACTGGTAAATCCTTGTTCATTCTGCCATTTCATTAGAGCTTTATTTGTTCATTCAAGCTGCATTGTGGCTCCTTTTTCTTTCTCCAAAATTGAGCGCGGCAAAACACTGGCATTTCACATTTGTGCAACTGTATGGTGCCGAGCACCAGTTCTTTTTGCAGATGGTTAAATGGTATTTTTGCTGAGTTAATCACTTTGCAGTCCACAGCACAAAGAAGTGTGCTGAAAGAAGTGAATGGTGGAGGAGAGAGGAATTGCCACATTGGTTGAGCGTGAGCGTGTGTGTTGCAGTGTGTGGTGATCGGCCTGCAGTCCACTGGAGAGGCACGCACAATGGACATCGTGGAGGAGCAGGGCACTGATCTCACTGACTTTGTTTCCACTGCCAAGTAAGCAAGTCATTCTCTATGTTTCCAGTTGTAGACTTTAATATGGTTTTACCTGTTTTGCCTCTGTTTAATATTTTTTTAAGCTGTACCAGTTCTAACATGGATATATATATTTTTAAGATTTATTGTGTTCTGATCGAATGTGTTTTGCCCTGATATAACTGCCCTGGTTGACCGGGCATAAAAAAAGGGTTCCTGACAACTCTTCACACAAGCTGACACTGTTGTGTTGCAGGGGTGTGTTCCAAACATTGGTGGAGAAACACTTCCCGGCCCCCAACCGGCAGAAGACGTGGGACATGCTGGGGTTGGGCAACATCATGGGCAACGACAGCAGCCTGGACTCCGGCCCCAAGAGAAAGAGAGGTCAGCATGGGGTGGGGTGGGTAGGGAGAAGCAGGCCTGTTTACCTTTACATTTGGAAAGAATTTCACAGGTGATGCAACACTAACTGCGGTTTATGCATTTGCTATGCACAAAACTAACGTGATGAAAAAGATCTGCTTGAGTTTGTATGCTGTATGACAGAACTCATTGTTTTAGTGCCTTTTTTGTTGTTTGCACAGAGCATGTGTCCATTCACTTATCGCTCAGTAACCTGCTACACTAGCCCATCAGGGATTAGGGCCAGATTGACAGGCTGAGTTCACAGTAGCTTCCAGTTACTGGAAACCAAGTGCAGACCCAGCATCTTTTACTGCTGGTTTATTATTACCTCCCTTGGCGAAGGAATCAAGTTGGGTGCAGAGTTTGCTTTTAAAACATTGAGAGTTTTCTGGATTTGTCCAACTGCGCTCATTCAGACATGTGTTTGTAAGATGTCTGGGCTGCAGTGCAAAGTTTTTGCAAATCTTGCAGGTATTTCATTTAGATCTTATGAACTGGGCAAGTAAAAGGTGAACAGGTCTGAAGTGTTAGGAGGTAAGGTAGTTTGGGTTGTATACCAGGGTGTTTTTGGTTGAGTTGATGACTTGCCTTTCTGACATGGAAACTTTGGGCACACATACTGCTGGGGTATTCCTGGTCCAGTTTTGTGCGTGTCTTGATTACCATTGGTGTTTGGTCTTTTGGGCGGTTTAGGTGGGGTTGTTAACTCCCTTGACCTTTGCCTGCCAGTGCGTACTTTCTTCACAATGGAAGGCCGTGACAGTGAATTTGCAAATTTTACACTTCGAACTTTAAAGGCATTTTTTGAGGCCCGTAGTCAGAATGTGTCTAGCAAGACGCAGTAATTTATTGCTCATGCTATAGGATGCCCCAAAACACTTTTTTCACAAACTCGCGATCTTCTGGGCAGCCAAAAAACAACACAAAGACACTTTTTTTCCACCCTCCATCCCCTTTCCCCGGTAATTTTTGTAACTGCAACAGTGGTGGCATTTGTATTGCTTCTCAATTTTAGGTTCAGCCTCCATTGTTATACACTGTGTGACGCAACGCCTACTCAGAAATCGACCCGGAAGTGACGCTGTGACCTCTCACGACTTCTTTTGCGAAAGACTACACAGGGCATTCGCTCATGAAAACCAGCTTCACCAGCCCAATAGAGTAACATCTGTATATATATATTATAAAACAGACTTGATCAAAGGGCTTTGGTGATGCTGGTGTGTAGCTTGAAAGGTGCAACAGGTCAGTCATTGAATTCCTCCTGTTGATATTTAAGGCCCCTGCAGTTCAGTAGTTCAGGTCACTCTCATGTGATGTCACTGTTGTTTGCTGAGACCTGAACTGGGGTGTAAATTTGTTTTTGCAGATGACCTTATGGGACTCACCAACAAACGACAGAGGCTTGATGATAGCAGTGATGGCAGTGACTCTGACTCCATCTCCGAGATCAGTGATCTTGATTCTATCAGTTCTGAGTCTGACAGTGACAATGACAGCAATCCGTTCGGAGGCAGTGGATCTGATAGTGATGAAGGTATGGTTTGTTAAATAGTAATTGATCATTTTGTGTCTGTTGTGGGACTTTTAGCGTAATATGTGGTTTTGTGCATGTGTGACTTGTTAAGGAATAGCAGTTTTAGTGTATGTGTGAGAGAGAGAGAAACCAAGTAGTTTCCAGTCTATGAGAAAATTGTTTCACACAGTAAGGGGGCAGGGATAGTGGGTTCTAGTCTAGTCTGGAGCGGCAGGAGAATTTTCTTCTCCAGCAGCAAACTGTAGGGAATGGTTTGGGTGTGTTTCTGAGGTGCTGAGCTCTTTCCATGTTTCACTTTCATGTCTGTGCTGTTTCAGACCCCTGGCTGAAGAAGTCGAAGAAGAAGAAGAGCAAGCCACCCAAGAAAAAGGAGAAGATGAAGAAGAAGAAAAAGGGAAGCAAGAAGGCCAAGAGGGCGTCATCGGATGAAGAAGACAGCTACTGCGACAAGGCGCTAGCCCAGGTGGCCTTCATGAGGAAGAGCACCTCCTACGTTGGTTCCGGCAATGCCAATGGTGCCACAGATGGCCACAACAATGAAGTCAGCGGTGAGATTTGGGGTATTTTATTTTTTGCCAGTTGCGGAAAGTTTGATCAACTAGACATAAAAAGAACAAATTCCATGACCATGCAAACAGTGTATTTTCAGTGTTGGGTGCAAAATGGTATTTCAGCGCAGGTTTCCTAAACAGAATGGGCTGGCTTTAGGGGTTTATTTAACAGTTGAATAAAAAGAAAAATGAAACAAGGATATCTGTGAGAGGTTTTAAACAAGATCCAAATACATAAACAATTAAAAGGAAGGCTGATTTGATAGGACCATACAGAACACGTGCACATTTTGGGGGTAAGCCCCTTTTTCAAAGCAATATTTTCCTTTATC
Organism: Alviniconcha strummeri; assembly: GCA_963584105.1. Lineage (NCBI taxonomy): Eukaryota > Metazoa > Mollusca > Gastropoda > Provannidae > Alviniconcha > Alviniconcha strummeri. Next base: position 11,692,994 of record OY757552.1, read on the forward strand.
ACTCTGTTGTTTAACTATTTTGTCACTTTAGAAGAGGGGCTTGCCCCCAAAATATGGACGTGTTTTGTATTGTCATATTAAATCAGCCACCGTTTATGTGTTTGGATCTTTTCCACTGTTGGACGTCGTTTTATGTACTGTGCTCAGTGTGTTGACATTGCACCCCCTCCCTCCCAGGCATGGAGCAGGCGTTTACCATGAAGACAGAGCTGAGCAACCTGGTGGAACGGCTGGGAGAGAAGCTGCCACCCAACACTCTGGACCAGCTGATTGATGAACTGGGGGGTCCTGACAATGTGGCTGAGGTATCAGTGTTGAATGTTTGGTGGGGGGGAGGGTGGCCATGGGGGGGAGGGGGGGGTCTGAAATGTTCAGGTTTAGCTGATTGGTCTATAAAATGCACAAAGGATTGGGGGGGTGGGGGAGGGGCATAGGTTATGGCTGGGGGTATGATTGATGAAAATGTAAATGTGTTCAGCTGACTGGTTCATTGAGCATGGCAAACATATGGATAAACCAAACTTGGGGTCAGTGATGAGAAGGAAAAAAATTGTTCATACAGATGCACGCCTTTTCAGTGATGAACCTTCTAGAGCCTTTTTTTTGGTCTGACTTCACTGTGATTATGAATGATAGGCCTGAGAAAAGGTGTGCTGCAAGGGAGCTACTGTGTAGCTGCTGGATTTCACTTGGTTAGCTCTGTGGGTAAACCAGTGATGCATGATGTATCCCTTGGTTAGCTCTGTGGGTAAACCAATAATGTATGATGTATCACTTGATTAGCTCTGTGGGTAAACCAGTAATGCATAACATATCGCTTGATTAGTTCTGTGGGTAAACCAGTAATGCATGGTGTGTGTACATTCTCTTAGCTTTTCAGTCACATAATTAATTCAAGTAGGCTGTAGTCATTTTACTGTTGGCACAGTGTGGTGTGCTGTCTGTTCTTTCTGTAACTGAAACTTGAAGAATGAATGCAATGGTTGTACAGATGACAGGGCGCAAGGGCCGCGTGGTGCAGAACAATGATGGCATACAGTACGAATCTCGCACAGAGTCAGATGTGCCCCTGGAAATTCTCAACCTTACCGAGAAGCAACGCTTCATGGATGGAGAAAAGGTATTGCTGGGTTTTCTTTATATTTTTTGTTAAAATTTATTTCTGGCATTTTGCAGGATATGAGATTTTAAAGGATTGTGCTAGCTTCTCTGGTTGATTTTAAGAGCAGTTTCCATGTTTTCCACTTTTTTAAGGTCGTGTGAAGGTGTGATTTGATTTCTGAAAGGGTTTGAAGGTATGATTTGATTTCCAAAGATGGTTTGAAAGTGCAGTTTGATTTGAGAAGGAGGTTTGAGGGTGTAATGTATTTCCAAAGATAGTGTGAAGTCTTTATTTGATTCCCACAGGATGTAGCCATCATCTCAGAAGCGGCCAGCTCGGGTATCTCACTGCAGGCGGACCGCCGGGCATTGAACCAGAAACGACGGGTGCACATCACATTGGAGCTGCCCTGGAGTGCCGATCGGGCCATTCAGCAGTTTGGTGAGCTGATTTTTGTAATTCCCCATAATGAAGTAATCACCTTGTCTGTGTATTTTTTAGCTGTTATTTGGTTATCCTTCTTTGTTCCAGTTTAGGCCTTTTGTTTTGAGGGTCCTTATCATACATAAATGTTTCAATCAAAATGAGCAAATCAGAGTCATGGCAATGTTTGGTTTGGTTTTCTTGCCAGGTCATACATAATCAGTCCAGTCAAAGTGAGTGTGCCAGAGTAATGCCGATGTTTAATGCTGTTTGATTTGTTTCCAGGTCGCACACATCGGTCCAATCAAGTGAGTGCACCGGAGTACCTGTTCCTGATCTCCGAGCTGGCCGGAGAGCGACGCTTTGCTGCCACTGTTGCCAAGCGACTGGAGAGTTTGGTATGGCTGTTTCCTCACGGTTCAGATAATGCTAAATTGGAGGTGACTTTTTCAAATCTTGGCTTGTTCTGGACAATGGCAGATTTTGTTCATTAAGCAAACAGTTGTGAGGAAGGCTAAGAATTTCTTGCTCCAAGCACATAAAAGGTTCAAAATAATGCTATTTATTCGGACGAAACACAATGTGCAAATTTTAGCATTATTTTGAAACTTTTATAAGAGTTTCTTGAAATTAAATAGGTTCATTTTTATTCAGCTTTTGATCTTGGGTAATTTTTCACCTCTTTTAAAAAATCTTTTTTAATGCCCAGTGACAGTGTCAGTTTGGAGGGGGACAGAACACCCCATCTGTCACATGTTTTATCTGGATGATGATTCTGAATTGCTGTCTTCATTTTGATGCATTTTTACAATCACAGAGAGTGGAGTATGGAGTTATATTTGTCAGTCACAGAAGTTTCAGAATATGGAGTTATATTTGCCAGTTTCTGATAGAACAGGTGTAAGTCATCCAGGTGGTTTTTGGTAGCAGATTTGTGAATTTCTGTCAAAATTGATATTTCACAGTTTGATGTCGGGTGTTCACTTTGAAATATGTCGTAGAGACTGCAAGTAACTGCATTTCATGGTACATTGTCCTCCTTTTCCAGGGAGCTCTCACTCATGGGGACAGGCGAGCGACAGAAAGTCGTGACCTGAGTCGCTTCAACATCGACAACCGCTATGGCCGGGCTGCGCTGGAGGCAGTGATGAAGTCCGTGCTGACAGGGGAGCCAGGCTTTGTTGACCCGCCCAAGACCTACAAGGGGAACTTCTTCCAAGGTCTCTTTCTGTCTTCTACCATCCTTACTCACTGCACTCTTTTGATTTCTCAAAGCTGTCAGCTTTGCTAAGTCATAAACAGAGCAGGCTTTTACTTGTTTGTACAGGTGTATATGGCCCGGGTACATTTCAGTGCCTGAGGTTACAGCAAAAAGATCTCTTTTTTTTAATGTGAGTGCAAGTCACCAGAGTGCTTACTCGGCTTGTTTTGTGTGTGTGTGTGTTTTATAATTTAATAAGTAAACTAGAAATCAGATCATCTGACTTTTTATTACTCTTAAATTCTCTGACTGTGATGTTGCGTGATGTGTAATGAACAAGAGAAACAGAGTGGAAGGGACTTGGGGTTAAAAGGTCATCAGTAATGCCCTACCGTCTACGGCACTGGTTAGTTGAGGGTTAAGCGCCACAGGGTCAGGAGTGCCAGGACCACAGTGAGTGAAAAGCTGCAGCTTGCAGGAGAGACTGAAAGGGGCTGTTGGCTGCTTTCCTGCTCTGCCGGCTGTTATTGCCTGGTTGCACGTCATGTCACTGTCACTGTGGGCAAACATGATCTCAGCATTTTAAGCCTTCAGAGTGCACTGCGGTGGTGTTGACCTGTGTTTGTGGTGACTTGACTGACAAATGCTTACTGTATAGTAAAATTTAGTCTGTTTTATTTTGTACAGATGTGAGGCAGAATCTGGAAGGTGTTGGTCTGATGACTACGGAAAATAACATCACCGTTCTAGATAAAGGTATGGTGGTCGTTTTGCTCTTTTGCGTGGGCTTTGTTTTCGTGCTTCAGCCGTCCATATGACCAGTGGCTTTCAGTTTAGCTTTCTCTTCTCTTTTTAACATGCTGCCTTTTTTGTTAAACTGTCTCTTCTGTCTTTGACTCATTACTTGGGATGTTCCCATTTTTCCCTTCAGCTACTTTACCTTAAAAAAAATGTTCTCTCTTTCTGGCAGACTTTTCATGGCTTAGCTCTCTCTTCGAACAAGTTGACCAGCTTTGTGATGTAAAAATATTGTACAATCAAGCTTCGCCTTTTCTGTCAGCCTCATGGTTCAGCTTTGCTTCTTCTCTCAGCCGTATAGTTCAGTTTGGTCTTCTATGTCTGTCACCCTTATGGTGATACTTTGCCTGTGCTCTCTGTGAACCTTTTGGCAAAAACATGGCTTAATCATTGCCTGTAAACTGCTTTTTGCAAAAGCTTGTTTCTCAGTTCTGACAGACAGTTACCTTAGTTGCTTTCCCATCTGGTTCTGACAGACTACCAGAACATCAGCAAGTTCCTGAACCGGCTGCTGGGCATGCAGACAGACCTTCAGAACGCTCTCTTTGAGTACTTCAACAGCACCCTGTCTTCCATCATCCTGGACGCCAAGCGATGCGGCCGCTGGGACATGGGCATTCTGGGTAAGGACCGTTGATTTACCTGGCACCCCCAGTGTGGGTGGGTGTCAGTTTTTGTGGGTGTGTTCTTCCAAGGCACATTTTTGTTCGTTTCACTTGCACTAGCAGCAGGATTGTAACTAAGGGTAGGTGGAGGATTGCTTTTCAATGCCCTGTTAGCCATGTAAACTCATGGAGATCTGAACACACAATTGACAGGTGGGTTGTTGTTTTTTCAGTGGGGGGTGGGGTTCAAGTCATTACATCTCTTTTTTTTTCCTGCGTGTGTGACAAAGTTGATGAGTGATGTTTTGTTGTTTTCTGCCAGATCTGGGCTCTGGCCAGGAGCGTGTGAAGAGACTGGAGACACGAGTGTTTGTGGGAAACACAGCTACTAATACTGCAAAGACAGAACTCAGTGTTGTAAGTACTTGTGGTCGGTTGCTGGAGTAGCAAAGTGTATGTCCTCTGTAACTTGTCTTTGACGCTTTTCTTGGTATTTGGTGCTTCCTGCTGAAGTAGAGTCTTACAAAGTTACATCAAACAAACGAGTGCAAGTCGGCCAGCATGTTTTTGTAGCTGAAAAAGAAGACAAAGTGTCCAGAAACAAATACAGTTTGTTCATCAGGAGCTAAAGATTGTGACAGGGACAAATGCAGTGCCTTTAGAATGAAGGCAGTTGGGGCAGACTGGATGCACTGTGGGAAGTTGCAGTGCATTGTGGGCAATAGCAGGACATTGTGGTCAGAAGCGGTGATGCATCTGAGTCACAAGCAGTGGCATGCACTGAAGGCAAAAGCAGTCCACCAGAGACCAAAGCAGTGGACATCTGTCTGGCTTGTGGGCCTTCATGGTGTAATGTTTTGTCTAGTTGTTAATGCACGGTATAAATGGAATGTCACCAAGGCAGATTCCAGAGCACATTTTAATGTCACTGGCAAATAAATACCCCTATGACTGTTGTAGGTTCAGGTGGAGCGAGGCATGTCATGGGCACAGGCCATGGACCTCTGGCGGCGGTGCCAGACCCTGGATGAGGGCTTCTTCATCTCTCTGCAGGTGAGTACCACTGACTCTGCAACAGCAGTCCCATACAGACTTACCACTGTATGCAGAGACAGCTAGCATATCCAGCATACCCAACACTCTAAAATCTGTTATTGAGCAGTGTTACAATAATATTCTATGCAGTGCATGGAAAATTTCTAGGTTCTAGATATGTGCACCTGAAACTGAATGAAGTGGGGGGGGGGGGGGGGGGGGGGGGATAGGGGATATGTCACCTGCATGTATTATATACCACTTAATGCTTTTCAAGCTGAATTGATGTGGTCCTGTTGGCTGCTTGCAGGAGCGCAACCTGAAGCGCACAGCCATCGTAGTGGTGCTTCAGGGGAAGAACAAGAAGAGGGAGAAGGTGTACAGTGTCTACCGACCCAACACTGGCCTGCAGTCGCGGGCAGAGACACTGGAGGAAATCAAGAAGAAGTACAAGAAGGTGAGATTCCTTCTGAAAAACAAACAACTATTGACCAAATATAGCTTACGTGTGTCTGTTACGTCGTGCCAGGCTAAGAATATTTTAAGCGTGTAGCTTTTATGCCCATTTCCTGTTATTGCCCAGGCAGCACCATTTGCATTTTTTGGACAGTTGGTTGTGGATTCTGTATGAGTGTTGGCACATACCTGTATGCAAAGTGAGGGAGACTTCTGAATGTTCTACAGGTTCAGCTCTCTTGTTGGAAATTGGGTTTCTATATTTGGGTATTCCTGCAGCGGCTGTGAGAGAAGCACTGCCCAGTCTGCTGGTGTGTGTGTGTGTGTGTGTGATGCTGACGTGTTTACCTGTTGGTGAACTGAGCCATTTTTGAATGTTAACAATGCATTTGCTTATGACAGTTTGAGGGTCCTGAGGTGAGGAGTTAAAATCCAGTCACTAACTAACTACAGATTCAGATCTCTTGTGGGAAACTAGGGTCTCTAGGTCTGGGTATGGCTGCAGTAGCTGTGAGAGAAGCGCTGCCCAGCCTGCTGGGGTGTGTGTGTGTAACGCTGAAGTGTTGCCCTGTTGCTGAACTGAGCCATTTACTGACAGGTGCTACCTGACGAAGCTCAGCCCCGCTGGGAGGACCAGTACTTTGCCTCTGCTCACGTCTGCACCCACGCTTACTGGTAATGTCAGCATCTCCGTGGCTTGTTTAGCAGGGTGTTCAGTTTTCTCTTTGAAAGCTACTTGACATTAAATGTCACTGTATCGCTGTGTGGCCATGTTTCACCCCTGGAGTGCTTGCTAGGGATGATCTGTTTCAACTGATTCTAAAAGAACTTGAGGGCTTCTATGCTTTGTACACATGGTAGGCTCATTTAAATTGTTTTAGTATCGCCTTGTTTGCACCCCAGTTGATTCAGTTCCATATGGTACCTGTGTGCTCAGAAAAGCCTATATCCAGACCACCTGTCACTTGGATGTTTCCCCATTATTGCCTTTGAAACGGTTCCAGTGTTGAAAGGTTTGAACTGAGCATAAACCTTTTCCTCAGCTTACTTGTTTTGACATGCTTGGTCAGAGTGGGAATGCTCAGCGACCTCTCACCTTTCTAGCCATTTCTTTGTCAAGCAGGGCATGGTGTGCCTTGACTGAAATCATTTTCTGGGACTGACTGGTCTGTTTGTGAGGCATGGTTGACCCGCTAATTTCAATGACCCATCACATTTCTCAGGAACGGCAACTGCAAGAAGACGAGTGTTGGACTTCCCTGCGAGATTGGTCTGCGCACTCGTCAGTACCATGTGCTGTCAGGCTCGGTACTGTCTGTGTGGAGTCGCGTGGAGTCGGTGCTGGCCTCCATGCCAGGCGGCAACATGTCCAAAATGCAGATCGTCCGTCTCCGCACCGATGATGGGCTGAGGATTGTGGGTAAGTGGCAGGGAGTTGTAGGTGTGACAGGGAGGGGGTCTGAAAGCTTGGTTTGGGGTGCCAATCGGATTGACAGACAGTATATCTATAGGGGATGGGGAGGGGGGTGTCACATGTCGGTAGATGGTTTTGAATTCATTTTCATTGTGTATGCTCCTGCTTGTCTTTAAGTCTACCTGCTGGTGATAGTTGCAAACCGTATAATTATGTGTGTGTGTTTGCTTTGATGTACGTATATGTGTGTGCATGTTTTGATGTATATATATGTGTGTTTGTTTTCATGTACGTAGATGTGTTGTTGTTTTTATGTACATGTGCATGTGTTTTGATGTCCAAGTATATATGTGTGTGTTCATGTATGATGAATGCGTGTTTGCAGGGAGCCTGATCCCCAACAACTGTGTGGCTCCCCTCATCCACACACTGTCCCAGGATTCAGCCAAGACCTACACGGAGAAGCACCATTTGTCGTTGCAGTCGGCAGTCAACGGCCTCAGGGCCTCCAACGCATTGTCCAGCCTGGCATCACATAGCAATGGCGCTTCTAGAACTCCAGGCGGTGCCATCAAGGTGGAGACAGGCTCAGAGTCCAGCGAGGCGTCCAGATCATCTTCCTCGTCCAAGCCGGCAGAACCTGTCCTCAGCATGCCCACCTTTGACTTTTAGCCAGGGAGAGACAGCAAGGATTCGGTCCTGGTATCAGGGGACTGCAGTTTCATAGCATGGAGCTATGCTCTTGGCCCCAGACACAGGATTGTGGTCAGCGTCTCATGATGGAAGACATGTTCATCCGTTCTTAAAACAGGATTTGTGTAGGTGGGAAGTATTCTGTCTTGAAGGCAGGATTAGGTAAGTGTCTTTTGGTAGATGAAATACCTGTCCTGAAGATGGAATTGAGTACGAGTAGAAGCAGCCTGTCCAGAAAACAGGACCAAGTTTCTTGTGAAGGAAAAACAGTTTGTCCTGAGCTAAGTGTCTTGGAAACATCCAGTATCTTTCACGAAAATTTGATTTTGTCTTTGGATGGAAAGGAGTTCAGTGGTGAGATGAAATTTTCCATCTCATGATGGGGAGCCCCAGTCAGGTGCAAAAAGGTTTGTTAGTCTTGCTTGCAAGAAACATTTACTGTGTATGACAACACAAAGTTGGTTACACCTGTGACAAAGGGAAAGAGTTGATCCTCAGCAATGAAACGTGTCACAAGGTGGCGGTGGAGATACATTTCTGCCAACTGGCTACAGACTTTTATGAGTGGATGGGAGAGATTCTGTCAGGGGAATGTGATAATCAGGGTCTGCTATTGGAACAGGATTGTGTTTTGTCCCACAGAGAGAGAGCAAACCATTCCTGGAGTTTGCATTGGATCCTGAAAATTAGACAGGCTGGGATTTATTTTTTAATTTTATTTTTAATGTGCTAGCCCTGACTACCAGGCAGTGTGCCACAGCATGGTTAGGCAGGGCAACGCAGGCATTTAGGCATGCTTGTGCATTCTGTTCCTGTCAAATGTTCCAACTGAAGAGATTTGAAACTGACTACAATAACACTGGTACTTCTTGTCGTCTAGCTTCTGAGACTGTCAGCCACCCAGCGTACACTTGGAAGTGGCACTGATGCGTTGATCCCTGCTTCCACTCAAAGTGACACCATCACCTGACATTGCAATGTGGACAGAAGAAGGCAGAATGGGGAATGGCTCTTTTAAAGTGTATGATGGACACAGAGAAAAGCAGTTTTACTTTGAAGAAATAGAGAAGAGTGTGATAGAACGGACCTGAGCCATGCTTGTTAGCGCAATTGGCTTTGGTTTTTCTTGCAAGACTGAAGTCCAAATAGACAGTGAGTAACACTACGGGCATCCTTTCTTGTTCTCCTCTGTTTCCTTCACTCCCTTCCTTAGCTGTCTTGCATCACAGAGAGTGACAGTGCCCACTTGCTAGTTTTTTTTTTTTTCTCCCTCCATCCTGTGTATAGTGTGGATTTTGGTGGGGTTGTGTCAGAGGAAGCAGTAGTGAGACGTTCCCAGCGATGCTTCTCCACCTCAAGTCTCAGGTCTGCACAGTCTGAGCCAGATGCCATGTGAGGAAGGAATCCCTTCTCTTATCGTCATTCACTGATGCTGTAATAGTGGCACATTTTGCTCTTGTTTCAAATCGTCATTGGGGCATTTGCTTTGCTTGGTTCAAACACAAAAACAATATGAATGAAAACATGTTTTTGCCCCTTATGATGTGGTAATCAACACCACAGAGAGATTAATTTGTATCGCCAGATGTTTAACACAGCATTTGCCTGTTTACTACATTTCATATGCAGGAAAATGTGTGCATACTTGCAATATTGGATTCGCCTGCACATTGGAAGGCATTCACGCTGCTGCTGGACAAGGAACCCAAACAGTAGAACTTGCTGTTTATTGGCTTAAAATGTGGAGAACATTCATTTCCTTGTCCAAAACTATTCGCAGAGTGTCTAGCTGTAGTGCGGGGGTGCACTATACTGCTCAAAATAATTGAGAAAATGAAATGCCAAATCAAGGCCATGAGACCAAGACCATATAGTGTATATCAAGACCATATAGTGTATATCAAGACCATATAGTATTTATCTTGATGCACTAACTTTGGCTACTAAGACTACAAGTTGTACAACAGTACAGTTTCATTACGGATAAAAGTTGTGGTGCTGATTATGCCAGAAAATGTGTGCCAGTCCAAGACTTTTGACAAAAGTGACCATATTGTGTGAGCTGAAAACTATTCAGGTCCAAATGTCTGAGAGAAGCCCTGACCCATGTGCACTGTTGGTTTTCAGGGGAACTTTTTATCCCTGCCATTAGGAGAAAAACATCTGCAATGGTGCCGTTCATCTTGACTATCCTGTATGAGGACCACAACCAAAGATGCGCATTCATTTCACTGGATCGCTCCACTGAAAGATTGTGACGGTGTGTGTGCAAAATGTGTTGTCTAAGTCACCGATTCAGTGTGTAATGCGTCATTTGTAATGTGTGCCACTCTCCCACCTTCTGCCCTCCTGTGTGGGGTTAGCAGGAGAAGAAAACACCAGCAAGTGTGTGGTTTCCATGTTGCCTGCGTCATCCAAACGCTGTGCTGCGTGCATGCTGCAAAGACACGGTGGTGTACTTGTAGGCTTTGTTTTAATTTATTACTTGTTTTGTGGCGGGAACTGATGTAGATGTAAATATGTGGCTGTTGCTGTATTGCAAACATGGCCGTAGGTGTTGCCAGATGTGCAAAGTAGCTACAAGGATGTGGAGACTTGCATGTGTTTTCTCTCAGTACATTCAGGTGGCAGCCTGCTGGCCATGTTCTGGTTGTTTGTGGACCTGCTGAAAGAGCGGGTGCTTGAAGACAATTCCGTGCATCGTCTGTGAGCTGCACAGTTGTGCATGCAGCTTGTCTTCTGACTTGGTTACAGTGGGCAAGGAACGCTGCCCAGCATCAGCAGCAGCCAAACAACATTGAGCATCGTGCGTGTGCCTGTGTTAAACACCATTGTCACCATGCGAGTCTCAATCTTGGTCTCACAACTCCACATTTGTGGGGATTTTGATCTCAGTTATCTAGTGCGTTGGTTACTGTCACCACGCGTTGCCCTGTAACTGTTGAGTTCTGCAGAATATTATTTGCCGCATCATTAGCCCAGGTTTCTAGGAGTTGTTCAGAGGTTTTGTTCATCTTTTCGTGTTGTGTGTATTAGTGGGCTTTTTGTAGTGTTTTTTACAGATTGTGAATGTGATCCTCTGTCACAGAAGTGAGGAGGAGGAGGATGTGTGTCATTGACAAACTGCCTGCAATATTTGTGTACAGTACAGGATGCATGTGTCCATCGCCAATCGACCAAAGGGTCCACGGAAAACTGTGTTCCTGATCATGATGAGGACAGAGCCATCTATTTGCCTGATGCGAGTGTGAGTGTGTCTGTCCGTTGACCAGTGTTTGACTTTGCATTCAGTGTGTAGGTGCATCCCTGTGTGTACCACAGTCACACTTATAGATGCTGTGTGTGTGTGTGCGTGCACGCATGAGTATGCTCTGGTTTGGTCTGCTTTCATGTGGATTTTAAAACATTCTTTTTTGTCTATATATTTCCATATCTTCTGTGTACATGCGTGTGCCTTTTTTGCCCAGAGCAGTATGGTGGAATTCTGTATGGCTTGGATCTGGAAGCGTTTGAACAGTAATGCTCCTGGTCACATTTGACAGTGGAATTGATGAGAACAAAACAGATGTGGGTGGGTGTGAAACTGTGAATGTGACTGAGCTAGAAAGCTGTAGGTAAAAAGCAGGGGAAGGAAGGATGCTGCTTATGTGTGTTAGTCACATTGCATGTGTTAACTTTTTTCTTCTTTTTTTCATTTTTCTTCTCTCTTTTTTCTCCAAGTGTAAACTGAAAATGACAGGTGAATATCCTATGGTGTGTGTGTCTGTTGTCAGTGTCCACAAAAGAGGAAACTGTTCACTCTTTTGCCTTCTTCTGTCACACTTGCAGTGTATCTGTTCAGTTTAATACAGCATCTTTACATCATAATTCATACTGTTGTTGTTATATTCACATGCTGTACATTTTGTGATAAAAACCTTTGGCAAATCCCCAAGAAATCATATCAAAGATTGTCTGACTCTCTATGACATGGAACAAATGGTAAGTGATGGTGTGGTTTTTTCTGACAAGTGTGAAAGTAGGCATGGTTTGTGTGCACTTTGTACTAGTGGAGTGTCTTGCCTTTGGTATGTAAATTACCCCCCTCCCACCAGTCTTTTTTTTTCTGCATGTGTGTGTGTGTGTGTGTGTGTGTGTGTGTGTGTGAGAGAGAGAGAGAGAAAGAGAGTGGCTGAATGTGTCCTGTGCCATCAATACCTAATTTGACTTGCACCAAAACCCATCTGTGTATGATGAGTGTGACTGAGTGAGGGAGAGTGTGACTGAGTTGTGCTGTGTACAAAGTGTCACTTCAGAAGAGGATTGAAAACTGCATGTAGACTGCAATGTGATGTACTGCCCTGTTTTGCATTGACCCATCTGTGAATATGGAAGTTCACAAAGTACAGTGATATATGTACATATATATATAATACATTCAGTGTACAGTCTTCAGTCAGGTCTTTCAGCAGAGATGTTACTCTTGTGACTTGTGTGCTTGCCACCCATTACATTATAAAATTTATATGTTCTTGTCGCCCATTACATAAAATATTTTGCAACTCATATGAAGTGTTCTTGTCACCCAGTACAGATTACATACAAACAGATGATAACACCATTCTTTTCAACCATTAAAATTTTTATATTACGACAAGTGAATTACATGTTCTTGTCACCCATATCTGACAGTCACCTGTCAGACATCTGTTGATTTTTGCGTGTATGTGTGTGAGTTTACATTGCATCTGAACCTGGTAGTGATACACTTGTTTTTGTTGTTGTTGTTTTTTGCAAACAATATTTCAGTTAGGTGGACAAAGTTACCAATTTCAGAAAAAAGTTTCGATGTGTGCAGAGCTGGCATGGCTGTGCAGTTAAGACTAGAATCCAGAGTCTACAGGCTTCGATCCTAGTCCTCTGTGCAGTATACAGTATTACTTCTAGCAACTAATGGCGTTTTGGTGCTTTCACTGATTGATTCACTTCTGTAGATCAGAGCTAGGCCTGTTCTTACGGCACAATAATGGAGTAGAGAAGGTGCAGTTGAGACTGGTGAGTTGTCGTCAAAGTCTGAGCGTACACAAACAACCGCACGTCGTTATCAGTAAATTCTAGTCTTTGTAAAGTGCCTTCCAGTTGGCGTGATGTCAGGTCATTCCTCCTCTGTGCAACACTGAACACAGTTGTCAATTTTGTACATTTGATATATATGTATGTATGTATGTATGTGTCTGTATATTGCAAACAGGATTTGTTCAAGGATACAAGTTGGATGTGTGTAAATGTAAGTGTGCACTGGACTTGAGCGTGCAGTAGTAAATATTTGACTCGTGATTTCTGTGTGCTTGAGGTGTGGCACTGGAAGCTTTCAGATGCACTTGCTGAGATGGAGTAGCGTGCAGTGGTGGGGTTGACCATCCACTTGCTGAGATGGAGTAGCGTGCAGTGGTGGGGTTGACCATCCACTTGCTGAGATGGAGTAGCGTGCAGTGGTGGGGTTGACCATCCACTTGCTGAGATGGAGTAGCGTGCAGTGGTGGGGTTGACCATCCACTTGCTGAGATGGAGTAGCATGCAGTGGTGGGGTTGACCATCCACTTGCTGAGATGGAGTAGCGTGCAGTGGTGGGGTTGACCATCCACTTGCTGAGATGGAGTAGTGTGCAGTGGTGGGGTTGACCATCCACTTGCTGAGATGGAGTAGTGTGCAGTGGTGGGGTTCACCGCTGCAGTTGCTGCAATCAGTGTGTTTAATTTTTGTGTGTGGAAGGGAAGAGTGCAGTATTTGAATCTTTATTTGAATCAGAGAATGTACAAACTGAGAAATGATGTGGAATTTCCCCCACAGTTTTACCCAAAGTCATTCCATTTGCATTTGCTTGCGCATCATTATTTTCTTGTATGCTTTGGTTTGTCTTTGCTCGGGGGGGTGGGGGGGGGGGGGGGGAGTATGTTGTTCTTTCAGTTTCACTGCATCTAATCTGAGGCATCACCAGTTTCTCTGTTTGGTAGCTGCCTGCAAGTTGCAAGAGCCCTTACTGGAATTTCAGAGTGAAAATCAGCTATGGATAGTCAATGGAACATTGGGAAACCATTTGATTTAGTTCACAAAGTTGAAGTCAGACTGATAGACTCTTCCTTGCCTTTTCACTAGTTTGTCTTTATATTAACATATTCTTTATTTTGTTTGTGTATTTGCTTATTTGGTTGTTGTTTTGTTTGAGGTTATTCATTTCATCCTCTTCCTACATCATTGAACATTTTGGTCATGCATTAGTTCCCTTTTTCTGATTTACCTCCTTTCACAGCTTTGCTTCACAGTGCTCTGTCCACTTTCTTTGCTGCTTCCACTGTCATTGTGTGTATCACTGTGCATGTCACTGTTTATGTGTGTGTGTGTGCATCACTCTGTGTGTGTGTATGTATGTGTGTGTGTATGTGTGTGTGTGTGTGTCCTCTGGTGTGGGGGGGTGTGGGTGAATACCTGACCACTTTCTCTGTTGAAACTGTTGTTGCCTGTTTTTGCTCTTTGTACCTTGTGTGTTGCGTATTGGCGAGTGTGGTTCTTCGTTATTCAGCTTATGCTGTGGTACTTCACTGAAAGCAACCCCACTTGTTCCTTGAAAGTGCTGAAAGACTCCCTGTGCTTTTCAAACGCTTGAAGCAAAATGCTGGACATTGTGTGACAGTTTTTTCTGGCTGCTTGCTGAGAACAGTGGAGCTATTCTTGGTGGCACTGTGGCATAAACTGGCAGCATCACAGTGGGTCCACTCGGTGAGGTACCAAGAGCCGGGATAGCTGTAGTAGTTCAGCTTCATCAACTGGATGGGCTCTGAGTGCTCTGGTGATGCTCCTCCTCTGGCTCATTGTTCTGCACTGGAATTTGTAGCGCTCTTGCGGGTAAGCAAAATGGAAGTAAAGTAACTGCTCAGGCTTTTTGGAAGTTCTCCTGGAATAGCGCTACAGTTCACTCCTAATCTCACTTAAGAAAGAAAGAGACTCTTCCGTTGCGGTCCACAAGTTCTGTGCATCTGGGTGTTCTTTCACTGTTTTGGGTGTTACTGTTAGTGTGCGACTCAAGTGTGGAGTCCCCCCTCTCATCCTGAGGTGGCCCTGTGCAGACGACGGGATGTTAAAATTTAATTACTACCCCCTTCAGACATCATGTGAACAGCTTCTGTAGAACAAAGGGCGATAGCTGATTACTCCTGGGTAATGTGTGGATGTGTGTGTGCAATGCTGTTATGTACATATTCATATGCACGTCACTGTGTGTGTATGTATCTTCACAGATTTTGCGTTGCACGTCAGGGTCACAAGCAGCTTGATGTGGGAGAGGAAGGAGAAAGAATCTTTCAGTGTGCGATGCTTGGCTCTCCTCGAGTCTTTGTACAGTCAACAGATTTGTCTTCAGGAGTGTATAAGACAGCTAACTTATTTTCTTTTTTGGGGACAGAAATCCAGTGTTGTTCATTGATTTAAGTGGAGTGTGTGTGTGTGGAGATTGTGTACAGTTGTGGTACCTGTCATATTTGAAGCCCAAATGTTGCAGGACTTAAGTTTACTTAGTTAAAAGCCCTTCCAAGGCAGTGGGGCTGGACCCTTTAAGTCTATTACCTTTCAACAGAAAATGTCTTAAAAGAAGAACACTGCAACTAGGAGAGTGTTCAGGGATCGTCCAGTCACCTACATACCTTAACCCTTTCCCTGCCAATGAACATGTGTCAGTGATGCACAATAGGCATAGTTACCAATGGGATTTAGTCACCACAAATATTCACTTTGATTACTGTGCACCATTAAGTATGTATGAAAGATCAGAATCCATGTACAGCTTCATAGAGTTGTCCTTTTGGAAGATGGGAAGACCTTTGCCCAGAGTGCTTAATGGCAGACATGGGTTAAAGAATGTAATGCTACTGTACATAAAAAGGGAAGTTAAGAAGCCTTGAAAATCAACCTCTTTTATCTTCTTCTTTATTATAGGCCTTTGGATGCATATGTACTTCCATGGCAATTGTCCACACTTGCAAAGTGCATGAATTGGACTTGTGGAACTTCTGTGTAATGTTTTCTTGGTTCAGAGTCCAAAAGAATGTTGGTCTGCAGTGCATTTATGCCTGTGTGCATGAATGTTCAGGACTTCCTTGCAGAAATATGTACTAGCAGATGAAGAGTAACTATTCCCCCGGCCCCCACCTGCACCCCCAATGCTTTTTAGTGCATACATGGCAGTAAAAGATCAAAACAATCATGGTATTGCTGTAATCGTCTTTCATCCTAAGCTCAGGGCAGAGTGAATGTTAGTTCATGTCAAGAGAACTGGAAGATGTAGAGGATCACATGAATGGGGGGGGGGGGGGGGGGGGGGATTGACATCACTGGTGCACCACAGGCGAGAGCAACCAGTTTCGCATGTTTTTTGTTTTTGTTGAAAAATGCAGGTGGTTTGTTTTGTTGTTGTTTTTGCTTTTGTTCATCTATAGTCTCCTACCACCCAGGGCAAAATCTTAACCCTGTTCTGTGCTTGATGGAGGTGTGCACACCTGTTGGACCTTGAACAGGGCCTCTTTCTCCTTTTAAGTCATAATTACAATAATGAGGTAGTTTGCATTTCAGTTGGCAAAAAGGAACAGATTCAAGCTGGGAGTGTTTGTTTCCCATTCACGTCCTTTGTACATTTTGCAGTTAATTTCAGACTGCCAGAAGTCCACAAAAAATGAGTGGCACATCCTAAGAGCATGAGAGACATCCATCATTGTTCACGAACCAGTAAGTTAATGGGACCATCCTATTCGGTTTCGGTCTCTGGCACATTTGGCATGGTTGTTTGCTCAGAGTCCAGGACTGAGACTGGGCTACACAAGCTATTTGCAGTGTTAATCTCCATCTGTACATTTTCATTTTTTTGGGTCCGTGTACTTCTTCACAATGCATTGTGTACAGTGGGGGGAGGGGGGCACACAAGGAGCATCAGCAGATGTCCATGAAGGAGCATCAGCAGATGTCCATGAAGTACATTTATGTTTCATTGCTTTTTGGGGGGTCAAGACCAATATACATCGTCTTGGTTCTGCCACATTTTTTTCCTTCTTTTATTACTGTTCATTTGTTTTACCTGTCCATATACCTGCTTTATTATTTTAGATATTGTCATTGATCGAGTTTTACATGACAGTGCATTTGTGTTAGTTTGCTAGTGCATTTGTGCTTGAAGTGGGGTACCTTCCCCCCCTCTTCTCATTTTGTTGTTTTATTCCTGCCCCAGTGCTGTTGTCTAGTGTGAGTGTGTGTGTGTGTGTGTGTGTGTGTGTGACAGTCCCATGGGGATTGTGGCAGGTTAACAAACGTGTACTTTCCAAAATTGATATGAAAATAAAAATGCTCACAAAAGTTTCCATGCCTTTGATTGTTATTTCCATGCCTTTGATTGTTACTTTTTTTCTATTTTTTATCCCCCCCCCCCCCCCCCCCCAACACACACACACACAGACAGAGAGGCAAAGACACATGAAATCTTTATGACTTTAATTTGGGGGCATTACTTGGAACATAAACACTGGCAGCAACAAACACATCACAAGGACAAAAGTTTCAAACTGGTTTCATGGGCACAGCACACAAAAAAGGACACCAATAAAATATTGACCCACAAAGAAAATTAAAATCTGAAATTGGTGGTGATTCACTGATACCGGGAAGGGATGGGTCACTGTCAAAATTTACAAGTGCAAAATTTACGGTGTGTACAGTATATGATTATAATAATTCAGGACCGTAGTATCAGTCAGCTACATAATGATGCCAGCATCAATACACGTCCATGGGCAACAAAAGGTGACAGACAGACCTGCCCATCTTTGGTGCAATTAAAAGTCTAGGGAGATCGGATGATTAATGGATCCTTGTGAATCTACACTTGGCGTGGTCCCTAGTGAACGGACTGACGAGTGTTCTGCACAGGTGAGTCAATCACATCTCGTTACCAACATGGAGATTTTTTTTCTTCTGAATTTGAAATAGAAACAAGATGCACTAATGTACACTTAGCGGTGACCAGTGTGAAAGGTGATGTGATCAAAACACTGAGTGGGGTCTTCTCCGAATTCTTATGTTACAACTGAATCAATTACCTTTTAACTGTTAATTTCTTCTTCTTTTTTAATGAAGTACCAACATTTTTGTGTGACCCCAAGTGTCAGACTAAAGTGGTGCATTGGTACCCAAATTAAGCTTGCAGATCTGGAATGGATTTTCAGACAATGGCGAGTATTAGCGTTTTAAAATTATCTCACTGCAAGATTATGACAAAGTGCTGAGATTTCCAGACTACTGGTTCCTCACATGAACAAAGTTCCGCTGTATATAAAGGCAAGACCTTAATGAAATATAAATTATGCAGATACAGCATGTGACAAACACCATTCACCTTTCCCGGCAACTTACAGTGATGATTTTGATATATATTATTATTATGTGTCCATTACAATTAATAGCTACAAGTACACGTTTCCTTTTTTTATGCCAACACACATACTGACCTTCAGATGATGACAGAGGTCTATTTCAGACTTAATTCTACATACAGTTAGAAAATTCAAACCAAGACTCGTTATTATGCCTGGACAGAATAGGTCAGTCAGTTGATCTTGGATCTTAATGTCCTGTCAATCACAAACTGAGTCACCTGGGTGAACAAACACTTCTACCTCTATATCAAATGTTCCCTGGTAGGTCCCTTACCACAGAGGAGGTCAGCTAGTTGGATCTTAATGTCCTGTCAATCACACTGAGTTACCCCTGGGTGAACAAACACTTCTACCTCTAAATCAAACATTCCCTGGTAGGTCCCTTACCACAGAGGAGGTCAGTTAGTTGGATCTTAATGTCCTGTCAATCACACTGAGTCACCCCTGGGTGAACAAACACTTTTGCATTGAAATCACATTCCCTGACAGGTCCGTTACAACATGTATAATGCACGAGTTTTGTGAAAGGGCAACCATCCCCAAGGGGTCGGGTCCATGGGTGGCAGCTGTGAACTAAGCCAGTCTTCTGGAGAAACGGGCAGCACAGGCAGCCACGGACCAACCTGGTGGTGCTTATCATCAGGATGGTGCAGGGTAAGATGTGGAAGTGCTGAACCTACAAAGCAGGTTCCTAAGGGCATCACAGACAGAAGCCCGCCCCTCCCCACAAGCTCCCAAGGTTGGACATAAGGGTGAGGCCACCCTACAGAGCCTTCAGGCATTGGGAGTCGGAGGTTGCAGCCCACACAGAGCAGTTTCACAAAGCATGGAGCCACGCAATCACCGCATCATGATCAGGAAAAGTGCACGTTCAAACAACTCCTCCATCAGGAGGAAAAGCAAGTCACAAGTCACAAAGGACCCAGCCGGCCCACAGGGACACAACAGGAGTACCCAAGCTACATTAAAAACAAGATTCTCGCATTTCATTTCACAGCCCTCCCTCCCCCCAAAAAACACATCAAACAAAAATGAACCTGATATAGATATTGCACATACATCAACATTCAGCCTTTTCCCTCTTTTTTTTTCTCTTTTTTGTTGTTGCAATATGCTTATGATGAATGAGAAGTCCATCTGGACATAGAATCAAAGGGAGAGCAAGAAATGAGAGAGAAAAAGAAGAAGAAAAAAGAGGGAAAACAACAACAAAAATGTTAACCCTTTCACTAACAAAGAGTTTCAGGCTCATCTAAATGTCTGCAATTACGCTGTACAAAATCAGTGCCACATGTTGTAGCAAGAATTACTTAACACACAGTTGTTTCAAGACAGACACTAGCACAGACTAAAACGGGGAAAGAGAAAGAGGTGGGTGTGATTTTTGTTGTTTAGCTGGGGGGTTTTCCTCCACAATATACCCAACACTAAACTGTTAACAACAAATTTATTCTGCATTAAAAAGGGCAGTGGTGTTTTCCATCTTAATGTTTCATGGTGGAGAGGGGGTGGGGGCCACAGTTACAAGATTTTAGTCCAGAAACACAAATGTCATGTTTGACTACTGTTCATTTCATTCAGCCAGTTATCAAAAATGGCAATTTTGCTTCCGAAAAATGAAAGGGTTAATATTTATGAAGGTAGTATCAAAACAAAATGGGACAAGTTACAAAAACAATATACAATTGTTGGATTACTTCTCACAGCTGAAAGACCGCCCCCCCCCCCACCCCAAAAAAAGGCAGTATCAAAACAAAATGGGACAAGTTACAAAAAAAATAAAAAAATAAAACTGTTGGATTACTTCTCACAGCTGAAAGACTCCCCCCCCAAAAAAAAAACAAAAAAAAAAACAACAACACAATATGCCAACACTCCCCCCCTAAAAAAAAAAAAAAAAGGAAGGCCAATGATTTACTACAATCAAAAGACAATCACAAACATTTTCAAATTATATCAATCTGTCTAGATGACTGTTCAAGCTATTCACATTCACAGACAGTGTTCCATGGCCATGTCTTGTTGCTGGGATTCCCAAACTGTAGGAATGAGGAGTTTGCTGCACCAAATTTGTGGAGTTCAAAATCTGTGAACTGATGTCAAGTTACCAAGTGAAGTGTTACCTGCTCTGGCTCCAAGGCTTGGGCTTGAAGACACTGCCTCTGGGAAAAGAACTCTTGCGTACACATGAAATAACTCAGCTGGGTACAATCCACCAATGACACAAAAGTCCACAGCACATAGTCCAACAGCAGGCTTTGAGTCGCAAACAACCAGTGATGTACAAATCCTGAAAATCCTGCATTTTCCGCCTCAGGCTTTTGCAAGTATATGTACAAGTGAACAGTATCATTGCTGCAGCCACATCAACGTGAGCGTGAAGCTTGCATGTAGCATAGGAATGCCTGTAGACATCAGCAGACACTGCATGTTAGTGCCATCATTCCTGATAGAAGTCGCAGACTGAGCCAAGTCAGGTGAGATTTTGTACCTGCAACTGTTTTCCTTGCATGTGCATGAACAGACATAATATATGCCATGTCCAGCCATGCAACCCTACAGTCAGTGTCAAGCGGTGGTCTAGCGGTTCCTCTGACAGAACTCACAGGCTGGGTCGGATCTTGCACATGCAGTTCTCTCCCTGCTTACGGATGACTGTAGAGGCAGTGCCTTCCACTATACAGCAGCTCTATCACAAGCAAAGCCCTTTTACCAACTGGTCTGCGATATGAACTGGTAGCAGTTAATCCATAAAAACATTGTCAGCATATGCTGTTTAAACGCTGTAACACTACGCATGCATGGTGTTAACTGGGAGTGATAAAAAAATAAATGGTGAGTGATTGTATCAATGAAGAAGTTCTAAAACTTCATGATTAATAAAAAATAAAAAATAAAACAAACACACACAAAAACCAGTGAAGTATGCAGAGCTCTAGCCAATATAAAGAAAATAAGACTTTCATGCAGTTCAATATTCAAGCATTTGTTTTTTTCCAACTTAACTGATCACTTGTGAGAAATGATGCCTTTGCCACTAGATGGAATTATATGGAAAGTATTTCAATGGTGCAATATGCTCCAGGGAAACAAAGAAACCAGGAGAAGACTGAGATCACGCAATCACCATCAAAAGCAGTTACGAGATGCCGTCACGACCACAGAGTTAATAAATGCACGAAACAGTCTGCTCAGAGGTAAAATGCAAAGCAGTCAGTGGAATGTTGACTCTAGGAATTAATCCTGAAATGTCACATCAAAACCAAGTGATCATTCAATTTGTATAGCATGACGTACATAATTCTGAATGACACAGAATGACCTTTGCTTGTCCATTCTTCCGAATGGTTTCAACACAAGTCCACAAAGATTCACTCATCTTCACAATGCTTAGTGGAGGGGAGAGTGAGGACAAAAGATCAGTAGATAAACAGAAGACTAAAGTTAAGTAAATAAACAAACGAGTAAGAGAATATTCAGTTCAAAATGACTCATTAGGTTTGTTTGTGTATCTGCTTGAATAAACATTTTGTCTTTGTTTTGATATACGCAGAATTCCAACATCAGCCCAACAGTTATTCCAACCACCTCATATCCAGCTGATGAAGTCTCAGTTATGCTCTCACTTTCAATCACCTTTCCACCTTTCTATGCCTACCCAATTCATATACATTTATATAAACAAGACATTACTCCCCAAAAATATGACAATGTCTTTTCATTCTGACCCAAAAATTTAGGTTGCTTATATTAGCAGTTAAAAACATTGAGGCTCTCTCCAAGCATTTTCTGTACAGAGACAACTATCAAATCACAGCCAAAGTGCTGGCAGGCTTCACACACACAGGTTCACTGTACAAACAAGGTGTGATGCTGACTCCCTGATGGTAAAATTCTCTCTCTCGTATGCTGAACAGGTGCACAGCTACAAAACAAACACAGTGGAACCCTCTTAGGCTGGGAAAAATCTGAATGACAATGCCTCCATACAAATTTGTTCTGTTCCAACACTAGTTCATCCTTGCTAAAAAAAAAAACAAAAAAAAAAACTAAGTGAAAATTGTGACAGAGGGCTGGAAGGTTTCTGGTTACTGAATACACCAGAAAGTCAGACTTTCATCATGAGTGACATTTCCCTTCAAAGTGAAACATTCCTGCATCTGCAGTGAGTGAGTCACTCCATCACAAATCACCAGCGAGAAACAAGACACATGAAACAGAAGACCCATAACTGATGGACTCTGGACAGTTAATGCTCAGTCTGATGTGAAGGTCAGACCAGGGTGGAACACAAGTCATCAATTCACAAATAAAAAGTCTCATTCAGTGTATTACATTACACATCACTTCAGGATTCAAAAGGGTGTGGAGAAAATGAAGTTGAATGAGCTGGGAACGCAGAAATCAGAAAGACCAATATTCCTGGCAGTGCACCAAGCATGCACAGTCTGACAGGCTCAACACAGTAAGGAGACAACAGCTGATAGCTCTGAGGTCTCTGCAACAGGGACCTGATTTTTTCCACTTGCTGTATCCTACCGCAAGTATGGAGACACGCCAATTTCCGTGACCTAATTAAGAGCTAAGAGACATAAAAATACAATCAAAAAGTAACCTAGTTAAGTGTTAAGAGACCTAAAAATACAATCAAAAAGTAACCTGTCAATTTCCATGACGTAGCTAAGTGTTAAGAGACCTAAAAATACAGTCAAGGTAACCTGCTAATTACCATGACCTAATTAAGTGTTGAGAGACCTAAAAACACAATCAAAGTAACCTGTCAATTTCCATGACCTAATTAAGTGTTAAGAGACATAAGAACACAATCAACGTAACCTGTCAATTTCCATGGCCTACTTAAGTGCTGAGACCTAAAAACACAAAGTATACAGCAGGGATTCTATAATCACTCTGTCTTCAAAGAGTTTCAGTCACTCTCAGTTCTTTTTCAAGAGAGTTCCACAAGGTGTACACAATGACAAATGGCCCATTCAAACTCTCAGTTATACTGCAAAATGCACCCTTTGTGCACAGAGCCCAAGATGAACATTCTACTGCTACACTGAGTATGTACTGATATTTGTTGTTAGCCAGTGGGCTACATGGTTATTTACTGACAATTTCCTTTATCCCAAAACCACACCAGGCATTTATTTGGTAACAATGTGTTTATATCATACTGATACAAGTACTGATACACAATATATCTGTATATGTATGCAATAATTAAACATCTCCACAGGTCGAGTTCTGTAAAAGAGAAGACTGAATGGAATCACATCCTGCAGGATTTGTCCCTGGTTCCAGCAGTGGACAGACAGCCTGGTGGACACAGGGCAGCCCTGTCAGGGATGAGCTGTCTGGGAGCTGCTGGCCATGCCACACTCCACTGACCCACCTGCATAGGTGGCAAAGGATCTTTTCACTATATATTATGTACATGATTCTAAATGACACAGAATGGCCTTTGTCTGTCCATTCCTCAGAAGGTTTACTTGTCTGTCCATTCTTCAGGTTTACTTGTCTGTCCATTCTTCAGAAGGTTTATAACACAAATCTCCCTCCAATGAGTGGACCTTGCTCACAGCCGAACATGTATGTACACATATTGCACAACCATTACATTCAAACGGTCCTCACATGAGGACTGCTGATTTGCTTAACAGCTCAACTTACTCAAACACATTTCTAATTTTATCACACACTTCAGCTTATCCTTTCATATAAACGAAACCAGTGGAGCCACATCACAAGTACAGCACTAAATTCACCGATGAATAATGACAAGAAAGAGATCAACAGTTTGACTTCACCGAAACAATCTCCATAACAGCCCAAAACAAACCTAACAACTGAAGGCCTCTGAATAAAATAAATCAGGATATTTGCATGTGCTTAGAACTGTTAGCAGGATTACTACCAGCTTACGAATACCATTACTACCGGCTTATGAATATCATTACTACTATAATAATGTGTCAGTCTAAAAGAAAGTGTTTGATCAGTTCATTCCATGAGAACACAAATTGACCTTGTTTTGTTTGGCCGGATCAGTCACGCACACAGGAAAACAAAACAGTAAACAAAAAACACCCAATAAAATCTTTATGAGAGGTTCTATGATGACTCTGTAAATGCTTTTCTCATCCTACACAAGCTGCTCAAATGTTCTGCAAGATACATAACATATATATGTATACAGGTAACTCAGTTCATAACACAGTCAATCACAAGCATACACACTACTAATATCTCTGTTTGCATTCATGTACTGCCTCCACAAATGCTTGACTAAAATTAAAATCGGATGAAAATATCACAGCTTTGTGTCAGCGGTATGGTCCCTAACAAGTGTGGGAAAGCAAACAATCTTTTACAAGGGTCACATTCCATTCCATCCCCAGTTAGACGCTGTAACACTATGAAGCAAGACTCCACTAAAGGAACCTGCAGTCTCAAAGTGGTTTCCATGAAACTGGCAGAGTGAAACACAAAACCTGAGAATCGAAGATCTTGATATGAAATTAACGCACCCAGTGGAGCTTATATCAAATTTAGAAACTGCATTATGCACATGGTGTTTAAGGGGACAGCCAGACAAAACACTGTCAAGTGTCGCAGCTCATCCATGCCTCACCAAGGCATCTATGATCGCCAGCACTATGACTGTACCCTCACCATGACTTCTTTGATGGCCAGCACAATAAATGTACCCTCACCATGGTTTTGTACGTTGACCACCCCCTAATTATCACACATACATCCTTTTTTGTCAGTCTGGTACAAAATCAATGGGGTTATTTCAAAACAAATTTGTACATTTCAGGCTCTTGGGTGTTGTTTTCACATCTTCCAACACACAAAGACAAAATGTTTTCAGAAGGCTGGTAGTGGTTCTTCAAGGTCAAGCAGCTGGGACTATTAAAATTATTTTCTTCTTAATCGGTTTTGAAAAAAGAAAGAAAATATACACACAAAGACAAAATGTTTTCAGAAGGCTGGTAGTGGTTCTTCAAGGTCAAGCAGCTGGGACTATTAAAATTATTTTCTTCTTAATCGGTTTTGAAAAAAGAAAGAAAATATAACCCACTTTTTAAACAGAGAGCTGTTAGTTAACCTACATTCACTGCAAGCAGAAGAACTGAGTGCTTTGGCACAAACAGGGTTAATGCAGCGTTCATTTTCTTCCACTGACTAGACAAGTTTTGACCGAACCTAAACTACAATCCTTGTAAAATAAAGTTTTCAAGTTTGAGTCTCATGACAATGGAGCTCCTTTGATAACGACACTCCACAAAAGACTTCAGACCCAAATAAATCCCCCCACCCCTTTTATTCAGTCTAAAAGGTTGTTGCTTTCCCACAGTGCCGCAGGAGGCAGGAAGCCCAAGGAAGATGCATCATCAGCGTCGTTGCTGAAGGCACTTGACGAGGAATGATGGGCGCAGTCGCTACGGTGACGGTGATCCCTCATCCCCATGATGGTGGCGATGGGGAGTGGGTGGGCTGCTACTTGGCGAAGGTGCTGGATCGCTTCATTTTGCCCCTGGGCGGCGAGGGACCATCCCCAAACAAAAAACTGAAACTGAGCACAGAAAGTCACCCCACTTCAGTCACAGCAACGGTTCCAGGCTCTCATCACAAAGGAGAACAATAAGACAAACAAAAAATAAAACTGCATAGTAAGACGGAACACCTGAGTCATTGCAGTGGCTTAAGTGTCTCGTTACAAAGGAGAACAATAAAACAAAAACATGAAAGCACAGAGAGACAGAATTGGGAATACCTGAGTCACAGCAATGGGCTTAAAATGCAGTGTTTCACCACAAAGAACAATAAAAACAAAAAATAAAACTATGTACAGAGAGACACAACACTTGAGTCACTGCTGTGGCTTAAGTGTCTCATCAGAAAGGAGAACACTAAAACAAACAAAAACGAAACTAAGCACACAGAGATGGAAAACTTGAATTACAGCAACAGCTTAAATTCAGTGTCTCAGAAAATAAACAACAAAGAAATAAACAAAGTGCTGAGGAAAAAAAAGAACTCTTGAGACACCACATAAAGGAAAACAATGAAACAAAACACTAAAAACTAAAACTGAACACGGAGAGATGGAACACTTCAGTCACAGCAGAAGCTAGTGTCTCATCATAAGAGAAAACAATGACACAACAAACTGAAACAGAACACCTGAGTCATGGCAGCGGCTCGTGTCTCCTCATAAAGGGCAAAATCAATTAAGAAAATGAACAGAAATGAAATAAAGTGTGTGTGTGTGGGGGGGGGGGGGGGGTAATGCATGAAGACTGAACACATTCCACTTGATCGATGTTACTTTGTTAGTCACTCCACAGCTTGGAGAAAAGGAAAGAAGTTGAACCAGATTCCTAACTCTTTCCAACTGCCAACAGACCTCCCCCCAAAAACACACACACACACACACACACACACACACAAACAACAGAACCCCAAATGAGAGAAAGGCCAACCCTTTTAAAAACATTTCTTCTGAAACCCTCCCTTACTGTTTTAGTGCAAATGACCCCCCCCCCCCCCCCCGACCAAACACAACCCCTCTTTTTTTGCTGGATGTTTCCAATGGAGTTAACAGAGGGGTTCCACTGTACCAAACAGAAAGCACAGTCTCAAAAGTCAGTGGTCACGGTTACAGTCCCATTTACACTGCAGTCTCAGAACAAAACACATCAAGTGTGAACAGGCCCATGCACACACAATGCAGCAACCTGTGTTTAAAACAGAAAACAGCAACACAGAAGCAGTTCCCATGAGTACGATTAAGAAGGAAGCTGTTGTGTTTGGCAGGCCATGCAGTCATCGTGTGTAAACTGTTTGCAGCCATCAAACAATTAGCAAACTAAGACAACAGATATGGTATGTGTATGCAAAAATGTGTGTGCACATGCACGCACATGTGTGTGTGGGTGTGGGTGGGTGGGTGGGTGGGGGGAATGCACATGAAGGTATATATTTGGGAAAGGGGGTGGGGGGTTGGGGGGGGGGGGGGGGTATTGTGTCTGTGTGTCTGTATGTGTGTGTTCCCAGTCTGTATTAGTCTATTACCCATGGTATGCCAGTGAATATTGCTACAAGGAAGAATACAGGATTACAGGGCATAAAAGGGGAATGGCAGGCAAGCTAAGACTGTATTAAGCAGTCTGGATTGTTCCACTTGTTAATCTGTGATCGTTTGCTACAAGGAAGAATACAGGATTACAGGGCATAAAAGGGGAATGGCAGGCAAGCTAAGACTGTATTAAGCAGTCTGGATTGTTCCACTTGTTAATCTGTGATCGTTCCTTGATAACATTCATTCTTTTCCCCCCTTTCATCAGCTTGTAATAACCTTCACACCTTTTGCCATGCAATGCTTGTATCATGTAAAAAATTATAATAAAAAAAACGGTTCCACATTTCAAATCAACATGCTAACAGCTGCTGAACAAGCAAAAGTCCTGTGCAAACAGAAACTCAAAAGTAACTAATCAAAGAAGGAATGTAGAGTCTACTCATATTTTAAAAACAACAACAACAACATCTGATTACACAGTTCACACAAGCAACAATAAATACCATGAAAAATACACCCCACCAACTAAAAATAATAAAGCAACAAACACAAAAAGCAGAGCACAAAACAGGAGGTGGCAGAGACAGAAGTGGGGCTCTCAAAGCTGAAGATAAGAAGAAAATCATTTGTTTTAAACCAATTCTCTTGTCTCTTTCCTTCATTTACAGCACATACATGTGTGCAGGATCAAACACTCTTACTGCATTAGCCTCAAACACTCTTACTGCCTTAGCCTTTTTCCATATCCCCAACACTACAGGAAGAGTTTGTTTTAGTTTTTTCAACTCTTATGTTTTTTCAACTCTTTTTTCAACTCTTATAATGGTCATTTATTCACAAATCCTCCACACCCCCACACCCCCCTCTCCCCAAGTAAAAGAGAGAGGAAAAAAGAGAGACAGAGTTTACTGAATTTTAAAGCCACATTTTAACTTTCCACTTTAGAAACTGGGACACATGCCAAGTGTACTGTATTCTCTACAGCTTTTGTCATGAAAAATAACAAGTACCTTCCATGAAGTTTGTCATGAAACCTAACAAGTGTACAGTACCCTCCATGACATCTGTCATGAAACAAGTGTATGGTACCCTCCAGCGATTTTCATCATGAAAAATAATAACGAATGTCCAATCAACCTTCTGTCCCAACTGTCATAAAACATTATGACCAGTACACAGAATTCAAGAGAGAGAGAGAGAGAGAGAGAGGAGAGATAGGATAATACTTCATTACACATGGATAAAGATTTAAGCACGTTGGTTGTTTTACTTATCTGTCCCTAGCGACAGAGAGAGAGAGAGAGAGAGAGAGAGAGAGAGAGAGAGAGAGAGAGAGATCGATCAATTAACTGATGTAGCCTCACATAATATGCAAAAACAACCAATTCAAGATAAAAGTATGCAAAATACCTGACTAAAGTCAGTCATGTATGCAGTTTACCTAACTGCAGTCAGTATGTATGAACACTATCTAACTGCAGTCAGTATGTACGCAAATTAAATTACCCAATGCAGTGACTGCAGTCAGTATGTATGAACACTACACAACTGCAGCAAGCATGTATGGAAATTACCTAACTGCAGTCAGTATGTATGAACACTACACAACTGCAGCAAGCATGTATGGAAATTACCTAACTGCAGTCAGTATGTATGAACACTACACAACTGCAGCAAGTATGTATGGAAATTACCTAACTGCAGTCAGTATGTATGCAAATTATTTAATTTCAGTCAGTATATACAGACATTACATAACTGCAGTCGGTACACAGTATGTATGCAAATCACCTAACTGGATTCAAAATGTATCAAACTACCTGAGTACACATTATGTATGCAAATTACCTAACTGCAATTAGCATGTGTGCCAATTACTGCAGCCTGTACTCATGCAAATTACCCAACTACCATCAGCATGTGTACAAATGATATACCCCCCCCCCCCCCCCCAAGTCAATTACCCAGCTACCATCAGTATGTGTACAAATGATCTACCCTACCCCCCCCCCCCCCAAGTCAATTACCCAGCTACCATCAGTATGTGTACAAATGATCTACCCTACCCCCCCCCCCCCCCAAGTCAATTACCCAGCTACCATCAGTATGTGTACAAATGATCTACCCTACCCCCCCCCCCAAGTCAATTACCCAGCTACCATCAGTATGTGTACAAATGATCTACCCTACCCCCCCCCCCCCAAGTCAATTACCCAGCTACCATCAGTATGTGTACAAATGATCTACCCTACCCCCAGTCAATACTCAGCATGGATGCAGATTATCTAATTACCAACATGCGAGCAAATTACCACAAAACTATGTAAATCACACAGCAGTGGGCAAGTTCAGAAATACATATGGCCAGGAACCAAAGTCAAAAGAAAAGACGCACAAGCTACAGAACAAAAGCGCCCCAAAGAAAGCCAACAACATCAAACTCTGCACAGCAGACTCTGTCCTCAAGGCCGATTCCAGTTCACGACAAGCCATCAAAAAGTACAAGTCAGCACACAAGCACTTCGATCCAGTATGCATTCGGCCACGGTGGGGTCAAACACTACACAAGCACTTCGATCCAGTACGCATTCGGCCATGGTGGGGTCAAACACTACACAAGCAGATCGGGAGAGTCCATCATCAAAGAACCTATTGGCAAATGGCTAAGATCATGCAGGGGTTCAACACTACACAAGCAGCTAGAAATCAAGTTGTGAGCCCAACATCTAGCGCCTATGGTGGGCTCATGCATGATACAGGGTGACAGCTAAAAAACACAAAAAGACATAAAAAATAAAGCCGGATCAAGGATCAGATTGGGAAAAACCTGCCTACCTCTCACCGGCACCACCACTCATAAGACTGTTTCGCTTTCTTTCAACCCTGGCTGGGGTCGGGAAGTCTTTGGCTGCCTAGGAGCTTGCCTAATGGTTTTCATGGAAACAGACTCTGCCCGCGGTTTGCCTCTCGGGATCTGATCTTCTGAGGTGTCGCCTAACAAATCTAGCCCCGCCTCGAGCAGGGACACAAATCTGAAAGCACAGCAAAGAGGCCCAGATTAAAGGGGGTTTGGGCACGGGCGATGTCCCACGCCTCACTGTGGGAACGGTTCATGCAAATCAAAGTCCTCAAGCACCGGCACTGTCGCTGTGACAACAGGGGATGGGTACAGAGAGGAGGAAACACAGCAGCAGCGCTTGGAAAGGCATGCCCCTGGGGAAGGTGGCGACTACTGCTGGTGACTACGGCACTTGCACTTGCGCTGCAGCTAATCAGAAGAGCGCTGAGTCACGACAAGCAACTGCTGCCTGGGGAGGGGAGGAAGGGGTCCTGGGGGGGGCTTTAAAAAGGACTACAGCCAATGGAATCATGTAGCCTTTTGGCAAGTTTCACGAATCAACACAGCCTAAAATGACCACTGGCTTTGAACTGAAGGCCATGGGAGTCACAAAGAAAGCAATGCCTCTGGATCTACACTGAACCTGTGCTAACCTACAAATTAAAATATCTAAATCATCATACTAAACATCTGGGTTACCATACACTAGAATCCAACACAAAGGCATCATAAACCACTTCATATATTACACATAAATGTCTTGCTCACACCCAACTGACAGCTAAACACAGCTGCATCAAGGAGCATGACAAGAAAATCTTACAGACAATAAGGCTCCAACACTAAAACTGCATTACACACCAAACCCTCTAATAAAGGTAGCTGTTGTGGTGGGGCTGACTCGCACGGCATCACAGAAAACTAAACCAATGGCTGATTGTGGGTGTGCTGAACAAAGAGGCACATCAGCACAGCTGCTGAAAAGACACCCAATCCAGCAGGGGTTAAAACACTGCCCAGTGGGAGGTTAAAACATCATCCCTTCAGGTGCTAAACACCATCCAGTGGGAGGTTAAACGCCACCTTTAAGACGTTAAAAAAACATCCAGTGGGGGTTAAACACCATCCTTTACGAAGTTAAACACCATCCAGTGGAGGTTAAACACCATCCCTTAAGGTGATAAACACCACCCAGTGGAGTTTAAACACCAATGGCTAAGTTGGTAAACACCATCCAGTGGAGTTTAAACACCATCCAGGGGAGTTTAAACAACAGACCTTAAGACATTAAACATCAACCAGTGGAGGTTAAACACCATCCCTGAAGACATTAAATACCATTAAGTGGTAAAAGCATCCAACACAGAACCATGAGGTTGTGGGCCTCACTCCCAGTTTGGGGATTCAACCCCGACCCCTCCTGGTGTGGCATTTAGGTAGGCTCCCTCACATCCCACAGAAGAGGGCCACAGCGCCTAAATCATGAAACCATCTGATTCTGAATCCCTGGTTTGAGTGTCTAGTCCTTCAGGTGAGGGAAACTAAGGCTGAACAGCACAAACCTCTCACAGCTGCTTTTCCTCAGCCCACACTTTCTCTGGGGAAAAGTCATGACTGGGTTGCAAAATACACACTTTGAACCACAGACAAATGCACTGCACACAGACACACAGTCACCGCCTCTCTCTCTCTCTCTCTCTCACACACACACACACACACACACACACACACACACACACACACACATGCACACACACAACCACAACATAAACTGATGCAGGAGGAGGTTTCTGGATTATTACAGGAACCACTGACCTACACCCTACAAAATGGAAGGACAGACACACACACCTCCATCCCTAGCTCATGAAATCTACTTTGGCACACATTGCTTAATTAAAGGTGAACCCAACAGAAGAAGCAAGCTGGCCTGAAAATATAGAATATGTGCAAATATTTCCATCTACAGGCTTCATTTGGCTGTTAGCACTCACAGTTGTGTTTTTGCAACTTTCAAAACACTGATCGTTAACTAATATGACCAAATATATAGTGAAAACATAACAACAACAAAACTGGTTTGTGTATATTTTATTTTATTCGATTTCTACCAGTAAAGCCTGTGATGCTTCTTCACTTCGGTTCCCCTTTAAGCTAAAAACCTTGTTTTAAACCGGAACTACAGCAAGCTGTATTTTGGTGTGTGTGTGTGAGTGTGTGTGTGTGTGTGTGTGTGTGTGTGTGTGTGTGTGTGTGTGTGCGCGCGCGCGTGTGCGTGCATGTGTGTGTGTGCTTCTCTCACATAAATGCACAGAGCCCTGCTAGAAACTGCACACACTTAGCTAAACTCTTCACCAGACAAGACAAGGCTTGGGAACGAAGTTCTGATAACTCGTTACATGGGACTCGATGCTGAAACTGGATTTTGTTTATGCTTGTACAACGTATCACAGTCAAGTCCTAAAAATTACACACACCTTGCCAGAATAATAGCTGTACAAACCTGTACAAAAGAAAAACAGACAGTTAACAGACAAAAGCACACCAGAAAAAAGGAAGGAAAGGAAGAATTTGTTGGGATATACTGTCATGCATACCAATTAAGGGTAACTGGCCAAGGATTAGTTGTGTTGTTTTCTTGTTTTTTATTATTTGATCTTCATAAGCATTCAATTTTTATAGGATTTGGTGCAGACTGCAAGTAAATTAACGATAATATCAGCAAAAGAAGCCATCAAAACACCACAAACAACTGACAAAATATTAAATCAAATAAAACTGAAGAAAAAAAACATGGAAAGACTGTAAGTTCACAATACAGACAAAACAACATCAACGGACAAAACAACAAGAAAAACTACAAGGCTGCATATATATATAAAAAAAGAAGAAATAAAAACAGCACATCCATTTTAAAAGCCAAAACAGATGCAAATCTAACACAACAGACCGAAGCTCACACAATGCTTGCTGAATCAAAGTTTTCCTTCAAGGATTCAGAAAAGCCGTCAAAGAAATACAACAAGACCACAACAACATCAGGGGCAGCAAGAACCACGGAAAAATGAAAAGAGCCAGCACATCAAGTGACATCACTTCAAGGCCGAAGGGAACTGGCACAGAAAGGAAAACTTGCTGGTGGTAGGTGAAAAAAAACCTTGAACCATACCAGTGTCAAACTGGGAGACTAGAAGTTCAAGGGAGGGAGATCCAGATTGTCCAAAAGCTGCTGAAAGCTGGACAGAAAAAGAACAACAACCATAGGATGACTGCAACCACAGCGCCACAACATCCAAATTATGATGTTTGCGAGACCCGTCTGCGCAGGCTTCCGTATCAGATTCAACTTCCATGACAATAACAATAAACGATTTGCTCATGGATGAAGATGAGCTCAGTGATGAAATACTGGAAGCTTCGAAGTGACAAATTATCTTCAGCTGAATGAATCATATGAATGGGAGTTTCCTACTTTTGAACAACGATGCCATCACAACAAAATATCTGAAGACGATTGTTAGTAATATACATGTATAATGTTCAATGCAAACCAGCGAATCAACACTCCATAAAATGCATGTCAAAGTGTTCACAACCAAAGCAAATATACCACCTTTCTCTACACAAGTGGAATTTATATTATCACCACAGTTTGTTCTTCCCCTTCTCTCTTTTGTTTTAAGCACACAACTGCTTGAGTGCCTCACCTTCCCCCCCACCCTCCCCACCTTTCAGGGGAACTGAACCAAAGATGAAAACTGGCTTCCAAAAATGTTGATTAAAAAAAAAAAGTTTCATCTGCATGCTTCATTTGGTTCTGTTATGAATATCTATACAAAAT
Source organism: Alviniconcha strummeri (assembly GCA_963584105.1). NCBI lineage: Eukaryota > Metazoa > Mollusca > Gastropoda > Provannidae > Alviniconcha > Alviniconcha strummeri. The sequence goes on from OY757552.1 coordinate 11,726,946, forward strand.
ATGTATTTTGTTTTTAATTTGAGCTCCTCAGAGCATAACCATAATTACTGGTTCATTCTTTACCAATGAAGAGCATAAAAAGGTTGGTGGGTGATGTATTTGCCACTTTTGCCAAACTGGCTGGCCTTGTTGATGACATCACCGATACCAAGACCGCTGGGCACAAAATGGCAGCACACACAGTCATGTCTTTGCAACTTTCAAAGTTGAATTTTTCACAAAGAGGATCAGAATCTAGAGGAAAAACTGCTGTGCGTATGCATTTTGTTCTTATTCCATTCCCACCTATTGGGCTTGTGATGCTTCTCTGGTCCAGTTTCCCTTTAAGCCACAGAGTTCTCATCATTCATTTTAAATGTTGAAAGAACGAGAAAACACACAAGCACACACACAGTGACACCCCTCCCCACCCCCCCAACTTCATCTAACATGAATCATGTACATGTGCAATGTACTAATATATCACAATGTTCACCCTACAAATCACCCAAAACTAGATATAATCCTGGGGAATGAGGGGGGGGGGGGAGGGGGGGGGGGGCTATGATGGGCAGAAAGCTTGGATGCACAATCCACTGTGATGATGACCTCGCTGTTTAAATAACGATCAGATTCATGCTGGATCAAACTACTTCTTCCCTATCACAATGAAGATACCAGACAGGTCCACCATGTGAGAGGCCACTTACAAGTACAAGGAATGACTCATAAAATTAAATGAACACAGTGGAACCCTTCTTCTTAGACCATCCTAAAAATCCAGCAAAACCGGTCTCAAATGAGGGGTGGCAAGGGATTCAGTTACATGGAAATACGGTCTGGGGGGTGGGGGTCAGAAAAGGTGGTCTTTCATCAGGTGGCCTTTCACCAGGAGTTATTACTGTCTCGGTGAAACAGATTAACTCAATCAAAACTTAATTTTCAAAATAATAAATAAGAAAAAAAAGGCGGCATGATCAATGATGCTCTCTCCTGAATGATGCTCTTTCCTATTAAATGAAAACTAGTCAATGCATATGAATAACAACAAATCACCAAATAATACACTAACATAAGCAGTTGTTCTTCTGCAGAAGTGTTAAGAAACTATCTGCCCTATATATTATGATTACCTTGTTGTTTTTATTTTGTTTTGTTTTTAACTAATAAAATTCAGTCTATTGTTTTGCTGAATAATAAACATTTTTTTTTTTTTTTAAACACACACCTAAAACTGCCCACTGCTTTCATGCTTAAGTACTGACAGATTCAAAGACAGTCCACCATGAACTGCAGGCCTAAAACACTCAACACATATTGTGAGGTTAGTACATGTATACAACACTACAAGAGAATAATCTGCCAAGCAAGCACTTTGTTCCCTCATGTGCACAATCCTAAAATGCCACATTTTGATCTAGTCATAAATGCTTTGTGGATTTAAATACAGAGTTGATGCCATAAAGAAAAAACAAACAAGAAATGCATATTATCTATATATGTGTGTGTGTGTGTGTGTGTGTGTGTGTGTGTGTGTGTGTGTGTGTGTGTGTGTGTGTGTGTGTGTGTGTGTACACAATATTATTAATGAATCATTAATGAATATCACTGATGAATTATTAATAAACTTGGTTTACATTAATGATGTAAACATTTCCACACTCAGGGCACTTGCAACATAAAAGTCTCAAATCTGAGCTATTAAAATCTGGACCCCAGAGCAGTTACTCCCACGAATGTGTGTACACTGTTTTGTCTCTGTTGTTTTTTCTCCTCAAGAGAATTTTCTCTTTCTTTCCAATTTAGTCTTCCTAATAAGAGCAGATGAGTGGCAGATAAGAGACGTGAGAGACAAGGCCAGGGAATTTCAAATCACAGTTCTGTTGTCTTCTGTATATTTTCCATCCCTCACATTTTCAACTTCAAAGCTAGAAATCTGAGAAATGTGTAGTGTATTCCACCCCCCAACTCCTGCTCTTCATGTGACTAGATTACAGTTATGTGCATCAGCCATATGTGTTGAGAGGGATGATCAATATGATGTCTGACTGAAGCTCTGGAGACTTTAGCATCAGATTCTCTGGCTTTAACTTTAAGAGCCCAAAAGGTATCTGAGCCACAATCTCCCCATGCTAACAAAATCAGAGTAACCAGCTTCACGCTAAAATCAATATTCCTCTGTGCGACCCGAAATGCATGAACATGTTGCATTACTTGTCCAGACAGACTTGCCACAAGTGTTCTATGCATGGCAGCAGGTGTCGGTATGATGGGCCTGTAAAAATTATGTATGGGGCAGTGAATGTGGTGAGTCTGTTCCAGGCCTCCAGAAACTGACATTAATCAGGAGACAAAGCAAATGCTATCATTTCCAAGTAGTCATAAACCACTGTTGTCTGCCAGATATTTTGAGATGGTGTATTCTTAGAGGTCAATACTCTAGAATATTTTATTATTTCCACATAGTCATAAACCACTGTAGTCAGCCAGATATTTTGAGATGGTGTATTCCTAGAGGTCAATACTTTAGAATCTTTTATTATTTCCAACTCCAAGTAGTCATAAACCACCATAGTCAGCCAGATATTTTGAGATGGTGTATTCTTAGAGGTCAATACTCTAGACTCTTTTATTATTTCCAAGTAGTCATAAACCACGGAGGTCAGCCAGATATTTTGAGATGGTGTATTCTTAGAGGTCAATACTTCAGAATCTTTTATTATTTCCAACTCCAAGTAGTCATAAACCACAGTAGTCAGCCAGATATTTTGAGATGGTGTATTCTTAGAGGTCAATACTTTAGAATCTTTTCTTATTTCCAAGTAGTCATAAACCATTGCCAGATATTTTGAGGTGTATACTCTTACAGGTCATTACTTTAGAATTGCTGAGCTAGCAATCTTAGATTCATTACATGCAACAGTACTGCTGCTAAATAATATGAACAATGAAAGCATAAACAAGTAAATAAAGAGATGACTTGAACATGTTAACAATAACCAGGATAAAAATAAAAAAAAAGAATCAAACACCAAAATAAACATGGTAATGAATGGATGATGACTACGGAAACAGAAGAAGAAAAAACAAAACTAAAACTAAAACCAACCAAGCAAGAAACAACAAATCTTAAAGAAGGCAGATGTTCAATGGAAAGAATGCAAAATCTGCACCATAGATGACACTAGCTTTACACTGACAAATCATGATGCAATGAACATCCAGTGACACTGCACACATATGTGTATAGATGTCAGCTGAGATCAACATCAACAACTGATTACACGTGTGCAGAGTAATCCATGTAATTTATACCCTAATCATCAAATTATGTTTCTGCAGAATCCACAACTGCACTGCACACAGCAATGGCACAGACTCAAAACTAACCCATCCGAACAGCAAATTGACCTCTCGCTTTTAGCCAGATGGCTCCACCCACTTAGATCAGCAAACAACACATTCCTCAAACCTGCACTTCAAACAGCACAGACCCAAAGTACTTGATCACTGTTTTCCAAAAACGACACGTGTGCTTTGTTTACATAAAACAAATATGGCGCTTGGACCATTCACAGGCTTGTCTAAGGAGGTGTGTTTCAACGCAGGCACTGACTGGCTGAAGCTCACCTGTCAGTCAGAGGGTGACGAGAGGTCAATCAGAGGGTGATGAGAGGTCAACTGATTTGCGTTTCCCAAACTACAAATTTGTATAATGAGAAAACTGAAACTGTTCTGATCATACCTTGTGAAAACCTCTTGCCATGCCTGGCATTGGGAAGGACCTGGAGTATGTCCAATTTTGGCAGTGTGTAACACTTGGACTGTGAGCCACAGTAAACTAGAAGTTAGGGGTCACACAAATTACAAACACTTGCATGAATATCCCATTTCTCCAACACGAAATGCATTTCCATTGGTGCCCACAAAAGACCTATGCCTGTGTACTGCTGCATGTAATACACCTACGCCTATGTAGTGCTGCATGTCAAACACCTATATTTATGTAGTGCTGCATGCAATACACCTGCGTCTATGGACTGCTGCATGTCATACATCTATATTTCAGTATTGCTGCATGTGGAGATTTCTGTACCGCTGCATGCAATACACTAATGTCTATGTATGCAAACACCTTCGCTTGTCAGTCTAGCTGTGCCAGAGCAGAAGCTGTGTGACATGTCAAGTAGACCACCTTTCAGTTAGTAAACCAACAAGGTAAAAACCTGAGATTTACCTTCAGACGTCTGCTGGGTTTGTGTTATCTGGCATTACCAGTGTTCTGTGGCTGGATGACGGATTGCTTTCTAGTGTTTTGGTGGTACAAATCAGTCAGCAACAGTGCGACCCCTCAAAGTACCTGTGCCACTTGTTTCAAGCATTGGCTTCCACTGATGTTGTTGATGGATCCATGAAATAGTGCAGCATCAATGTTGGGTGTAAAAAGGTCAGTGCTTGCCACCAAGGGGAAGGATAGGGCAGGGCAATGTCAGGGTTAAGACTAAAAGTGTTAATGTATGCACTTGTCAGGGATGATAGAGTCAGTCCATATCCATGTTAGTGGATAAAAACTGCTCAGAATAAAGATAAGAGCAAAAGGTTGAACAAACAACAAGCACAAATCCCTAACAGGTTAACATCACCATTTACACCCCAGTGACATTAGCAGTATCACCTCCCATTCAACCACTTCACAATCCTTCCTGGAGATATGATCACAGTCAAGTTATAAAAATCTTGCTCTCCGGCACAAAGATTAAAGGGAGCCAAGGAATGTGATAGAAGAAGAAGAGAAAAAAAGCACGCACCCAAACCACTGACAAAGCATGATAAATCGTGTCCCAGTTCAACACAAACAGTCATACATATAATCCCCATAGCTAAAATTCAAACTTACAATTTCCTGATACCGGACTCCTTGCAGCCAAACACTTTCTCGTCTGGCTCCTTGTTGATTGGGCCGTAGACTGGCAGTTCTTCCCCTGAGTACGATGATTTACTGAAAGGAAAAAAACACAACAAAATACCTTACAGTCAGTCAAGAGAAAACAAGAAAGAAAAGAGAAAAAAAAAGAGAGAAAAAAGTTTGACTTTACTGTTGAAACTAATTTCAGTGATGACCAGATAGCACTTGGATTTTCACATCCTGTCTAACAGGGTCACTTCAGGATGACAATGATGAAGATGAAGATGATGGCAATCCCACAGATGTTTGGAGTGCTCTACAAACTGACAATTGTCTTGGAAATCATCACCATGAAGATAACACTGGTAGCGATAATGAGGAATAAAATCAGTTTGCTTGCGCGCATTGTGTGCTCAGTGATACTGCATGTGATAGTATCAGCACTCTGCATTCTCTTCTAAGCTCTTTAAGTATACAACAAGACAGTTTTTAAGACAGACAATATGTTAGTTGTAGTTATCTTGTGTGTTTGTTTTCGTTGTTGTTGTTTTATTGTGTGTCCTTTTTTGCTGTTCTTTGTCGACGTTTTCTTTGTGTGTGGCTTTCACTGTTCTTGGTTGTTGTTTTCTGTTTGTGATTTTTTTGTTCCGTGGGTGGGTTTCTGTTTCTGATTGTCTACTTGCTTTCTCATTTCATGTTTTGTTACTACTACCAAACATGTGAAGACACTTTTTTTTTTCTGTATACATTTCATTCAGTACTGCCTGAGTTTACTATCCCTGCATACTAATGTGACAAATCTCACATATATAGCAGTTCTAGTACCACCATCAACTCCACTAAACGTAAGAACCAGTGACCTTCAAATCTTCACAGAAGAAATGGAATACATGAAAAAGCATTTGAGCCATCAAATTATTCATAAAGCATTAATCAGTTTAAACATAGCCATTTCCATGCATGGTATGAGGTGAAAAGTCAAGTGTAATGAAGCCTAGCTAAAAAATAAATAAATCAAAAAACAAAACAAAATCTAATTACTACAGAAAAAATGGTGGCACATCTGCTGGTATAGCACTTTAAAGCATTCACATCCTTTCCCCTTAAAAAAAAAAAGACAAAAGTTTATGCCATAAATTCCACACTGTGTCAGTGCCAGAAACAGTCCAGGCAGCAGGTGCAGTTCTTCCACAAAACAGAGGAGCTCTCAACAATCTCCCTGAAGGTGACATTCTGCCTTTGGGGTAAAAAAGAAAAGAAAAAAGGATCAACCTATCCCTGCTGCACACAGTCTGTTCCTTTAACTCTTAAGACAAATGTATGTTAGAAAGAAGCAGTTATGATGGACCCAGCCATCTTGTCTTTAAACGCAAGCTACAGAGGGTTCCATTGTGCTGATCAGTGTGAGTTCACAACAGTCCATGCTTCAGACACTCCCAGCCCCAAACTTCCCTGAAGCCATCAAACAGCACAACATAAAAGGGGCATGCAACTCATCCTTGGGTTCAGCCGTAGTTTACCTGTATGCAAACACACCCGTGGCACCCTTAAACATCGTGTATTTAGCAATGTTTGCTTATGAGCTGCCATAAAGTCAATTGTTCTGCACAGTTGTAACGAAAACAGAGAACCGCAAATGTGTGGTTTTTATGCATGCGTTGACGACAAAATTAAACAATGAAAGCCAGACAGTCATAATGGGGATGAGAGCAAAAGCAACTGAAACATCAGGGAAATATGACTGTACTACAGGTATTGAAAAATACAGTCATAATCGCAAGACATTTCCGATATAAAACATGGATGTTGGCATACACATTTACTTGATGAAACCTACTTCATTTCCTACAGTCTGCTCCTGATGAGATTACAAAAAGATGACGAACACTATCCACGTTCCTTAACACAACACTATCTGTAGTGATCAAAACAACTTACAGAACATCACCAGACTTACATGTATACATCTGCCAAAATCCATGCAACCTGTATTTTTACTATCAACACCCACACTATGATAATACTGATACTAATGATAATACTGATAACAGACATGCTCCAACACAATTTGGCATTGCTCACAGTCTGTTGTTGTGCCTTTAAGACTATCTCACAATCCAGTGTCCCTTTCCAACTCAGGGATAATATCTGTGCACCACCTTACTGTAGTGTACAAATTTGGTTGCTGTGAAGACCATTAATTTTTGGTTGCATTGCACTAAGTTCTGCACACACACACACACACACACACACACACACACACACACACACACACACACACACATGCACACACACACACAAAATTGGCACCTATACAGTTTCTCTCTCTCTCTTCCTCTCTCTCTCACACACACACACACCAGCACCCATACATGCTCTCTGTCTCTGTCTCTGTCCCTCTAACTTGCCGTTATATAACCATACTGGTTGACTGGGATAAAACACTAAATGACTTACTCTAACTCTCTCACATGCACAGACACTCTCTCTCTCTCTCTTAATCACTGAGCAATGTGCAAACCGTTTTTTGCACAAATTAGACATCAATCAAATTCTAACACTGAAAAGTAAATCTACATATATAGCTATACATATATATATATCTAAAAAGAACTTACTCAGCAAGATCGTCATCTCCTTCACCGTCAGACTCTCTTGAAAAAGAAGGAAGAATAGGTATGCAAACAAGAAAACCAAAAACAACAACCAACATTCACAAAAATAATGCAACAACAAAGTAGCAAGCTTTGAGTTTTACAGATGAACCTCAGTATAACATCTCATCACAACATCATGCTTGGAGGAGATTGGCCAAGGCCTCTACAGAACTGTGACTTTTACATTTCAACATTCACCTTCTATGTGGGACAGAGACTAAGGCCTCTCCACAGAACACTATTTCACTGCATAATTATCCCCTTAAAATGCCTTACACAAGGGGCAGAGACTAAGGCCTCTCCACAGAACACTATTTCACTGCATAATTATCCCATTAAAATGCCTTACACATGGGGCAGAGACTAAGGCCTCTCCACAGAACACTATTTCACTGCATAATTATCCCATTAAAATGCCTTACACATGGGGCAGAGACTAAGGCCTCTCCACAGAACACTATTTCACTGCATAATTATCCCATTAAAATGCCTTACACATGGGGCAGAGACTAAGGCCTCTCCACAGAACACTATTTCACTGCATAATTATCCCATTAAAATACCTTACACATGGGTCAGAGACTAAGGCCCCTCCGTTCATCACTCTGACTTTCAGTGTTTCACTCCAAAATTATTCCATTAAAATGTCTTGCATTTGGGACAGAGACTAAAGGCCTCTCTACACATCACCGTCTTTTACTTCATGTCTCAATGCAACACCTTGCATGTGAGACAGGCACTGAGGCAGCATGTGAGACAGGGACTGAGGCATCTACCAATCTAGGACTTTCACCTCAAGTCTCAGTGGGACATTTTGTGTGTGGGACAGGAGCTCTGAGGCCTCCAACCAACTATGACATTCACTTCATGAAACACATCATAAGTGTGACAGTGATTACCAATGTCTCTACACAACACAGCAGCTGAGGCCTTTACACAGCACGGATTTTCACTTCACATCTCCATAAAACACCTTGAATGTGGACAGAAACAGAAGCTTCTACACTACTCTGATTCCCACTCTCTCTCTCCATAACAGACTGAGGTCTCTACACCACTGCCATTTGAATTCACTTCATGTCTCAACAAAACACCTTGCAAGTCATTAAGTTGGACAGGGACAGAGGCCTCTATGTATACAACACTATGAATTTCACTCCATGAGTCAATAACACACCCTGTAAGACATTAAGTCTGACAGGGACTGAGGCCTCTATGTACACAACACTATGACAAGGGACTGGGGCCTCTATGTACACAACACTATGACTTTCACTTCACGAGTCAATAACACACCCTGTAAGTCATTAAGTCTGACAGGGACTGAGGCCTCTATGTACACAACACTATGACTGTTGACAAGGGACCGAGGCCGCTATGTACACAACACTATGACTTTCACTTCACAAATCAGTAACACACCCTGTAAGTCATTAAGTCTGACAGTGACTGAGGCCTCTATGTACACAACACTGCGACTTTCGCTTCATGTCTCAATAAAACACACAGCATACATCTGGTATAGGGACACAGCCTCCAGTGTTATGCTGAGCTGCACTATACTGAGGCTCACCTGTGCCTGCTCAAGCCAAATGAACCCTGTATGCAGTCAACTCTTGACCTGTACAATCCCACTGATGACCCGGCAAAGCAAGCAGCAAAAGCAACACAGCATAGCCGCCAACTAACATTCGACATGCTCATTTTCTGTTCAAAATTCTGCCATTATGTTCTTTACGACAACTTTCTTTTCACATTTTTTCTCCCATTTTCACAGGAACACAATGAATCACTGGTAAGTCACTGCTCACAAAATCTGTAACTCTCTTGCCATCATTTTCTTTCTTCGTTTTGTTGTTTGTTTTTTCCAACCGAGCTGAGTGTTCATAAAGGCAGAGCTGACTGCAGTAAGGCAATTTTTTAACACAAATTAACGATCAATGTTAAAAAGATATTCAAAATGCTCAAATGCACTCAGATACTTTGAGAAGTCACAGCAGAACCTAACACACATGTTCTTTTTTCTTTGTCCCCTTGCCCCCATTACAAGGCAGAACCCATTCTTATTTCTCTTCTTAAACACTTACGTACAGCACCTAAACCACTAAATGGAATAACTGACCAAAAAAATCAAATCAAAAAGTTCTAGCACCACTGAACTGATTTTGTATAATACTATTAATAGTCTTGCAATAAATGAGTCAAAACAGTCAGGTAAATTGATAGGCCCATGGTAACTGGTCAATACAGCTCTTTGCATGCACACTTGTTAATGTTACATGAGTAAATACTGTCTGAACATCTTACAGCAAAATGCAGTCTCAAAGAAGCAGATGATTGCCTTTTGGCATGCTGTTAGTAACTTCCTAAGTGTAAGAAATGATTCCATCCTCTCAAGCAAATGCAAGTCAAATGGACAGAATCAATACTAAAGCAATCAGATCCAAAACTGGTTGCATAAATAGGATCTGACCTAACATATTCAAATCAATACATCAAGTTAAAAATAATAAAAACAGACAAGAAAAAAAATGACACACACATATAAAGGTACGTTAAAATTTGCTCTCCTTGAGAAAAGAAGAGAAAGAAGCTGAATGCATGAGTCACACTGAGTGTGTGCATGCATATCTCTGCATATGTACAGGCATATCGGGGCAAGTCAAAAATAGCAGGTACGAAACTGAACTGATCAATCTAATGCTTTCTTTTGGAGCAACAAAGAGAGCTGTCAAAATAAATTAAGCTTAGATCCAGATCAAATTATGACACATTTTAAGCTGAAAGAAGTTGGAAAATTCAAGAGATAAACTTCTCACAAACTACACCAGTTAAAAACCTCACCTGATGATGTACATTAAAACTGTTCTCTGTGATTATCTGCCCTAGCCTTCCCACTCAAGGGCCATAATAATGGTGTACATGCTGTACACACTAATGCACATGTCAAACAGCATACAGGTGTTCATATACATCTTCCTCCACCTGCCTGGGACTACCATGTGACCCCTACCAACTCAAGTGCTCTCTCTTTGTACAAACCATTCAACCCCTACCAACTCTGGCACTCACTCTTTGTACAAACCATTCCAGCAAAACCCAAGATTAACCCTTTCCCTGCCAAGGAATGTGCTGCCGGGCTGGCGCAATTTCCTTCCAAGAGGATTTTGAAGGCAGACAGAAGGGGGACCAAACTGCAGTAGCACCACACACTCAATCGCTATGCATGGAATAAAATAATTGGAGAAAAAAAGAAGAGAGACACAAAACAGTTCTTCGCTTGAGCTCTTGTCCTGCTGGTGAAAATCAATGCTTGAAAGTTAGGAAAAACAGGACCGTGAGTGCTGCCATGATGTGCTCTGCAGCCTGTATCCATGAAGTCATAATAACATGGTTGACAGGGCATTAGAAATCAAATCTCTGGTTGACAGGGCATTAGAAATCACTTCTCTGGTTGACAGGGCATTAGAAATCAATTCTCTGGTTCTCTGGTTGACAGGGCATTAGAAATCAATTCTCTGACTGACAGGAAATTAGAAATCAGTTCTCTGATTGACAGGGAATTAGAAATCAGTTCTCTAGTTGACAAGGCATTAGAAATCAGTTCTCTGGTTGGCAGGGCATTAAAAATCAGTTCTCTATCAGTCTATCCATGATGCCATAAAGATAAACAAGGCTGATTTGTGGGACAAAATTACCAAACACATTAGGAGCCAGCCTTTCTCTCCTCTTCATTGGCAAAGAGCAAACCAGCATGGTGGTGCCCCAATGAGCTCAAATTTAAAGCAAAAAAGTACTTGTTCATTTGTATCAGTGCTGATAGAACACCAAAATGAAGCCTGCAGATCTGAAAATGGTTGCAGTCTCTGCATTTTAAGGCCACTTTGTGTGCATGGTCTGCTTCACCTCTAGGGTAATTAAAACTGTTCATTTTGAGAACTTTCTTCCACATGCAAAGAGTCAGAATTTGAGCCAGTGGTCAAATATATGACGCCCATCTGCCTGTTCTAGCCATCAGAAATGCGCTCCAAAAGGTTATTACTTGTTATTATTACCACCATCCCACGGGCAAATGGGCAGAACTTTGCCAAGGACGTCCTATGACATCTGGAGGGCAAGGAACGGGTCGAATGGCAGTGTTCACAACATACAGAAATAAACACACTCTCTCTCCAGACAAGTGACAGCACCTGGAAAAGATGAGCACTGGCCAAGAGAGAGCACTTGATATACCACACCCACCCATGCAAGACTTCATACCGCTCAGCACAGGACATATACACTTATGCAGGTATGAGGTCTTGTGCACGCACGGATGATGTGAGACATGTGAGCTCTGCGAGACAAGACACAGCTGTAAGACAACCAACAGCATCAGAATAATGCCCTTTCTTCCCCTTGCTTGGTGCCACCCATACCTCCTCCCCACCTCCTCCATCTCACACAATTGTAACGCATGAGCTTGTGGATGGATGCTGCTGCTGCTGCTGCTGTTCTATATCATAATACAGAAACAGATCTTTTTTAAAGTTAAAAACAACAACAACAACAACAACAACAGCATCAAAACATCTCTAACAAAACAAACAACAAACGGAACAGATCATCCTTCTTCTGGAGAAGGAGCACCACAAGGAGCAGGAGACAATGATGCAGATGTGCTCACCGTGGGCGGTAATGGTTCAGCTCATCCTCCACCTCCATCAAACGCGTCTTGAGCTCGTTGCGTTCCATCAGCACCTGGCGCAGCTCCTGCAGGGTGAAGCGTGGCCGGTTGGGGTCCTTCAGGTCAATGATCATCTTGCCCTCCAGCTGCAAGCCTGGAAAGACAGGTACCGTAAACTTCACGTTACAGGCCAGAGAACTCGGGGACCCAAAGCCACTCAGACACTCACTCAGGCTTGGGGTGACAGGCGGTACACAATAATAACAACAATAATAGTGATTTGATTTTATACAGCGCCTCAACAACAATTACATGAGCTCTTAACTCTGTACAGACCCACAAATGTAACAAAACACACATCAATATGTTACTTAAATTAGCCTAAAGCAACAACTTCGATAAATTCTCTCTATCTATACAGTCATATTTCAATGCACGCATATTCAAGATTCATTTTCAAACACAGCATTTACAATATGTATCTATACGAATTTATACATTAGAACAATCTTCAAATAAAATTAAAAAATCTTTCATTTCTTCCAACTCTTCTCTGACCATGACATGGGCCAGGGTGAATGAAACTGGAGTTCAATGTGTATTGCTTGACAGAGGTCATGCAGCAGAAAACTCACCAGGTGAAGTGGGCGAGCTGGTGGAGTCGGAATTCTTGTCATCCTCGGATGACGAGCGCCCCTCTACTGCCCTCCTCTCTGCTGCCACTGATGGTGCTGGTGTGACGCCACCGTCCTGGGCCACCTCTCCTCCATCCTCATCCTCTTCAGGTTGCTTCAAGCAAATATCAGGGGAAAAGAATGTTCAAATAATTCCCCCCCCAATATAACCAAATGATTAATACTATAATGTAATAATAATACATCTAAAGTGGGATTAATCAATGTGGGGAGTAAAAAAAAAAAACTGTGTTTTTATTTCCAGACAAAGCATTTTTACAACCCACAATAACCCCAGACGATACGTTGTATTTTTACAGATGACCAAAATCATCCTGCTTTGTAGTGCCTTTTAGCTGTGCATCATTGACTGCATAAGAAATTCAGTCAGTCCTCTGCAAAGCAATTCAACTGTTTGAGGAGCAACGAAGAATAAACTATGAAGAATGAAAGAAATCAGACTTAAAGGAACTAGCCTTCTGACACTCAAATTGAAAAGAATTCCTTGAGCACTTGAAACAGGCAAAAAGTACATGATCCACACTAGGCATTTTGCAGTTGAAAGGACCACAGACCACATACCTTTCTCTGAACAAAACGAATGTATCTAGAATCTCACACACACAAAAAGCAAACAGAAATAAAAACAATGTTTACTCTCCATTCTTTCTTTGTTCCACAAGGGGTGGCACAATTCATGCACACACCAAAAAAAAAAAAATCTTACTTCTTTATCTCTGTTCAGTGATGGTGAACAATTCAGGCGCACACCACAGATAAAAATTAAAATTTAAAACACCATGTTTCAGCACTTACTTCTTCACTCTTCCTCTTTTCAGTGATACTGAACAATTCACGCACACACCACAAATATGTATCATTATTACAACAACAACAAAATGTTTCAGTTCTTACATCTTCACTCTTCCTCTGTTCAGCAATAGCCGCCCTCACAGCTGCCCGCTGCTCCTCAAACTTCTCCTGCTCCGTGATCATGACCTTCACCTTTTCCACCTGCGAATCCTTCTCCCGCAGAGCAATCTCCAGCTCTGCCTTTTCCTCCAGCAGCACCTTGGCTTGCTTCTTGTGCGTGTTGTTCTTACGCCGAAGGTCCCCATTTACTCTGGTGATCTGCTCCAACTGGGCTTGAAGCTGTCACAAAATGGGTAATAACAGAGTTTTCTTTTTCTCTGTTCCATTGGTCCATGAGGTCAATTAGTTAGTTAGTTGGTGCTTTGAGCCCAGTCAACCACAATTTGTGACAAAGGGTTCTATCAGGGCTAACCATGAGGTCAAATCTGGGCAGCTTTCATCAGAGAAAAATGAACAGCCACAGGGCTGTGCTACCTGATCACGATAAAAGCAATGCTGAATATGTGCTGACTGACTGAAAAAGATGTGAGGCAAAATAACGTCACCTTTGCCCCAGGCAGCCAGGAAAATTCCTCTGTTCTTTGACTTTCAACTGCCAAGGGATCTCCACTGTGAGTGGCAAGAAGGACGCAAGTCCTGCATGCCAGTTGGAACACATGTGCAAGGAAGCTCTACGTCAGCCAACTACAAAGCAATCACTCTTTAACACGCACAGCAGCTTTACATTGCAACCATTCTTGAAACAGCTTGCTCTCAAAGAAAAATGCTTATGGCTGATACCATAAGTAAACCCACAAAGCTGCAGGTCTCCAGAGCAGCCCAGTCACATACTCACTGCTTCACAGTCGATTGCCTTCTGGGAGAGGTCGCGCTTCACGACACGCAGTTCTTCCCGCTGTTTGTCCACTGTTTCCTTCAATTTTGTCAGCACCTTGATCTCCTGCTCTTCACTCTCTGTCAATGCAGACAAAATCACCACCCAATTCAATGTCAAGGATACAAAATAAAGTCAAACGGAGAATTCAGGTATCAAAATACAATTTTCTGAACTAGCACAATGAAGAACAGACTTGTCAAAACATGCAAGACCAAAAATAGACTTGTCAAAACAAGCAAGACCAAAAAAAGCCCACCAAAACAGACAAGAAAATAGATTTGTCAAAATAAGAAAGACCATAAATAGACTTGTCAAAACAAACAAGACCAAAAAAGGACCACCAAAACAGACAAAGAAAATTTGTCAAAACAAGAAAGACCATAAATAGACTTGTCAAAACAAGACCAAAAGAGGCCAGCCAAATCAGACAAGGGTGAGACAGATCTGCTGAAACAAGCAATATCAAATGAAAAAAAATCAATATTTATTTCATTCAGTCCAACCCCCAGAGACTAATTCTCAGTTAAAAATGTAGGTTTCCATAGCATTCACCTCATCACAGACATTTGCTGAAACAAGCAATATCAAATGAAAAAAATCAATATTTATTTCATTCAGTCCAACCCCCAGAGACTAATTCTCAGTTAAAAATGTAGGTTTCCATAGCATTCACCTCATCACAGACATTTGCCACCTTCCAAGCCAACTCATGCATGCATATATATATATATATATGTTTCCCCCTTTTCTTTTCTTTTTCATATTTTTAGGAAGATGCAGCCATGCAATTTTTTACCTCTTGCCTGGAGCCAGTAGTCTTCCCATGAGTTCTGAAGACATTGATTTTCTAATTTTTCAGTTGTCTGGTACTTTTATCTTTCTGTATGTGTTTTTATCCCCATGGCAGTACAGTGGGACCAGGCCTGTGTATTTTTGTACCAGGAGTATCTGTATAGCCTGCTAGAAGTGCTACACAAATCACAAATGGTTGACAGGCTGACTGACCAGAGGCAGAGTGCCCAACTAATTCACATTCTGGACATAAATATAGCTCTGGACAGGTCAAGACCAAAAACTACTCACCTGTCAAGCAAGTCATGATTATGCCTTCAGTAAAGATGATGTCTATGAATATGTGTGTGTGTGGGGGGGGGGGGGGGGGGGGGGGGAATGGGGGGGGCTGATCAATGTATTCCACTGATTAGTATTTAGTGACTCTGGTATTGTATGCACCTCACATTGTCATCTTCCTCAGTAGGTTAGACACATTATAAATGTCCTTTATTATTATTATTTATAAAACTTTCTGATCACCAACGAAAAAAATCAAGGCAGTGTCAGGTACAAACTACAATGCAATGTCACTATCGTTTTCACCTGGCTAAAACTGGGAAAATGAAGTCAAGTGTGAAATGAGAAAAATGTTTTTCACCAAACATTAGGGGGGAATAAATCTCAGGCTAAAAATGATTCCTTCAGGCTAGTGCATTTTTATATGTACTTTCAGTAGCCACTCACCATGACCACTGATAACCTAGACCACCCTCATCACGAGCTCTACCCATCCTCATCACGAGCTCTACCCATCCTCATCACGAGCTCTACCCTCACCTTTGTATTTGGCGGAGACTTTCTCCTCCACTGAATGTTTTTCATTCTGCAGGGATTCTTTAAGTCGCTTGTTCTCATCCTGAAGTTTGCTGACCACATCCAGCAGCCCCTTCACCTCTGACTGCCAGTTCTCCTCAATCACCTCTAGCTCCTGAAATCACAATACCCTGGCTTCAGTCCTGCTGTGGTGTAACTGGAGACAAAAAACAACAACTCAAGGCCCCCCCCTACCATTAGTTCAGGGCCTCCTGATGTTCAAACACTCCTAAAAAAATACCCAACCTGCAGCAGCAGATGCACTGGTGGATAATGTCCAGCATTTCATGTTCTGGCAACCATAGTTCAGCAGTACAATGGTCATCCATTTTTGGTTATATGCAGTCCAGCTTGTGTTACTGTTAGGCTTAAAAGTTTGATGTAACATCTGTACCAATATGGTTTGATGAAATTATGGTCCGTTCATGGCAATATAAAAATCGTATGGTGGTCAGATGAAAAGTTTGCAACAAGAGACTCGGAGGCTGGGATTAGAGCTCACTGTGGAACCCTTCACTACTACACTTTCCCTCAAAAGATCAGTTATGCCAACTTTGTAAGAATTGTGAGTAAACTGTGTTACTATACTTTCCACAAAGCACGCTATTTAAAATTATAAAATTAAACAACAAATGAATTTAATCCAGATGCAAGATTGTCATTTGTTTATTACCTTCAGGCTTCACATTTTTTAACCAAATTAAAAAACTAAAACATTTTGTTAGTGCAACAATAATCCTACATCTGCTAGTGCTACAGCCAGTGGGTAAATCAACAAGGATCGTCAACCACTTACAAAGATGATGCACTCATCCCAGTTCTGTGATCTCGGCAGCCTCAGAGCTTTTCTGCAAGCATGGGTCCTTTGGGATAGATATGCTTCTGATGGAGCTTATGTACCGTGTTTACTCGCATGCCAGGCAAGAGTTACCATAGAGGACTCAGGTATTTGTTGTTCCATCTGTGTGATGTTTTCTAAGCTTTAATTAGCTCCCATGTTAAAAAAACAATCAAACCCTTGTTTGGTGGTTCCTTGGGACTGTGTGCCATTCCAACAGTAAATACCAGTAATGAAACACAGAACCAGCCCTTGTGAAAACTTCAAGTTGTTTCATCACATCTTTGTTTCAAACGTCTGTCAAACTCACCCGAAAGAAGAAGTACCGCCATGCGGTACATCATTTGCTTCAGTCCCTCTTTGATTTTGTGGCTCACAGGTTTAGTCAGGCTAGCAGCAAAACTGAGCATGCAGATGGTGTAGCCTACTGCCTGAGTGAAAACATCATGTTGGCCCATGTACACATTATCACATTTCAAAGGGTGTGGCAGCCAGCAAGCATGGGCATTACCCTCCACAGTGCAGAAAATTATGAATGCGTTTTCTAGGTCTCAGTGGCACTGGCATGCTTTTGTTGTTTGAACAGCTGTTTGATTTTTTTTCCCTAACAACCTAAGCCCATAACTTTATTCCATCTCAATGAAAAACAGAGCTGAACTCCACAAAATATGACTTTATTCCATCTCAATGAAAAACAGCTGAACTCCACAACTTCTGGTGACAGCACAATGGACAATCATTGACATGACAAAAATGATTTATTTCTAATTTTGCTCCTTTTGGGGGGAGGTGGGGGAGGGGAATCTACAAAAGGCACAGATCTAGGCCTACATCTATTCAAAATGTTATGAAAAATATCTGAAACTAAAGAATAATTATGACATAGTGTAGCTATTTTTGTGATGTCATACACAAGAGACACAGAAGCAAAGGACATTCCACCTATTGCAGGCCAAAATAGTCTGAATATTACAAGGAGAAATTTTCAGTTTTAAATCAACAATTATACATGTTCTACCAGGCTTTGGCAGTACTATTAGATATACATGTGACAATGGGCACACTTCGGGGAAGTAAATGCCACCAGGTTTAGTGTTGCTGCATGCTTTTACTATCAAAAAACTATACTGACTAGAAAAACACAGATGTGCACTCTGTCAAGTAGTAAATTACATAGTCATACTCACATGACAGCCCAAACAGATGTTGAGTACATAAAATGATAAACTATAATCTCACGTTTTTAATTAGAATTAGAATAAATGTAGCACCATATTCATTTGTTTTTCATGTGATACTGAATCTATTTATAATACAGAAGCTTGTGTCATAGCTGTTACACACTGATAGTGTCAGCAATACAGGTAATATGTAAATATATGAGATTAACTTCTGGGTTGTTTGCAGACAAGCTTGTGTACAAAGTAACTGCAACTATCATCAATGTACCTTAAATTTAGCTGTGATGCCATCAGTGACTGTGGTAGAAGTCCCCAACATAAGAGCTGTTGTGCAGTGTCAACTTACAAAAGTTACATTGTGACATAAGCATTTGCAAAAAGTGGAATGAAACATTGCTTCCCCATCCATCCAGAAACCCACCTCAACCCCTAGTAAAGGTGTACTGTAAAAAGTGTAATATTTTGTATCTCTACCCCCCTCAATTTTTTTTTAAATAAATGCAACACACACAAACAAACACACACATCATAACAAACTACTAACTAGTACTATTAAAATATTAAACAATAAAGTCAAACAGCCATTAACTGATTAAGTGTTCAGTTAATCACTCACACAAGTTACTTATAAATACACAGAGCTCTACCTTTCAATACTTTATAAATCTCCTGTTCCCTATTAACAAAGATGATTGCCCAATGTTTTTTTCGGGCTCCAGAAGGAAAGCCAATGTCAGCTGCATGTTTGTGTCACTAAAGCACTGGGTGCAGGTGAAGGAAAACAGGGATGAACTTTGCTGTGTCCTGGGGAAAATCAATACTGCCTAACTGAACTGGCCTTTCAGCTGAAATACTGTGGAGGAACTGGCTGGTCCAGATGACAGGGTAACACTGTTACCTGATTATGCCACGAAATCAGATAATTATAACAGGTGACACACTAACTGCCGAATTTTGCATCAAGAACTGCACTTTCCAACATTAACTGATTAAATAAACACATTTTTGCTGCACAGCTAATCATTGCTGTGTGCAGTCCTGAGACGGTCCCATCCAACAATTTTGTCTGTCCAGCTATGTCTGAAGTTCCAATGCTAAGATGTGTGAAATATTACTATTATTGTAATAGCAGCAGGGCTGAAAATGTTTTAACTTTGTGTCTAATTGGCAATATGAAACTTTCTGGTAAACAGTGTCATTATTCAAACATTTTCCAAGTCATATAAAATATAAAGAGAGAAAAACGTTTGCATTTACTGGGAATGGAAGGAGAGTGAAAAGTAAAGACTAGTCCTTTACTGCAATATCTCTAACTCTGAATCACCTAAAATGTCTAACTTAATGTTTCAGGTGTGCCCAAAGTTATATTATGCATGCAAGTATAAACTCCCATGGCTTAAGGGAAATGCACCCATTACTAGATCATAGCTTAAGATCAGCCTATGTTTGGTCTAACCAAGTTCATTCCATCAAAAGTTTATTTTTTAAGTGTACAGTGAGGCAAAGATTAAGGGATCAGACTATACAAGAATGGCAAAGTAGCACAAAGTAGTCTGTTAAGTGTTGTAACTATACAGTATAACTATAAGTATCATTTATTTAAAAAGAAATTTTGCTTTGAGGAGCATTTAATCTGCCTCCCATCTAATGATTTACCCTAAGGCAATAGGTATCGAAATTCAGACTTAGAAACCACAGATTACCAATACCAATTCAGCAATGACTCTTGACATTACAGTTTGACTTGACACAGGATAATTCTTTTACTCTCTGTATCACTGCCAAATGATTAAAAGGAATCAGAGAGACTGACTATTTACAACTTTAGTTAGTACAAACAAGTGTGATGTTGACCAGAGAGCATTTGTGCTGTGTAATGCTGTATCATTATATATTATCATAATTATGAGAGACAGAGGGAGACAGACAGACACAGAACTCAAACTCATAAACTTTACTAGGACTGTACTTTACTTTAGGTTCAGACATCGTCATACAGAGAGAAAGACAGAGAGTTCAAAAACAGTTATAAGTTGTTGTGACCCCCCATTTAATGTATCAACTAATAAACTATTATAAACAACCTCAGATTTACTGGCCCTCATTTAAAATTTCAGCTGGGAATAGTCCGAATGCTGAACAGCTTTTCCTCTCTCAACCAGGGATTTGACTTCTCACAGAACAAAATTAAACATTCAGAACATTAGCCTGTCAGCAACCAGTAACTAGTAAGTACAGAACACTCGAAGTACAAAATTAAACATTCTCAATTTCTGTTTACAACTACAAGCAAGACTTTCCATTTGCTAAATTGCAAATTCACACCTCAGACAAAAAATAAAAATCTACTCAACAAAACATCCACTGGTCTACTACTGTGTACTACTAGTATAGTAGTAATGTTCTATAAAATTCTTACCACCTTCATGTCACTCATCAGATTTCACCCTAATATAATCATCATGGTTGACAGGACATTAAAAACCAATTCCCCTCCCCCCCCCCCCCCCCCCCCATAAATTGTAGTAAATAACACATGTTTATAAATTTATTATATGTCCAAATAAAATCATGAAACTGCAATAGAACATCTTCAGAACTAAAACTAAAGAGGATGCAATTTAGGGGTGTTTTCATGACAGTGACAAAGTTGCACCCTCAGCCTCCTGATCCTTGATGGGGAGGACAAGCATCACTCTCTCTCTCCTTTGATATGGGCTTACAAAGAGAGGTACTGCAAAAGAGAGAGAGCAACACTTGTCCTCCCCATCAGGGGATAAGGACAGCAAAACTCTGTTGCAGTAAACACTCCCTAAATTGCATCCCCTTTCAATTCCAGAATTTGTCTATAGACTTGCAAGTCACACCATTACAATGTCTTTGCGAAAGCATGCCATATTAAAAGAAAGGAAAAAGTTGCATTTATTCATAGTTCAAGAGCTGAGAGAGAGTTGAGATGGCCGTCCTGGGCTTTCGGTCCTAACAAGCCTTATGCAATATTGAACCATGCTCATGCATTGGTCTCAACTTGTCCCTAATAATGTAATATGTCAGCCGACATCCAAGGACATTAAGCAACACCGGAAGGAAGTTGCATTTATTTAACAAAATTTAGACATCTTCACCTAACATCCATGCAACCTCCAAGACTGGGCACTCACTAGTAACTAAGACTGACACAGCTAATCAACTGTTGTCTCAAGCGACCTATCACTGTATTAGTAAATCATATTACTAAAGTACTGCATAGACCATAGTGTTGTTGTTAAGTGACTGTTTAGGTGTTGGTGATAAATGTTACAGAAGAATGTAATCTAATCTGCAGAATAACTGACACTCCATCTTCCCACTCTCAGCTGGCACTTGAGAACTGATATAATAGTCAGGTCTCTGAATTTCACTTTTATCACAAGCATTATTATTATCAACTGGTCTCGCAGTCCCAGTCACAAGACCCACATTGTACTAGTTAGCTTTGTCATTCATGATTCAGTCACTGAACAGCACCACCACCACCACCCTCCGTCACACACACACCTCCCCCGAAAACATACGGTACTTTCAACCCCGTTCCCTTTCATTGATTTTTACTGTGCATGAAATGTACCGTTTTCTTTCCCTTCCTGTCGCAAACCAGGAACAAAATCTATCACTTAAACATTTTTATCACGACTGAAAACCCGTTCCTCACCTGTTCAAACTTAGCTCTTTCCTGCGCTTTGCCTGCTTTCTCCGATTCCAATTTTTCCACACTAGCTCTCAACTGTGCGATCTCTTCGTTGTCCTTTTCAAAGCGTGATGCCAGAGATTCCAACTGCTCAAGAGCACGGATAACTTTGGGCATCAATTCTGTCACGACTTCACTGCCGTAAGTGTTTATTAGTTTATCAAACTCTCGGGCAATCCCTGCTGCTTGGTCGTAGACGTCGGTTACAGAGACGTCTTGAAACACTTCTGTAGACATGATTTGCGCATTATAAAGGCAACGTCGAGAATCCATTGAAAATGGTGTGCACGGCAGCTTCCATGTCAGGCGAAGGAGTGTGCGAGTGAGTCAGAAACATCAGTGCCAGTCGTGAGACAGACCGATCGATGGACTGTTTTTGGATCTCATACGGGGACTCCCACTCGTGATTCTTACGTCACTACAGCAGCGCAGAAAAAAACTTTCTGTGTTCGGAGTGGTTTTTTCTTTTTCCCTTTCTTTCTTGTAAGCTGTTGTTTCAAATCGAGCTAAAAAATTTATTTTTTAAACGGTCGGTTTGTATTCACAACCTAAAGCAATGAAAATAAGTACAAATTTGATTTTGACGCCCTTAAAATAAAAATGCAGATAATTATTTAATTTGGATCGGACTTGAACTCAATGACAAATTCTCCCCCAGTCAGTCCCAGTCAACTCAAGAGAATACAATTAAGAGTGATGGAGAGATTGTTCTTAATTTTTTGGTTGCCCAAAACACAAAAAGAACTATTCACCTTAGGGGACAATACACAATACAGTGCTGGGCCAGGCTCACACAGTGCAGTTTTTGGTCCAATGAGACTTATTCACGGATGCATGGCCAAAGATTCTGGCGTCTCTACGAGACACTCCTGCCAAAAACCTTGGGAAAGCACTGTCGAGAATGGCCAGTAGGCAAAACAGAGTCAGAGATTAAAATTTTTGTTCAACAAAACAGCAAACTACAAAACCTCATAGTGTACACTGATGGCTCAGTCACCAAAGAACAGCGGTCAGGGTGGGATTTGATTGTCAAGCAAGGTGCGACTACCACTGTACGAGGACAATGCAGCCTACGTGGTCTCAACCTCCAATTTGACAGTGGGAGGTGGAAGCAGTCACCCATGTCCTCTGCTGGACTGCCTCAAGAGGTGACAGTCAGACCACACATGCCATCATCCTCACAGATCCAATGAGCTTGCTACAAAAAGTGAAGAGTGGAATGAGAAGACCACTGAGACTGGAATGTCAGTGTCAGTCAGTGGTTGAAAACCAGCAAGGCATTTTAATCAATTGCTGCAGTTCTGATGATTTAATCAGCCTTAAATATGGCTGAAATTCAACCACAGTTCCTCAACGAAAGTCACTGAATAAATTTTGATTCGATTAACAAAACTGAAACTGGCTCCTTTTTTTTTTTTTTTTTTTTTTTTTTTTTTTTTTCTCCCCCAATTCAGTTCTTTTTTAGTCAAAGGCAGGTCCTGGCAGAAATTTACTCGTTCCACTGCGGATCATTTGTTAACTCAGTGAAAGAACCATGAACTGTAACCCATATGGTACAAAATCAGGACTAAGACTGGTCAAAGTTAATTTTACTTCCTCAGTTACTTAGAATTATTGTGGAAGATCTTCTATTTATTTATTTATTTATTTATTTATTTATTTATTTATTTATTCAGTACTATTGTGTATTGTTTCGGTGTTACAGGGACGTTGCACCATTCTGGGCAGACGAGCCCTAGCCCAACCAAAATGATTGCTCTAAAAAAATTATAATAAAAAAGTCAAGAAGAAAGAAAGACTAAGAGGGAAAAAAAGCAAGAAAGAAAAAGAAGAAGAACTATGATATATTTGAGCAAGTAAGTTATACGTGTACTGTCCTTTCCTGCCGATGACCACCACCACCACCACCCCATCACACACACACACACACACACACACACACACACACACACACACTCTCTCTCTCTCTCTCTCTCTCTCTCTCTCTCTCTCTCTCTCTCTCTCTCTCTCTCTCTCTCTCTCTCTCTCTCTCTCTCTCTCTCTCTCTCTCTCTCTCTCTCTCTCTCTCTCTCTCTCTCTCTCTCTCACGGCATGCAGCCGGCACGCACTGACGCGCGCGTGTTTAACTTTTGTAACTTTTGTTATTCTTCCAAGGATTCTTTATACAAATTAGGAAGAAGAAGATAATGGGTTTGTAAATGATAAAATGGACAAAACTGAGAACACAGAGAGAGTTAAAGAGAGAGGGGCCTGCTCGCGCTCTAGAGTGACGCCAGCCAGTCCAGCTTTCTTCAAAGTCAATTTGCTGCGAGATTGCTATACGCATGCGCTGTTCTGCTTTGCCTTTACGTGGCATCGGTTGCCGACAAACATTTCAGTCGAACGTGTTCTTCTGCCTTAAACGATCAAGATGACATTGTTGTTTAGTTTCATTGCTGCTGTAGTCTCATTATTATGTGTAGAGTACTGTACTGCATACTTTGTACACATAGATGCTCATGCAGAAGAGTGTTTCTTTGATAAAGTTACCTCCGGTACAAAAATGAGTCTGATGTTCGAGGTAGCAGAAGGTGGTTTCTTGGACATCGACGTCAAAGTGAGTGCCAGTCTGTTGCGATGTGTTGAACAACCCCCAACCCCCACCCCACCCCACCTCCTCCTCCCGGTTGCGTTATATAAACAATATTGGATATATGGTTTTATTTTTGCATTATGACTGCCAGTGCCTACTGGTACCGATTCTTAGAACTGCTGTTGAAAGTAAACTGCTTTATGTGTTTCCATGCCACCCAAAGTTTGGCTGTTTCTTTTTGTATGATGGATATGGGATCTTTAATATGTGCAATGACAGTATTGTGTGATATGCACGCAAAGGTTGGTGGCTCAGAGCAAGAGTACTAACTTTAGAAAGCGAAAGGTTGAGCACAGTCAAATGGTCTTCACATGGGATGGGTGACAGTGAGTTGGTGAGTTACATGAAACACTGAAATGCTTTGCACCAGGCCTGAGATTTTTCCACTAATTCCAGAGTCAAATTAATTCTGTGCAGACACTACAAAGTCCTTAGAATGAAACTAAACTGAGAAAAGATCCAAAATACATGTAAAACTTAAAGTACTACTACTACTACTAGAAGTAAAACTGAAAGATTTTGTGACTTGTAGTCCATGTGAGAGTTTGGTGGATTATGTAAACATGTAAACACCAACATAACACAGCATATTCTAAAAGTGTTTATACTTTAATAGTCTCAAAGTGTTGAACGTGGACACTATATCAGTATATGGAAGAAAAAAGAGAAGGTGAGTCAGTCACTTACAAATCTGCTCAGGTATTGACCTCAAAGAATTTAGAAAGTGTTTTTCACTGTGTTGGGCCCAGAAGTTGAAATGCTGGGCACTGGATTTTATTTTGCAGTCCGATATGTTTAATGTTAGCCAACTAGCTGGAAATTATTGCATTGCACTTTGGCAAGTTACCGAGTATGCGTCCTTAGTGAATACCAAACGACCAACTTGATATTGACACTATTAATCACAGTTTAAACTAGTAAAGATTGTTTTCTTACCAAGTTCGAAAGAGATACACCTGGGAAGAGAGAGACAGACTTGTGGGGAGGGGTGGTCTGTGGTTATCTGAAGAAAATATTGTATGAAATTAATCATAATTAATACTATTACTAATACAGGAAACAGAAATGTGAACTTTGGCTCTTGGCAATGTTATTGTTAACCTGAATGATTGTCCACTGCCCATTTGGTCTGATGTTGGGGGCACAGTTACTCTTGAACAGGAAAAGCAACTAAATCACAAAAACCTTTGTATATTAATTATTATTAATATTATATATAATAGTAATAGTGTATAAGTTATGTTACAAGCAATTATGTTGACATTAATTAACATTTTTAGGGTGAATTATTGAATGTTAGATTGTTACTTTTTGCTGGTTTTTCTTTATGGGACAGCTATTCACTATTCAGTCCTACTTCTAACTACATTAAAACTATATAAAAGCTGTCAATCTCCTTTTTAGATTTATGGCCCAGATGGAAAGGTGATCCATCAGGGCGACCGTGAATCCAATGGCAAATACACATTTGCTGCCCACATGGATGGTGTGTACAAGTACTGCTTCAGCAACCAGATGTCCACCATGACCCCAAAGATCGTCATGTTCTCCATGGACATCGGAGAGAAGCCCAAGGACCAGCAAGGAGACATGGACACTGATGGTGGGTCACAGGCATACAGCTCTTTTGAATTGTTAACATACAGGAGAGGATGGTCTAAACACATTCACAATGAGTCAAAGTGACCCAAAATAGCCATGCCGACCTACCACAGCAACCATTACTGCAGGAGTTAAACATTTCTCATCCATGCATGCATAAAATGTATTTCCTTAAAGGGAAGGAACACGAGTGCAGACTTCAGCCTGGTGTTTGTTTTGTTGTAAAGGGTACTGTTTTGTTAGGAGCTGATGGTTTTGGTCTTAAACATATTTGGTTTGATTTGTCTAACAGCCAGCCACGGCAAGCTGGCGGAGATGGTGGGTGAGCTGTCCACAGCATTGACTGGTGCCAAGCATGAGCAGGAGTACATGGAAGTCAGAGAACGCATCCACAGAGCCAGTGAGTGCCCAGAGTGCAGTGTGCTCCCTGCCCTTGCTAGTGTGTGACTGTGTGTGTGTGTGGTCAGACTGCTGTTGCTAGTGTGTGTGCTCACTGCCCTTGCTAGTGTGTGTGCGTGTTTGTGTGCTCACTGCCCTTGCTAGTGTGTGTGTGGTTAGAGAATGTATCCACAGAACCATTGAGTGCCCACACTGCATTGCTTGTGTGTGTGTGTGTGTGTGTAGTCAGAGAATGCATCCACAAAACCAGTGAGTGCCTAGGCTGCAGTGTGCTTACTGCCCTTGCTAGTGTGTGTGTAGTCAGAGAATGCATCCACAGAGCCAGTGAGTGCCCATGCTGCAGTGTGCTCCCTGCCCTTGCTCATGTGTGCATGTGTGTAATCAGGAAATTCATCCACAGAGCCAGTGAATGGCCAGACTGTAGTGTGCTCCTTGCCGTTGCTAGTGTGTGCATATGTGTAGTCAGTTCATCCACAGAGCCAGTGGGTGTTCATGCTGTAATGTGATCATTCTTGTTTGTAGTGTGTGCTTGTCAAACTTCTAAGGCCTGAGAATTTGTGATCAGAGTGAACTCATGCTGTTGTGTGATCATTGTCTGTGGTAGTGTGTGTGTGTGTGTATGTGTGTGTCTAAGCTGGAGAAGAGGTCAGTTTTGTTACCTAATGTCCCCATGGTATCCTCACTGTCTTGGTAGAGAGAGAGAGAGAGAGAGAGTGTGTGTGTGTGTTGCAAATAGATCATTATTACTGGTAACTGCCCCTACAATGTGCTGACTGTCCTGGTAGAGAGGGACTGATAAAAAGTTTAAAAAAATGTCAAAACACCAGTGTGGCATCCCATGAGGTGTTTATTGAGTCTGGTCTTGGCAGGGTCACCAGTACACGGTCATGGTTTTGTGTATTTCATGGGAGATAACTCATGCATTCACAGACTGCATCAGCCTAGAACTGAACTTGTCTCCTCTTTTTAAGGTCAGTATTTCACTATGCATGATTACCTCTGTTGAGCTTCTTTACCAGCTTAAATGCCAGTTTCAGTGATCTCGAAGTTTCTTTAAGGTTTCATAAGGCATTTAAAAAAAAAAAAATTATAATAAAGAGGGGAGAAAGAAAATGAACAACAACAAAAAAATAGTTTTGTATTGTTTTGCTGAATCAAATATAAAATTTAGGTCTGCATGTGCTGTGTTTAACATACATCATGTTACTATGTTGCAGTCAACGACAACACCAATTCTCGAGTGGTACTATGGGCATTCTTCGAAGCGTTGGTGCTGGTTGCCATGTCCCTGGGCCAGGTCTACTATCTCAAGCGCTTCTTTGAAGTTCGGCGAGTCGTCTAGCCGCCCCTGATCTCACCATCTCATCTGTCACCATTCTCCATCCTTGTTTCTGTACATCATTTGTCTGTTCATTTTGAGTCATAGTCTGTTGGGCTTTTGTTTGTTTGGGGATGGGGGTTCTGTTTCATTATGTTGTTGTTTTGAGTTGGGGGGGTTCAGTTCCATTGTGTTGTTGTTTTGAGTGGGTATTTTGTTATGGGGGTGGGGAGTTACCACCAAAACGTTTTTTGTGTATGGGAAGAGGGAAGGGGTACAATTTTGTTCTTGATTTTTCGTTAGTTGCTGTTCAGTTGGCACATATATATATAAGTTTTTTTATGGTTGAATTTTGATGATTTTTGTACAACACATTTATAGTGAGTACCTATATGAACAGGTTAGTTCAATACTCTGTAGTATTGTGTATTAAACAAACTTATACATACTCAGATCGCTATATTGGACTTGAAGGGGGGGGGGGGGGGTATATACTTTATTTTCATTTGGCCAGGATTGTTCTTTGTGCAGACACTTCAGACATTTCTTTTTAGTTTTCAATTTAAAGTGAGTTGTACTGTTCTTTTCTGCTGGGTTCTCTTCTGGGATTGTAGTTACTCGTTCATGATGTGTCTTCATTTTTATACAGTTCTGTTCTTTTTCTTATCATCTGTGGCCTCTGTATCTATTTATGTGCTTGCTGAGACATGGTATTGCAGTGTCTGTGTATGTTTGTAAATCTGAGAATGTGTACATCTTGTAAAATGGATTACTTGAGTAATGTGTGATAAACATGGGTTATCATCAACAGGGTTTTGGGGAAAATATGAATAAGGAGAATGTTTGTTAGTTACTTTTCCCTGTACTGTGTAAATCTGCATTTACCTTTGCCTGGTGGCATGCATAGTCTAGTACTAATATGGTTCATCAATACCAGACTACCATTCAGAAAGGTGTAGTGGAATTTGAAGGATGTCGTTAATGCTCATACCGCCATCATAGTTGCAGAATACATGAAGGGAATGGGAGAGAGAAGTTTTCCATTTGTATGTAATACTAATAGTTTTGCTCAAAAAATAGTGTTTGTAATGTAGGCTATTTTTTGATAGGCAGTAGTGTCTTGACAGATTGCTTGCTTGCTTTTGTATAGCAGAATTCTCTGCTCTTGAGCAGACTCACTGCACTCTAGTCGCATGTGTTGCAGTGTTATGACTGGTGTCTTTCCTTCACAGTTTGTTTTGGTACTGGGAGTAGGATTACAATGGTGTGCAAGGCCCTGGAGAAAAAGAATTCATATATATGCTGAATGTATGGTGCAAAGGTTCAGGATGTATATATGTGCAGGTGTGTTTGTTTCCGATTATTGGAAATCATAAAGTTTTAAATTCATTCGATTTGTCTGGTGTGTGTGCATGCATTGTGTGTGTGTGTGTGTGTGTGCCTGCGTCCGTGCGTGTTTCAATGCAGAAATGGGAGCAAAGTTGTTCCTCTCACAAAAATTGTTGGTAATGAACAGTAATGAAAGGTGACGCATATCAACGTATGTCAAGATGCCCAGTAGTGCATAGGTCACAACTCCCAAGCACATGTGAAACGCCATACCGATGCTGTACAGGCCAAAACGTCAGTAGTTGGATTTTAACGTTCCTGTCAGCCACTCAGAGTCACCTCCGGCCGTATTTGTTTTGTTGTTATTGTTAATCACTTTTATATAACACTATTCTCAGCTCACTGCACTCTTGTCACATGTGGCTAAATGAGTGTAGCTTTTTACAGCGCACTTTGAATATCTTCCTAAGTGGTGTAGTTGCAGCAGTGTTTGGTTCTTACATGGCTGGTGTCACTCAAAACTACTGCCATCTCGGCGCATTCTGTGCACACCATACAACCATGTCACATCACTTCATGCAAAGCCACATGTGTAGGGTGTATATG
Organism: Alviniconcha strummeri; assembly: GCA_963584105.1. Classification (NCBI taxonomy): domain Eukaryota; kingdom Metazoa; phylum Mollusca; class Gastropoda; family Provannidae; genus Alviniconcha; species Alviniconcha strummeri. The sequence goes on from OY757552.1 coordinate 11,756,857, forward strand.
TGTTTAGCTGTAACCAGACACCTGCACTTTTGGCAGAATGACCGCACGAGTCGGCACAGAAAGCTGACCCTGGATAAGAAAATTCTCCCGCTGCACTTGCCGGGACTTGAACCCGTGACCTTTCGACCACAAGTCCGGCGATCAGACCACTGAGCTATCCCCGCTCCCCAAGTGTTTGACACTTCAGTAAACGTCTGATTCATGATTCATGATAATTGACTTTGTGTATACATGTGCAGACAGCAGCAAGCACAACCTGTTCCTAATAAACCGCACGAGGTGTCTGTGGGCATCAGGCCCAGTGAAAAACAAAAACGAGCTCAATTCTGAAATCCAGGAGTAAAGAGCTGGAGTTGCTGTTATTACAAATATTGATTACCCACCTCAGAGCTCAGGAGCTGTGTGACAGTCGAGGTGGACGACCTGGGCTCCGGTCCCTAATAAACCTACGGTTCCTGTGGACGTAAAGCAACACTCAACCAACCACCACCTGTCTGTAAGACCCAAAAGAAAAAACCTTTGATTGCAGCATTGTTGGCAGGAGGGACGTTATTTTATGCATTCGTGGTATCCCGTCGAAGAGTATTAATAAACTATTTGGAGGTGACCCTTTGTTGTTGACAGGATATTGGGATCCAATCACTAACTCTGTAACTTTGTTTGGTAGGTTGACGGGATATTGGGATCCAATCACTAACTCTGTAACTTTGTTTGGTAGGTTGACAGGATATTGGGATCCAATCACTAATGCTGTAACTTTGTTTGGTAGGTTGACAGGATATTGGGATCCAATCACTAATGCTGTAACTTTGTTTGGTAGGTTGACAGGATATTGGGATCCAATCACTAACTGTAACTTTGTTCGGTAGGTGACCCCACTACCTATCGTTTTTCGTTTTCACTCTCTTAAAAGAATCGGGACGATTTTATTTTTTATTTAACTGTTATTTATGCAGGGCATGCGCTAGATCGTTTTTTTTTTTTCTGTCAGTTTTGTGTCCACCTTGTCCATGTTTTTAGGAACAAAAACCCGCTACCTCCGTTTGCATTCATCTAGCCTTTTGCTTCTTCCTCTAATTGCTGTCATTTCTGGAGGTCTACATACCACACATACAAAAAAAAATGTGTGTGTGTGTGTGTCTTACTGTGGATTTGATAACACCCTCAAAATGAAAGTTCCTGTACTGCATCAGGAGGGAGTTCATTCCAGTCTCTCACGTCTCCCTCCAGCACACTGAAAAAGCCGAGTCATTTGTTTGCGTCAGTGTGTATGGAGTGGTATACTGTATGCATATATGGCAAGCCGTGGCTTGGGGTCACTGCTAGGTATAATTTATCCCAGGCACGTTCCTTGGAGGGAATGAATACAATTACCTCATATTAATGGGGTGAAATTTCACGCCATTGTTATGTATTCTCACTTCCCCGTCGCATTAAATGCCCCGAATCTAGCTCGGGTCCGGCCGCCTTAATTCTACCGTGCTTGACTGATGAAAAATGTTCCCAGCAACCTAACCCTCAATCCCTTCGATTGTATAACCATGTAGTGCTCTAAAAGGCTACGATCCACATTCGAACACGGTCACATGACTACATGATGTACGATCGGTTGCTATGGACAACGACAGACCGTGATGCCTTTATTATTACTCTGTGGGAGCTTGGAGGAAAGAACGAAAGCTGTACCACCATTCGGGAGCAGGGCGAGTTTAAAACCTACGTTACACGATCAGTCCGTTCGACGGTGACATCACGGCCTGTGCGTCCCCATAGCGACTGATCGTACATCACGCATTAGTATTGTGACGGTGACTGAAAGTCGATCATAGCCGCACGTGAAATGCATGCAACAAAGAACTGCAATAACCACACGAAACATGACAGAGAAAACTGCAAAAGCCAAGCCAGTGACCACCGCGTTTGAGACAGAATGGACACACGATTACACAACACGTCACAGAACATTATCACCGCGGTGACGGTGACAAGTCGTTTTGTGTATTTCAACGTCACGTCGCACACTCATGGTGGGTTCACACGATCGCCGCAGTTCACGACTTCTTCTGTTTTGTTTTATTTAACTCCTGATCAAACAAACGGATGATAAAAAGGAGCTTTTTCAAGCGTAGAAATGTGCAACCAAGCCGGTTTCGTTTTTTCTTTCTTTCGGGGGGGGGGGGGGGGGGTGGGGGGGGGGGGGGGTATATGGGTGTTATCACGCGATATTCACAGAGTAGACCACAGACACTCACACACCACAGACAATGTGTGCGTGCACTGAATCCGCACATGCACAGACACACACACTTGCATGTATACCCCTCAACATGAATTGTGAAGCGGGTATTTATTGCAGGCGTATATGACTGTCGAAACTCTATATAAAAAGAAAGACACACACACACACACACACACACACACACACACACACACACACACACACACACACACACACACACACACACACACACACACACACACACACACACACACACACACACACACACACACACACACACACACATCGCCTACATGGATGAGAGTGGGTGGTAAATGACGATTCTGTGCTCCTTTTTTCGCATCATTCAGTTTTCATAATTATTCAATACCTAAAAACACGTCAGAGTTTTAGGCTGGAAGTGTTTTAGTTAAACAACACAAAACATGATGCACAAGGAACATAGGCTATAGTATGCCTTTCGCACGCCAGCTTCGTTAAGATCGACCCGACGGGCAAACATAAGTTGCCTAAAAAAAATTCATGTAAAATAAGTCTCTGATTCTTGTTACTTGGCAATAACGTTTTCATGTAATAAGTCTCTTACTCGGTTACATGGCAATTGTGAGATTGGAGATAATTTGCATACTGTTTGATCTAATTAAAAAGCTGCGTACTAAATTACCTCTTGTGTACTTTTATTTTATTTTATTTTTTTATGTTTTTAATCTTGCTTGTTTGTTCTGTTTTTGTCTCTGTCTGAACGGTGGCAGCCAACCCTGAACACGTTATACTTTACACTCAAGAGCCTTTCTACCCGCTTCACACCACAGTTCATGATCCCTAGAACATGTTGAGGTGTATAAATATGTCATCACTGGCGCTGACTGCAGTGTCATTTTGGCTTACACTGCGTCCTAGAGTGTTCGTTAATTGCTCTTGACCGCGTGCAGCATCCCTGGTTTGTCCTGATTCTGACCTAGTGGAAATCATAGGCCAATAAGTCAATATTGTGATGAAATAAGTCATATTTTGCACTCTTCGGAGTTTTGATATTTAAACCAGTTTCTGGATCTCGGTGGACTTTCAGATCACTAGTACTCCTTACTTGCTTCCTGAATCCTCGAAGGAAAGTAAAAACTCTACGAGTTCGGGTACAACTTTAGACGACTTTCAGTAAGTCCTTTCGCATTGAAGCTCCGAAAAAGAAAACTGAGGGAAACTTCACAACCAGAAGGTAGGCGAACTTTGAACTTTTCCTTAGAAAACTGTTGAAATTCTCTCTGACACTTGTCCTATCTTCTGTGATCATGATTTGTTCTTATAGCTTATCCTCCCCTCCCATTCGACATTTTGTGTGTGTTCATGCGTGCGTGTGTGCCTGCGTGTGTGTGTGTGTGTGTGTGTGTGTGTGTGTGTGTGTTTGTGTGTGTGTGTGTGTGTGTGTGTGTGTGTGTGTGTGTGTGTGTGTGTGTGTGTGTGCCTGCGTGTGTGTGTGTGTGTGTGTGTGTGTGTGTGTGTGTGTGTGTGTGTGTGTGTGTGCCTGCGTGTGTTTGTGTGTGTGTGTGTGTTGTGTGTGCCTGCGTGTGTGTGTGTGTGTGTGTGTGTGTGTGTGTGTGTGTGTGTGTGTGTGTGTATGTGTGTGTGTGTGCAGTCTGGAAGTTTCTGCCAGCAGGTGACGGTCATCGGAAGAGGCGAAGATGGGCTGGCTACAGGACGCACGTGCAGTGTGGCGAACGCTGGTCATCATCGCCACGCCCATCGTTCTCCTTCCTCTTGTGCTTCCCGGTAGCTCTCAGGTAAGCCGTCTTCCCGAGGAGGTGGTGGACAAGTTGGCTGACTCTGTCTGGCTGGCTTGGCTGGAAGGTTGATCGTTGATTTCTTCATTGGTTGTTAATTTCTTGGTGGTTTTGGTTTGGCGGGTCGTTGATTTTTTTGAATGGTGGCTCGTGATTTCTTGGTGGTTTGTGTTGGTTGATCGTGGTTTCTTGGTGTTTTAGTTGGTGTATCATGATTTTTTTGGTGGTTTTGATAGGTGGATCGTGATTTCTTGGTGGTCTTTGTTGGTGGATCATGATTTTTTGGTGGTTTTGATTGGTGGATCGTGATTTCTTGGTGGTTTTGGTTGGTGGATCATGATTTGTTGGTGGTTTTGATTGGTGGATCGTGATTTCTTGATGGTTTTGGTTGGTGGATCATGATTTTTTTGGTGGTTTTGATTTGTGGATCGTGATTTCTTGGTGGTTTTGGTTGATGGATCGTTGATTTCTGTTTGGTCGTTGACTTTTTTAATTTATTGTTTATCTTTGTAGTTTTGATTGGTAGATCGTTAATATCTTTGTAGTTTTAATCGGTGGGTCTTTGATATCATTATGGTTTTGATGAGTAGGTCGTTGGTTTTGGTAGTTTTGGTTGCTGGGTGGTTTATTTCTTGGCGGTTTTGGTTGGTGGGTTCTTGTTATTTTCTTCGGTGGATTGTTGGCTCTAAGTACATGGGAGAAAGTTTCAGATGCGGGATGGAACGCATGTGTGCTTTTGCCGAGTGTTAAGATGCTATCTCGGACTGAACCGAGTAGAACTGGACTAAGTGGATGTGACGGGCAAACCTCAAATGTATCTATAAAATAACCGAATCATGGCTGTGATATTATTTTCCACAGGGGTCCATAGTCGAATAGTAAGAACTGCTTTCGATCATACGTTTTGTCAACACACTAGTAATGGATACAAGCCATGAGTCGTCTGCTGCCAGTTCAAAAATGTTCCGAATTTTGTTGCTGGTTTTGATTTGCTATTGTTCTTTCGGGAGTTACACTGCAGCTTTGTTTTTGGGGTGATGGCAGTTTCCTGTAACTCGAATTCCATGTGTGACTGCACTGGTGCAGTTCAGCTTATTAATTCAGTTCAGTTCAGACGGTATCTACGATATTATGCGCTCGACCCCTTCACTCAGAAGGGGTCAGGATGACGTTAGTCATGATCCAAACCCTCCTCATTTATTTCAGGAGTATAGATGCAGTTTGTCGTGATTCTCGCCATGATCATTTTAGGAGTGTAGATGGCGTCACCGTGGTAATTTCAGGAGTGTAGGTGGCGTTTTTGTCATAATTATCGCCATGGTCTTTTGAGGAGTCTATCAAGACTCTAGAAGACGTTTGTCATGATTATCGCCGTCCACCATTTGAGGAGAATAAATGACGTTGGTCGTGACTATGACCATGATCATTTCATGAGTCTAGACGCCGTTTTTTCGTGACTATGACCATGATCATTTCAGGAGTCTAGATGCCGTTTTTTCGTGACTACGACCATGATCATTTCAGGAGTCTAGACGCCGTTTGTCTTGACTATGACTATTATGACCATGACCATTTCAGGAGTCCAGACGCGTTTGTCGTGACTATGACTATTACGACCATGACCATTTCAGGAGTCGAAATGCAGTTACGTGCTGGGGGTGATGGCGGTGTACTGGATCACGGAGGCCCTACCGTTGGCTGTCACCGCCCTCGTCCCAGTACTGCTTCTGCCGCTGCTGGGCATCATGACCGCCAAGCAAACCTGCCAGATTTACTTCAAGGTCAGTAGCAGCCGGTTTGTACTTGCTTTATTGACTAAACTTACGGAGTGTTTCCAATCTGCCTTTTTTTCTTTCTTTTTTTTCCTTTTTACTGCCTTTGTTGTTATTTCCCTGTATTATGCTTTTGTAGGTTTCTTTGTTCGGTGGTTGAAATATTGTGTTCATTTTTTTTTCTCTAAGTTCTTTTCTTTTTCTTTTTGTTGTTGTTCTCTGTTGTTGTGATTTTGTGTCTGCAGTGTGTGCGTGTGAAACGTGTGTGCGTGCGTGTATGTGCGCGCGCGCGCGCGCGCGCGCGCGCGTGTGTGTGTGTGTGTGTGTGTGTGTGTGTGTGTGTGTGTGTGTGTGTGTGTGTGTGTGTGTGTGTGTACGTACGTACGTGCGTGCGTTCGGGAGCATTTTTTGTTTGTTTTGTGTGTGTGTGTGTGTGTGTGTGTGTGTGTGTGTGTGTGTGTGTGTGTGTGTGTGTGTGTGTGTGTGTGTGTGTGTGTGTGTGTGTGTGTGTGTGTGTGTGCTTCTTAGCATGTTTTCGGGTTTTGTGAACCTTTTTTAAATTTCTGTCATTTTCGCCGTGAGAACCCTACTGAATCATTTGTTTGACGCTTCCTGTGTTCAGGATTGTGATTCTCTGATCAGCCTCAACAGCATCGTGAACGACCTGCGTAATCATTTCCTGCCTCTTCGCTATACTTTCAGGATGTAATCTTCCTGCTCCTGGGTGGCCTGATCGTTGCCATAGCAATCGAGGAGAGTAACCTCCACAAACGATTTTGCACTCAGACTTCTGCTGCTACTGGGAGTCCAGCCCAGAAAGTGAGTAATGTGAAGTATTTCAGGACAGCTTTAGATTAGCAAGAAACTGGGTGGAACTATGCATCTCCGCATCCTTCAGCTTCTGATGGGATCAGCGCAGAAAGTGGGTAATGTGTGAAATACTTCAGACCAGCTTTAGAGTAAAAAAAAAACAAAAAAAAAAAAACCTGAGTGGTGGGAACTATGAATTCACGGATCCTTCAGCTTCTGCAGGGAGTTCAGCCCAGGAAAATCTGTGCTGCGTATTCTCAGTCTGAGACCTCTGCTTCTGCTGTGAGTTCAGGCCAGAAAGTGAGTACTGTTTGTGCCCAAGAAAGGCACCAGGAGTGTATCAACTTTAACAAC